>CM034464.1:10684855-10992355 GCA_019925255.1 Litchi chinensis | reverse complement strand
GGGTGGGTGTCAGTGAGGCTCTTCTATATAAAGAGAATGAGGTGACCGGCAAAATCATGAGACCGCTCCCAGGTCGACACGTGGATATGAAATAGCGGTTAAGATTTGTCCGTGTAGGTGACTGTTGGTGACGGAAGCGTGTGATTTTTCGTGCAGTAAAGGTTGGGCCCACAGGCTGTCGTTTTCGTCACTTTGGAGGTCGTTTTTAGTTTTTGATTTTTTTTTTTAAATTATTATTATCGTGATGGAGGCGTTGTCGACATTAAGGCCTTGTTTGTTACCTAGGATGGGATTGGGTTTGGACTAATTTTTTGTCCAAACCCATGTTTGGTGGTGGCACATGGGTCTTCACAAAAT
Source organism: Litchi chinensis (assembly GCA_019925255.1). Taxonomy (NCBI): domain Eukaryota; kingdom Viridiplantae; phylum Streptophyta; class Magnoliopsida; order Sapindales; family Sapindaceae; genus Litchi; species Litchi chinensis. Next base: position 10,991,998 of record CM034464.1, on the reverse strand, counting down.
TATCCCAACTCTCACTTTATCCCATTAGTTTGGGAGAATTTTAACCCACTGAAGATCATGGGTTAAAAAATTATCCCATCTCTCTTCACAATTTATCCAGCCCAACCAGTCCAAAATTGTATCTCATATAAAAACACTTCACTTTGGTTTCTCTTTCGTCAAATACAAATTGTATATGATACAAAAGCTTCTATCACCTCAAGAACAAATCTCTGGTTTCTCTTTCGTCAGTGCTGAATTGGTTTATGGTGAGTTGCTACCATCTTCTTCGATTTTTTTTTTTCAATAACATAGATTACTGCTTTGGATTTCTTATTCAACCATTAAATACAAAAATCTGGTAAAATCATGCCCTAGTTTTCTATTTTATCTTTCAATTTATGGTTTTGTTGTTTGTTTATGTAAGATTTTGGGGGTGTGATGAGTTATTGATTGTTTGGTACTGTTTTGGAAGTTAGGTATGTTGTTTACTTTGTGGGCATTTGGATTGTTAAATTATTGAGAACTAGATTTATTGTTTATTTATGTAAGATTTTCACAAAAGTATGAGATAATGATGATGTTAAATCTATGGGATGAATTTTGTTTGTTAAATTATTGAGAACTAGATTTGTTTGTTTATTCTGAATGATATCAGTTGATAACATCTGTCCACCTACAGATTTGCTTGAATTAATTAGCTCAATGTTTGACATTTGTTTTGATTTTATTTTCTCTAAACAATTTTTATAACTCTGTTTCCTCTGCATCTTGGTGTAACCAAACAAAAATACCACATGATTAGGTACTTGAGTACTTTTATATTGAAAGCAAAAAATTTTCCTTTCTTGCTTGACTCTCTAATCTCTATACATGAATTATAGTATTTTCATTAGTACTCATAAAAAAGCTAATCACATTAACCCACCAAGTCAAGTTGAAATTGAAGTATTCATTATTTGTCTAAGTTTTCTTCATTTTTATCTAGAGCTGTTGGGTAATATTTCTGCTTTTTGGACTCCAATGTTGTTTCTGGGTTCATTTTTCATTATTTTTGCTGGAAAAATTGTCTACCATTTCCATGCTATTGCCTTTTTTTTTTTTTTTTGAAATAATGCTATTACCTCGTTGGTGAGTTCTGAGTTTTAAAGTTGTGGTTTTACCTTGTTATCTGTCATTATTGTAGTTCAATATAGGTGTGACAGGATTAAACAATTGTTCACTCATACTATTTTTTTACTACATGTGACATATTTTGTGTAGGAATTATGATGGCTATCACCTTATTTGACCTTTATATGTTAAAAAAAGTTTATGGTACATTTGAGGAATAGGATATATTCACATCTATATAGCTTTTACAAATCAATTCACACTTTTAAGTAGACACATGCACAAGGACTATAAATTGTTAAAAGTATTGAAGGTGTTCTGTTACATATCTTTTCTACATAGATTATTGGTAAAAGGAAAGGGGATTGGACTTAAAAGCATTCAAGAAATGACATATCAATTAAATAGCTCACAATATTTATTTTCCTTATAAATTATTCAAATTGTATTTTTGTTTAAATGAATGACAAATGCTTCTTTTTTTATGAACTAGTTATGGATGAGATGGATCAAGAAGATATTATCTTGTTCATAGTTGTGCAATTATTACATTTACAAAGATTGTTTCTGCTTGCAATGTCTTCAATTATGCATGATATGGCAGAATATCGATATAAAAGACGATTGTTAAGTAACCGTACGTTTGTCAACCGTTCAACTCGTCTTGATTATATAAATAGTATAATTAGCAACAACGATATGGAGTGCATCCATCAATTAAGAATGGATAGAAGAACTTTTGCTGTACTATGTGAATTGCTCCGTAACACTGGGAGGTTGAAGACTAATGCTTTAGTTTCCGTTGAGGAACAAGTTTGCATATTCTTACATATACTTGCCCACCATGTTAAAAATCGAACCATTCGAAATAGGTTTCGTCGATCCGGAGAGACAATTAGTCGATACTTTAATTCAGTTTTATGTGCAGTTTTACAACTACACAATGATCTATTAGTTTCACCAGCTCCTGTGCCTGAAAATTGTACTGATGAAAGATGGAAATGGTTTAAGGTAAGTAATACATATAATTATCAATTAATTTTAGTTTATGTTCCCATCATACATTGCCCTTACATTATGGTTTATTTATAGAATTGTTTGGGGGCTTTGGATGGGACATATATTAGAGTGCATATACCTGAAATTGACAAACCACGATTTAGAACAAGAAAAGGTGAAATTGCAACAAATGTATTAGGTGCTTGTTCTAGGGATATGATGTTCACATTTGTTTTCCCGGGATGGGAAGGTTCAGCTTCAGATTCTAGAGTGCTTCGAGATGCATTATCTAAACCAAATGGATTGAAAGTTCCTACTGGTAAGCATTAATAAAATTATTACTATAAGAAAATATGTATACCAATAGTTATACAAATAATTTTTTTTTAATTTTTTTTCAAATTTTTGTGAATATTAGGTTGTTATTATCTTGTGGATGGTGGATACACAAATGGTGAAGGTTTTCTAGCACCATATAGAGGAACACGATATCATTTATCTGAATGGAGAGTTGGTTGTGCCCCTGTTAATCATCAAGAATATTTTAACATGAAGCATTCATCAGCACGAAATGTAATTGAGCGTTCTTTTGGACTACTAAAACTACGTTGGGCAATCTTACGGAGTCCATCTTATTATCCTATAAAAACACAATGTAAAATCATAGTTGCATGTTGTCTTTTACATAATTTTATTAGAAGAGAAATGTTAATTGATCCGATGGAGCAAGAGCTAAATGAAGTCAATGAGGATGAAGGGGATAATGATGTCATTGGACAAGTATCTTCATCACCGCAATGGACAACATGGAGAGATAACTTAGCAATGCAAATGTTTAATGGATGGAGAGGAAGTTGATCTACTTAATCTTGATTTGCAACTGTTTTTGTACTTAGACTTTTATGTGTGACTTGTGGGTTTTATGTACTTGGATTTTATGTACTAATGCATTATCTTTTCCTATATCTTCTTATTTATATATTATTTAAGTACATAATTTTACTGTTTTAACATAGATTATTTATTAATAGTCAACATGATTATATTTAAATGTATATATGTTTTATATTAGTTTGACATTATTATGTTATGTTTAGCTTTTGGTATTTTTTCTCCTATGTTTAATTACAATTTATTTGTAAGGATACATAATAGTTTGGCTATTTTTATTTGTATTGTGGCTATGTGTGCATAGGAATGGATGTTGGAGGTTCTAGTCAAGCAAATGAGCAAGATAAGAGAGCAAGTAGACGTGTGTGGACAAAAGAAGAAGAAGAGGTTTTATTAGGTATCTTGGATGAAATTGTAGCAAGTGGAGGTCGTGCAGATTGTGGTTCTTTTAAAGCTGGAACGTTTAAAATTATGGAAGCACGATTAGCAAATATTCTACCGAATTGTGGTTTGAAAGCTAGCCCTCATATTGAGTCAAAGGTGAAGAGTTGGAAGAAAGATTATGGAGTGATATATGACATGAGGAATACTAGTGGGTTTGGTTGGAACCATGAAAGAAAGTGCATTGAAGTCGATAGTAATGAAACATGGAATTCATATGTAGAGGTGATACTTACTTTTAATTTTTAATTTTTAATTTTTAACATAATTTAACATTATAATGAGTTTTTTTTTTTTTATTCTTTTTGCAGCACCATAGACAGGCGAAAAGATGGAGAGATAAACATTTTCCTTTGTATGAAAGGTTGGAAAACATTTTTGGAAAAGATCGTGCTACTGGAAAAACAGCATATACTCCAGATGACCTAGCAGCAGATATGGAGATGGATGACAACTTTGAAAATGAAGTTGAGATGTTTGGAAATTTTTCTCCTATGTCAGGTAACCAAACCGATAATAACCAATCAATGAATCGACCTTCATCTCAATCTTTGAGTAGGAAAAGGTCCCGATCTGGAGATCCAATAAGTCGGAATACTGTTCAAGTTACAAATGTGCTGAAGGAGGCAATTGACAAAACAAATGATACATTGGACAAGTTTTGTCAAGTATTAGCAAACAACAAGGTAACTGAAAATGAAAAACTAGCTGTTGATTTGCGAAAAATGAATCTTCCTCTCTCGGATCGCATACATGTTTTGGATATGCTTATGCAGAAACCAGTAATTGCAGAGACTTTTAAGGCATTAGTTGATGAGGAGGAGAAGTTGCAGTTCGTTGCATCACTTCTTAGCGGTGCATTTGATGGATGATCTATTATGTGTGGAAATAGTTATGCAAGCTAGCTTTTTGTTCACAATATGTGCAGCTTATAATTAGCTTTTGGACTTTTTTACAATGTTTACTTGATGGTTACTAATATTCATGACTACATTATTATAGGTAGTTAGTATCCACTGATATGTTCTTTTGTATATAGGTAACCATCCATGATTGATGCAACTTTTTGGTTGATTGCATCAACAATTAATATCATGTTCAATAGAGATATGTGACTCTTGTAATGTGATATGATTAATTTTTGAAAAGTGTAATGTTATATAATTACTAGTTATAGTCGTATATTTTAGTTTTTATTTTTATTTTTTAAATATGTTGTCTGAACAGTTGATTTAGTATTATTATGATGTTATTTAATTTTTTGTTGAATAGTTATAAGTTACTTATCTTTCTAATTACATATATCTTCGTCAAAGACATGTCATGCTGTTTATCTCAATAACTCGATGCAACTTCTACATCGATAACATATATGTATCAACTTTTTTGTGGAATTAAGTTATAAGCAGAATACACTGGGTTCATATTGTAAAGAAAAATGAGATTTAAATTACTATAAAAAAGAAAAAAAAATTATCATTTTTATTTAAAATTTTTTTTTTTTTTTTGCGGGTTAATAGATCTATAATAAAAAGATTTATTTTAAAAATTTTATAATTATTTTTGCCCATCAATAGATCTATAATAATTTTTTTTTTAACTTTCCAAATGAATTTTATTTTATTGACACCAATTTAATTTTCTGAATTATCAAAACTGACCTTATTATTATTTTTTGAAAATTCAGGATGGAATTCGTAATTGAACAAATTTTTTGGGGTTGTTTCGTAATTACAATATTTATCATAGAGGGCGCTTCTTACCCAAGAAGCGCCCTTAAAGATATTTTCTAAAATTACATAATTACATTTTAATTTTCTGAATTATCAAAACTGTCCTTATCATTATTTTTTGAAAATTCAGGATGGAATTCGTAATTGAACAAATTTTTTGGGGTTATTTCGTAATTACAATATTTATCATAGAGGGCGCTTCTTACCCAAGAAGCGCCCTTAAAGATATTTTCTAAAATTACATAATTACACTTTTAGTTTTCTGAATTATCAAAAATGACCTTATTATTATTTTTTGAACAAAATTACCCCTCTCATTCCTTAAATATCAAAATACATAACCTCCCACAATTTATCAACATCATCAACCACAATTCATCAACATCATCAATCTAATTTATCAACATCATCATTTCCCACAACAACAACAACATTATCAAATCATCATAACATTAATAAAAAAAAAAAAAAAAAGAACAGATGGTGGTTTTGGTCGGCGACGAGTTCGTCCTAACATTATCAAATCATCATAACATTATCAAATTTCATTTTATATTTAAAAATCATTTAAGCATAATTAAAATATTATTTCAATTATTATCCTATCCAAACTTGTAACAAACATGGGATTGCATTATTTTGTCCAATCCCATAACTTACCAAACACAAGTACACACTATTTTTAATCCTATCCTACATTACACCAAACAGGGAATAACTTTTAAATTAATCCAATCTAATCTCATCCAATCCAATCCAATCCAATCCCATATAAATAATCCAATCCTATCCTAGGTAACAAACGAGGCCTAAGGCAATAATAGATTTTTGTCGACATGGAAATCATAACGGTTAAATAGTATTTTACTCTTGTGTTGTTCTCTTTTACTTGGTAAGGGATTTGTTGGGAGAGATTAAAACTTCATTTAATACATTTTTTTTAAATAGATTTTTAAAAATAGATATTTTAAAATAAAATCTTTTATTAATAGAACTTTTAGAAAGAAATTATTGATTATTTGATAGTTAATTAAAAAAGATATTTTAAATTATAAATTTATCAAAAATGATTAAATGATTTTAATATGATAATGATATTAATAAAGTTATATTAGACATTTCATTTTTTTTTTAAAAAAAACCTCAAAATGATTATTTGAAAAAGCTCAAAATTTGAACTTATTTAAGTAGATATTTTTCAGCTTATTTAATTATTTAAAAGCTTTACTAAGATGACAACCAAACGATGTTAAAAAAAAAGAAAAAGAAAATAGAGCTTTAGACATAAAAAAAATATTTTTAGTCAGTAGATAAACTATACCAAATATATACTAACTACTATTGGTAAAATATTTATTGTCATGTTTCAGAAGATTAACTACTCTCACAATCTATTTGAGATATGATTGCCCATGCTAATGATGGAGATTAAACCCTTTCTCACATAAGGAGGAGAGATATTAAACCAACTTTGATAACAACCCACACTAGTGATACCCATACTATTGATAACATTCACTACTGAGGATTAAACTCTAGGATGAAGGTAATATTTTGGTTTTAGGGGATCAAAGCAAAAATAAATATTTAAATTAATGTAATGCAATTATTTATGTCTAAGTATTAATTTTCTTTTTTGGATATCACTTACTGTAAGACAATTCAAACATGAATTATTGTTAGATTGAATTAATGTCTTTTTTACTATAGAACCATATTGGACAATAATGTTTAATTATTTACTTTATTTTTTAATACAAAAATTGTATCTGGTATAGATCCATGAGGCTTCCGGGACCAACCGAGATATGACACTAATAGTACGATTCGGGGGATTACTCCCAATTGGGAGATTTTCACCCACATGGAGATGGGAAGGGGGGGGAGATCTACACTAGGATGAGAGAGCAATTCACATAATTTGTGGGAGACTGATTATAATAATTATTATTATTATAAGTATTATTATTATTATATTATTATATTATTATTATTATAATTTGTGGGATGAGGTGTCAAACCCATGCCTCTTACAAAGGGAGGCATGGGTGGTTGTTGGCGCCAACCAACTGCGCCAGCAACCAAATGACTAGCGACTAGAATTCCACTTACATGTAAATTGACACTAAGAAAATCTAATGTGATTGTGATTGAATTTATAAAATTGAAAGCACTACCAATTGGAGTACACATACACAATACTTTTTTAATAATTTATTACTTTTTATCTAGAGGTTGCACAAAAGCCATTGAAGTTTGACATAATTGCACAAAAATAACGATATTTGAAAAACTCGCACTGACCTCTTCTAAAGTTCCAAAAACTCAACACAAACATTTTCAACTGCTACTCAACCATTAGTCAACCAATGTCGAATCAAAATTATGAAGGATAAAATGATTATTTTAACTTAATAAAATTGAAATAAATTAATTAAAAAAAAAAATTAAATAAAATATTAATTTTCAAATCTCCATCGTTCATCTTAAGATCAATAATGGAAATTATTATTTGAAAAAAATAAAAAACAAAAAAATGGAGATCCAACTCAAATATGGGTAAAACAAATCAAACACTGAGGCAAAAAAATAATAATAAATTTTTTTTCAAAGAAGCAATTTTTTTTTAAAAGAAAATGAAGATTTGGGTTGAACCTAGATCTTCCAAGATCTTTTGAAATTACAAAAAAAAAAAAAAAAATTAAAAAAGCAAAAATTAGACTAGAAAAAAAAATCAGTCATCAAACATGAACCTAAAAATTAAACCAAAAAAATTATAAATTATCAAACCAAAAAAATCAACAACCCCATTGATGAACCCGGATGGAAGTCATCAAAAATACCAAAATCATCACAAATCATCAAAAATACCAAAATTATCACAAATAAAAAATTCATAAAAAATTTGTGTTAAAAAAAAAAAAATTCATCAAAAATCACCAACATAGTCACTTGGGTTCGACGAACCCAGATGAGTATTAATCTAGTCGAGCTTAGACAAACTATCATTTGGGCTTATCAAACCTAGATGAAGTGGTTGCCTAGGTTCAATGAGCTCAGATGAACTAGTATCTAGGTTTGTTGAACCTAAATGAAGTGTTCATCTAGGTTTCAATGAACCCATATGATGAAGAAAGAGAGAAAGGGAGAAGACAGTGAGAAGAACCGAGGAGAGTGAGAAGGCTGGTTTCTCACTTATCTTAGCGAAGAGGAGAGGAGCTGCAGCAAGAAAGAAAGGGAGAAAGAGGAGTGGTAATGGGATGATGATGATTTTAGAGAAGGGAAGAATAATGATTTTGATGGTGTTCGTGGTTTTTGTTATTTCATTTTTTAATTTTTATTTATTTTTTATTAAATTAAAATATATATTATATTAATTTTAAATTTATTGAAGGGTATTTTAGTCTTTTTGTACCTTCAACTATTAACCACAGGAATTTACCAATTGTTGATTGATGACAAGGAAGGCTTGTGTTGGGATTTTGGAACCTTAAGGGAGGTTAGTGCAAGTTTCTCAAACATCATCATTTTCATACAATTATGCCAAATCGGATTGAATTTGTGCAATTTGCCCTTTAAAATAATCTGTTGGGCAGTAGTAATATGTTTATGTTAGAGTTTAATTCCTGTTCTTAACACATGACCCATATGAACTCAAAGTTTAGACTTTAGGGGATCAACTGTCAACCTATCTCTTGACCGGATTTTATTATCATAAGAGATTAGTATCTAATATGTGATTCATAAAGTTAATTTGGATGTAATATGTGACAGATTAAATAATAACGTTACAATAGAGACCATCTTTTATATTTACATGTTAATTAGTATATGCCTTTTTAAGTGCATTAGAAGATCGAGTCGTTGTGACCTTTTAGATGGCTATAACTTTTATCAGCTGGCAATAAGCACTTCATCTTACAATTGACGTCTATTGATGTCGAACCGAGTGTACTGAGGTTGCTAATTAGGTCGAGATAGTTGGATTCAATGGCTCTATGTGGGCGCTCGCATGGAGTACGTCACTGACCAATTCAAGGAACCCTTCAATCTTGCACTCTAAGATGTGTAAGGGGATACAGTTGCGTCCTTATAACGGAGCTTTTGATTTGATGGTAAACACTTGATCCTATCATATTACTCATTAAAATAATATGAAAGCGTTGTTTTATAATTCAAAAATATTGTTTAGATATATTAATTTCTACAAATTAGGAAGATGATGAATGGAAAAACATGTTGGGTTCTAGGTATTATCAAATAACTTTTGCTATTCAAGTTAATTAACCTTCTTTTTTTTTTATAAAAAAACAAAAAACAAAAAATAAAAAAACAACCGCTCTAGTTAGTTAGGTCAAGTGTTTAAACTCTTTTAAAAATATGTAAGTTTTTTCTTTCCCAAAGGTTAGATATATTAAATTTAATGTATGAGTTTTTTTCTATTCATATTTCTTTAAACATCTACTACATTCAATTTCATCATCGACGCTTGTTTAACATAAATCTATCCTATTTTCCATCTCACAATCCTTTGAAGACTAAAACCCTAATTACAACAAACTCAAAATGTATAATCAACTATTATTATTTCACTCACCGTCTAACTTACCATGGAACTCGCTATTGATAGGTGCTACAAAACTTAAACTATAAATTTAGTGTCAAGGGCAAAATTCACCCAATGAAGATTGCTAGTATCTAAAGGAACTCGTTATTTAAAAAGTGTAACAATACCAAATCGGCTTTTATAGATGGTTAATTATTGATTCTTATTAATATTAACATGTTATGCACATGTTAAAGAATTAAAATGATGAATAAATATTTATGTTTACTGCTTCGAAATATAAAAATATATATAATGTATTCACTCCTCGTAATTTAGGTGGTTGTGTACATTTTATTCACTCTAGTATCAAAGTTTCAAATGTCACTCTATGTATTTATAAATATGCATGGAAAGTTTTATTCTTTTTATGAAAGTTAAAATTTCTCGATTATGATAATAAATATTTAAACTACATAAATATCAATAGATATAGATAGGATTCAATAGATTTATAACTCATTTAAGTGTTTCCCAATAAAATTACAAATAATAACAAAAGACCACTAACATGAAAAAAGTTTGCCAACAAAACTAATGAGCTTCGAACAGCTTTATGACGTTATAAACTTATAATTCACAGAAGGGCTAAAAATTAGTGGTAGGCGAGGACACTAGCGTGAGGAGTCAAGCTCACAATCAATTGATAAAAGAAAATCAATTTTAGAGAAAAAACAGTGCAAAATGAAGTCAAATAACAACCGCACAAAAGGGCCCCAAAAGGATACGTGTGATCTACAATGTGGCAGACACTGAATCAAAAGACCATTCCCATGAGTTCGTGTGTAGAAGCTTGTAGGAAAATAAGGGTGGGGACCCCACACCTGTTGGCTTGGCTTCTCTCTCTCTCTTTCTCTCTCTCTCTCAAAATGGAGAAGACATCAAGTCAACTTTATGTGAACCCAACACAATACCACATCAAAATTCAAATACCTTTATGGTGGGTCCCACCATAACCATGTGACCATGTCTGCTTGTCGGTCCCATGAACCTGCTCCGTTTCCCTGTCTGCTTGTTTTCATATTTCCACCCGCTATTTGAGATTTTGGGGCATCTACCACCGACACCTGTCCGTATTCACTTCTTGCTTTTCCGGCACAGCCTGCCGGATTGTATTATTCGAGAAAATCTTCGACTGTCTCGTAAATGTGACTAGTCAGATAAATAAAATAATAATAATATATATTTTTTATATTTTTAGTCAATCTTTTGTTATCTCTTATCATTTTCATTAATCCATCTCGTCAACTTTTTCATTAACCCATCTCACCGCTTCTATTACGAGACAATTGAGGGAAGATTTTTGTAAATCTTCCAACTGAGATCACATGGACGAAAACAATTTGATTGGGATGTTTTTGCTTTAAAATCTACGTTTATAAATGATGTATGATGAATTGAAAAATTAATTTATTAAAAAATAATTATTAATAGTTTATATATATGTTTTTTAAGTGAGTATGGCCACTGTTATTTTGTAGCCGGATCTATTTTTGAACTTTGGGATGTATATTTAAGAGGGGCTTTTAAATTCATTTTCTTTTTTATTAAATATTTTTTTTTCTGATTTTTTGTTATAAAATATATAATGTTTATTGTTTCAAATATATAGATATAATGTTTATATAATTACATCTATTAATTAATGAGTCATATTTTTATTGGAAGCATTAAGATATTGCAATGAAAATTGATCATTAGGATGTCCATAAATTAATAGTTTGAAAATATTAAAAAATATAAAGAAGTAAAGAAAATAATAATTTCTTATCATTATCACCGAAAAAAAACAAGTGTAAAAAGTTTTATTTCTTAATGGATACTCAGATATTATAAATAACTTTCATTTTAAAAGATTTGATCTTAACATCTCAACGAATGGTTCATCGACCACGGTTTTTTATTTTTATTTTTTTAAGTATACATTTCTTAGTGAGGATATTGAGAAAAATTTTCAATTGCTAAATTTTATGTAAACTTTAATGGATCATGTCACACACTCACATACAAGATTGATTAAAAAAAAAAAATTTGAGTGAAATTATTTATTATAATAAATAACTAATAAGCCTAAAAATTTGTTTTTTTTTTTTAAGGATAATCTAAAAAAACTTATTGTAGTTTATAAAAATGTTTATTTTACCATGTGTTTTATTTTTTCCAAAATTCCCCCTCATGTTAAAAATTAACAGAAGACATCAACTTTTTCCTTTATGACTTCATCATCAATTTGTGTCCATCGGCACATTTTTGTCATTTTACATACCTCCAGAAGGTATTTTGAGAGTTTTTATTAACGGAATCAATGCTCCGAGCCAAATAAAGCCTACCTCCGACATCTCTCCGGTACATATTAGCTTGGCTGCGCTTAAGAGGCCGATTTGGCTTCCTCTCTGGGGGGGATTTTGAATAAAAATAAAATCATAAGTGGTAAAATGAATATTTTTACAAATTACAATAATTTTTTGGAATTATCCATTTTTTAAATTATTGAACCTAAAAATTTGTATTGATGTAAAGTCACACTATGGTAATCAAGATTTAATTATATTATCACTCCGTATATTTAAAAATAAAATCAGCTTAAATTTTGTTTGATGATAAAAGTCTTTTAAGAACAATTTTTATAATATTATGATTCAATATATCTGATTAATCGGCATTCTTCACGAAATGTAAAAACACCTTTCCTATAGAATAATGTTTAAAATAAGGAAAAATTCCAAAAAAATCGTTTAACTTTTAATATATTATTTATTTCTCTTTTATATAATTTTATTTTTTTTCCAAATCTTCATTCTGTTGATAAATTGATAGAAAAGTTAGAGAAAATATAAAAAGACTTTATTAACCCTAGCAGATAAAAATTAACACACCAAATTAAAAATTAAAAAATTGATAAAAATAGAAAAAAAAAATTAAAACAAGCAAATATAAACTAATAGCACACCAAATTAAAAATTGACAAAAATTATTAAAAAAACAAGTGAAGATCTTTGTCCATCCAGTTTCATCGTCTTCATCATCAACCTTCAACCTCCATCTTCATCATCGTCAATTTCATCATCAACCTTCAACACACTGGACTTCACTAGACCACTATCGCTACCCATCACCATTCTTTTTCTTCTTCCCCTCTCTCTCTATCTCCCTCTCTTTCTTCTCTCTCAACTGGAAACCCAGAATTTTCTACTGGAAACCTAAAAAATCATCAATTTACTGAACCCAATTATCAATCATCATTTATTAGTCCTCAATCCAAACCACAACCCAAATCATCAATCAAGCAACTAAACCACAACCTAAATCATCAATCAAGTAATTGAACCACCAAATTAAGGCACAACATTGGCACCTAGAAAGCAACATTTCAATTCACATGCATTGGTATTACCAAGTATCAGACTCAAAGTTACAACAAGAACAATGAACACAATCCAAACAATCCATACTAAACCAACAATAGATCTAGACATTTGTTTTGCAAACTCAAATCAGATCAAACAAACAAACAAAAAAGAGCCCTATTAAATTTGAAACCATGTCATCAACATCCACACAAATAGATCCAAAATAGATGATTTTTTTTTTTAAAACAAAAAAAAACTGCACTTGCTGGTGATAATTGCGAGACCGTTGGTACCACAACAAACAAGAGCATGAGCTCCTTGAAACCAAAAAAGGAATCGACAAGTAGAGCTAGATCCTCGTTAATGACGAATATGCATTTCAAGCAAACTTTCTCCAACCAAGGGTAGGCTTTCGTCATGCTCGACACTTATGGTGTGAAACAGGCTCCTCAAGTTGGTGGCATCATATTGAAGTTTGTAAAACTTGGCTTCCTTTTCAACATAAAAGCCCTAACCTGACTGAATCGACGAGCCCAAAGACAGTAGGGGTGGCAAAACGAGTTGACGAATCTGGTTAAGTTGAATTCGATTCGATTCGTTTATGAATTCGATCAATTCGATATGAATTCGTTTAAGAAACGGGTCGATATTTTTGGATTCGACACGAATTCATTTATAAACAAATTATTCGTGTCAACACGATTAATTCGTTTAGTAATTGGATCATAGAAAATTCAAACCCATTAACCCGTCAACCCATTAATTTGTTTAACTCGTTTAATCCGTTTAATTTGTTTAATTTTTTAACCTAAATAATATTTTAAACACAAATATAATTAATAATTTACAATTAAACACTTAAACATATAATTCAACACATAAAAACCAACCCATTAAATTAACTACATAAAATTCCATATCATCCACACCTAATTCAACACATAAAAACTAATACATTAAATCAACTGCATAAAATATCATATTATCCACACCTAATTTAACACAAATCTTGTGGTGGAAATGGTGGATTTGATGGTGGAGCCGATGACCAAGAAGGAGAAGTTGGTGACCGTCACCGTAAGGCAGAAAGGGGTGATTTAGTGTCGTCGTTGGTGGCTACCGTGATAGTGTCTTCGTCGACTGTTGTGTCATCAATTGCCGTGTCATCGAGGAAGAATTGAATGAGGTGGTCATGTAGGTCAGTAGGTGGCTGCCGTGATGGTGTCGTCATCGGCTATTGTGTCGTCGACTGCCGTGTCGTCGAGGAAGAACTGAAGAAGGTGGTCATGTAGGTCAATAGGTTGCTGCTGTGATGGTGTTGTTATTGGCTACCGTGTCATCGTGTCATCGGTTTTACTAAAGAAGGTGGCTGTCGAGTGCCGATCAAAAGGTTTGATGTTTGAAATTAAAACCAAATGGGTTAGGTTTAGGAATTTGTTAAGTGTGAGTATCTATGTAAATGCATAATTACACACTAACTCTTTTAATATATTAAATTATAATTTGACCTCAATTTTAATGGTGTCAACCCACGATTCGATTCATTTAATAAACGGATTAGACGGGTTGACACGATTACGATATGAATTTATTTAACTCTAACTCATATCTATTTATTTTTCATGAATTCATGTCGATTCATTGTGTCGTAACCCATATTGCTATCCCTAGGAAGACCGCGTAGCAAATTCAATCAGCTCGGATCGAGTCAATGTGTCAGCTCGCCACTGGGACCACAAATCCTTCGGATCTTCAACCATGGAGACCCAAAACCAGTTGTCTCCCATCCACTAGTTTTGGCACCTACTAGGTTTGTCACCACTACCACTCCCTTTTATTGCGCCGACGAGTTACAAACCCACTAAGTTCGTCATTGAACCACCATCATCATTAGCTGGTGATAAAGAAGATGAAAAGGAAGGGGAGAGAGAGATGAGAGGAAAATTTTTTAATTTTTATTCATAAATGTTTTTATTTTTATTTATTTTTGAATAAAAATAACTTCATTTTTATATTTAATATTAGTTATTTTGATTTTTATGTTTTAAATAATTTTTTTATCACATTTTTCATTTTGCCCCAAGCGTCAAACGGTCAATGATTTCAACATCACATAATTTGTGACCTTAAGGGGCATTTTTGTTTTTTCATACGTCTCCATGAGGTATTTTAAGTGTTTACTTTAACGTTAAGAGGTGTTTCTGATAAAAACGAAACTACGTGATAGAAAATGGATAATATATCAAAAAGTTAGAGGATATTTTGAGATTTTCCCTTAAAATAATTAGGGAACAAAGCATTTTTTTTTTTTTTAACCATTATTTTATCGAAATGTGCATTGTGTTTCTGTATTTTGTCTAGGAAAAAAAAAGCGCCTAACTTGTTTTACTTTTTTTTTTTTTCCTTTTTTCCTTAAAAAGGAAAAAACCTTAAGACGCTTTTAGATATAATTATTGATGAAAATTACAAAATATTATTATTCTATGTTGTATATTTAAAGGACAAATCGCGTATTAAATGATGTGCACATATTGTATAATTGGACCAAACTAGCATGCCCCAGTAAAAAAGAAAGGATGGAAGAAAATAATCAATTGAAAAAGGAGAAAAAGCGCCCTAATTCTCACTTCTTTTCATTACATTAAAGACTTTTTTATTATTAATAAAAGGTGTAAAATGTAGTGTTTCATTTGTTCATCTTTAGAAATCATTACTGATTATGTCTTCACTAATGAAAAATTGTGTATCTCACCAACTCTTATAATTAAGATCTCAACATCATTAGATAGAGAAGGTAGACTTCATTATTTGACCACCTACCCCATTTTTTTAAAGTAGAAATCTAATGATTTTTTTTTTTTTTTTTTTAATTTAACGGGAGTTTAATTTTTCATTCATCATTAATGTTTGGTTTGAAACATAATAGATTTGTAGGATTGTCTTTTTAATTGGATCAAGAACCAACACCTTTCTTCAACATGGTCATATAATATCTAGAAGATTTCCAAAATCAAATAATAGATGATTGTGTAGCTCAACTCCAAACAAAAGAAATGAAAACATAAGCCACTTGGAATCATTGATGAGAAAAATTCTTTAATTGTCATATATATATATTCGTTTATTTATATATGTACATATTTATTTTTAGAGTTGCATACAACACTTGTTGTACGTATATGTTCAAAATTGGAATTCTCTGTCTACATACATAAGTCATGATCACTCACATTTACATTGGTTCAATTATTTTGGAGTACAGTAGCTGGATGATTTTCATGACTGACATTTCTAGTGAGTACACATGACATGGAATGCAATAAGTAGATGCAATGTATCATACCAAAATGGTTAATGGTCCACAAACTACAAAATGAAAGAAACTAATGCACAAGACACGGATACTTTAATTCATCATGTCTCATCTTGAACATGTAAAATTTCTTCTTTTGAGTACAAGACATTGTTGTTATGCAAATGTTTTGGACTCAATCCTCTTGTTTTGTTCATATAAGAAGCCAGCTATAAATTGTTGGCTCTTCTATGGTAATTTGACCGATAATATCATTTCTCCTTCTAGGAAACTTATCAGTGTGACCTATCTAAATTTTGAAACAAATATTTGTATATATATATATATATATATATATATATATATGCACGTCCAGGTTCATGCATGGTTAAAATATATATATAGATTCACTAATGAATATATAGTTGAATATAGGTGGGATTTTTAGGTAGTGTTGTTTCTTCTGTTGGAGGTGTGAAGGGCTGAATGTGATTGGAAACTAAATTTTGGCCTTGGTTTCTATGCCTTCACTCATATAAGTTATATGTATGCTTTATAAATGCACTTCAAAGTTAATTAATATTGTGTTTCAAAAAAAAAAAGTTAATTAATATTGAACTACAAATCTTCTACGGTAACCAACAAGTGTCTGCATTTAGTAATTACGTTCACTCAAAAGATGAAGCAAAACTTCATATAAAAGTTAGAGACCTTTCCCTTTTTATTAAAACACAATTAATTAAATTAATTATAATGGGCATGGCAATAAACATTTTTATTATTAAAGTTGTCAAATAATAATAATAAAAGCAATATAGTCAAATTACTCATTGCATCTTGCACCCAACTTTGCAAAAGTATCTGTTAAGTGTACCTTATGCAACGAACTGTTGATTAATCAATTAATTACAATGATTAATTAAATAAACCTCATTCAGTTTTTAATTACACCAATACCAAATTCGTTGCAAACAGACAGTCAAAGTTGATGGCATCGCAATGCACACACTACTAAAAATATGGGACCAAAAATGAAAAAAGACAAGCTTTAGTTACTAATAAATTCATTCACAAACCCTAATAACGGATAACTAATTAAAACAAGATTAATTACTATAATGATAATCTTATAATATCAACTTTTTTTTTTTAAAGAAAAAATCATCTTGAACCTGAGAACAGTCCAACTGCATTATGTCGGAAATGTCGGGATTAAATGATAACTAATGATGTTAGCTGATGCTTAGAATATCTTGGTAAGTTAGAATACAGATTAGATTCTGTATCGAAAACTAAACTAGTTAGATTAGGGTTTAATGTTGATATATGCAAGAATCATGTGCATGTATTCTTTGTTAAATTATATATTTAATGTAATCACTAAGAATATGAGAACATGATATGGTTCATTCTGTTAAAAAAATTCTTCTTTATTTAAATTTAACATATATATATATTTATATATTTTATATAGTAAAAGAGACACTGACCTTAAGTTTCTGTCTAGGATTATGTTGACAATGTCTTTAGATTCCAATACAATAAGGGGGTTAATCTAAATATGCCCTTAAGAATGGCATAATTTAAGGTCACTGCTTCTAATATTTTTGGCAACAATTATTAATTTACTAATTAATTTGTTGTCTTGGGAGAACACTATTCAAAATTTTGTTCGGAGATGTATATCAAAAGTTGCTCATGCAAAGAAGATAGCAGTGAGGCAACTATTTTATAAAAATATGTTGTCACCAAAATTGCAGATAAAAAAAAAAGATAAAAAAGGTTTCATAATTCCTATATATCACTAAAAAAAGCGCATTTTCTTTTTTGACATTATAAATATATTTACAACTATCGATACCATCTGATCAAAATTTCATGTTATGGCTTAGAACGCTATTCTTTATACTTTACTCCTTACTAGATAGGAGAAAGAGACTCATACTTACTAGATAGGAGAAAGAGACTCATACTAAGTGAAAAAATTGTCAATCAACTGGAGGGATTTAATAGGAATTCGCTGACATACATGTGGATTAATAGAGAATTGCCCACTTTTTGTGTACAATGGTACTTGAACCCACTATTTGCTTAATGAGACGTGGGCGTGTGAGTGATGTCATTGCATCACTGTACTTGAGAGTATTATTGAAAGAAGTGTTGCCTTAATTTATAGAGAAATTTTGCGGAAAATGGGGGAAAATGTCACAAAAAGATCCTTTCTTTCGTGGGACGATGGAAATACCCTTCGATAAGAAAAAATTGGCTTCTTTTACTATCTTCTCTCTTTTCCCATCCCACTTCAATGTTTTCTCTCATTCATAATTAATTTATTATAACTCTAAAAATATAATGAGTACGTTAAAAATCATTACATCTATAAAACCCAAATTTAATAAGATTATATCAAAGATGTACTCCTCTTTGAACAAACCTAATAAAATACTTAACATTGTTAAGTTAAAAATTGATTATTGTGCCTTAAGCTTTTGTGAGACTTGTTTATCTTCTTTAAAACCATGGTTTATATTTATGGATGTTTCGATTGAATATTGAGATTTATTTATTTATTTACCAATATTCTAGATTGGGGTGGATGTTTATTGGGTTGGGTCATGTTGGGTTAAAAATTTTTCTCAATATAATTTTTTAACCAAATTTAATTCAACCCAACTCATTCCAACTTTTTTTTAAAGAGTTAACCTGACTCAATTCTGTTAAAAATGGTAGGTTTGAGTTGGGTCTGTTGGGTTGATTTATTAACATAGTAGATATTTGATGAGAACCCAACTCATGATTGCTAGTAACATTTTTTGTTGGAGAAAGTATAATTAATGATAAATATATTGAAAAGAAGACATCTAATATTTCAAAAGAAAAAAGGAAAAAGGAAAAAGAAAAGAAGACATCTAATGATGAATATATAGAGAAGAATTTCATTTAATTTAATTTATTTTAAAAAACATTAGAGAAAAATGCTGTAACTAATTAGCATATTTTTAGGCCAATTAATTTTGCACTTAACAATAATGAAAGCCTAAAAATTATAATCCACGTTTGTTTATTTATTTTTATATGTCTAATTACTTACAACAAACATTCGCCTCTCATTTGAAAAAATTCATATGTATAAATCTTGAATGTCCAAGTACTTTATGGGTAAACAAACAATATAAATTACTGAATTTATAAAACTTCAAATTAAAGAGTCTAAATTTATAACTTATTGTTTGGTACAACTTCTTCAAGTAGATTTTTTAGAAGTAGATCTTTTAAAAGTAGGTTTTTTGAAAATAGATTTTTTGGAAGAAAGTTATTGGTTGTTTGGTTGTCAATTCAAAAAACACTTTTAAATTATAGATTGTTTAGTTAAATTATTTTTAAAACACTTTTAGATTGATAATTTACCAAAAATGATATGAGGGAAATGAGTAGTATATTCATTCTAAGAATGTAATGACTTCAACCTCAACTATAAAAAATTAATCAACAAACCAATTATAGCATATATATATATCAATGAATCAATAACAAAACCAATTGCAGTGCATATATATATCAACAAATCAATGACAAAACCAATTAAAACCAATTGCAATATGTATAGATATATGTATCAGTGAACCATAATAACAAAATCTATTAAAACTAATTGCAATATATATATATATATATATATATATATATATCAAAGAACCACAACAATAAAACCAATTAAAACCAATTACAATATCAATGAACCACAACAATAAAACCAATTAAAACTAATTACAGTATCAATGAACCACAACAATAAAATCAATTAAAACTAATTGCAGTACATATATATATATATATATATATATCAATGAACCACAAAAACAAATCTAATTAAAACCAGTTGCAGTATATATATATATATATCAATGAACCACAACAATAAAATTAATTAAAACTAGTTGCAGTATATATATGTCAATGAACCAAATAACAAAACTAATTGCAAATTGTAGTATGTATATATACATATATATATATCAATGAGCTAACAACAAAACCAATTGCATTTTATATATATATAAAAAATATGTATATATATATTAATGAACCAATAACAAAACCAATTGCATTATATAAATATATATAACAAATATGACATATAATATTCATGACAATAAAAGTAAAAAAAAAAATTGCAATAAAAAAAGGCAAAATATATAAGATTTACTAGTTAAAGATGAGTTCTTAAAAATTTTTATGAAATAAAAAGTGAATGAAAATGGAGGCTATGTGTTTATATTTATAAAAAAAGTATAATAGAGTTATAAAGGTATAAAGATATTAATAAAATAAAATAGGGGTATAATAGACATTTTAATTTTTTAAAAAAAACTCAAAAAGATCTACTTGAAAAAACTCAAATTTTGAGCTTCTTCAAATAGATATTTTTTAAATTTTTTAATGCCTCAAAAGTTCTACTGGAATGTCAACCAAACGACACAAAAATAATCAAGTGAGTTTTTGACATTAAAAAAGTACTTTTGGTCAGTAGATAAGTTATATCAAATGTGCATTTATTTTATCTACATTTTAATAGAGTTTGTCTAGTATGTAAAGTCTACATTCATAGATTTGGTGTAATGATACCATTCACCGATTTATTGATAAAATGGGTGCATTTATACACCAAAGATACAACAATTATAGAAAGTCATATTTTCTAATTCTATACTAGAAATAAACTATTGATAAAATAATTACAATAATTATGGAAAGTAATATTTCCTAATCCTCTATTAAAAACAAACTATTGACTAAATAATTATAACAAATTAATAATTAAAAAATCTTATTTAATTTGTCAAGATATATCACATTTAACTTTTTCTTGACAATCCAAAGCCAAGTCCCAAACCAGCTTTATAGCATTAGTATTAATAGGTTAATAGCATGAGTATTAATGTAATATATATCATGAGTATTAATATGCAGTTCTGCTTTATATATGCAGTTCTAGTCTATTAATGTAATATATATATGCAGTTCTGATTTATTAATGTAATATAGACTTAATGATGTTGTCTTTTAAACGTTGCCGTAAACATAATTTCTTGTAGTGTATATAGCATGAGTATTAATAGGTTGACATCATGACTATTAATATAATAGGTTGACATCATGACTATTAATATAACAAACTCTTTCCACAACGTGCATTCTTGTTCTATATATGCAGTTTTGGTCTATAAATATATGTAAGATATAGCATGAGTATTAATAAGCTAATAGAAACAATAATAATAGATGTAGTATATTATTATAGCATAAGAAATTTTTTGTACTGTAAATATATAGCATGAGTATTAATAGGTTAACATCATGACTATTAATGTAATAAACTCCTTTCATAACATGCATTCTTGTCCTATATATGCAGTTCTGATCTATTAATATATATAATATACAGCATGACTATTAATAGGTTAATAGAAATAATTCTAAAAAGCAATCCATATTGAATAAGAACAAATGGGTTACTTATCTTAAACAGATACCATAATAACATCAAATTCATCATGAAAAGGAAAATTAACTTTCCTATCAAGGGTTTCTATCCCTGTTTAGCTAGAGTCATAGTTTAATTACCAAGAATTGTCTGCTTAATCGAATAAATAAACAGCATTAAACGGAAATTAAGTGTGTACGAAAACGAAAATTAGTTCCGTTGATCGAATTCTTCATCGATCTCATATATAGTAGTGTTGATAAAGGTGTTTTCTAATTATTTGAACTTTATTTGATTGCACCTCGGGGTTGAAATCCCTTAGCGTCTGCTCTCTTCATGATCCTCAGCCTCTTGCAAGATTCAATAAACATCCTGTTGACAATAACCAGTTATACATAAACATTAGCAATTTTAATCTAATTCTAAAAGAATTAAAAGAAGAAATTCTTATATGCTATGATAGTTCATAAATAGGAATAGACCTAAAAAATTGTACTTGCCCTCTAAAAATCCTTTATACAAAGAACACTTAAAAATAATTCCTAGCTATAAGAAAGCTTTTTTTACATAAAAGTATGTCGCTGAGTAAGATATGTGATAAGTTCTTCCTCAAAAAGCACTTATTTTTCACATTAGATTTTTTTTTTTAGCTCTAACAGAAAAAGAGTGTAAATTTTAAAACTAACATAAAAAAATTAAAATTAGGTTTTTTAGTACTAAAGTATTTGCGAATTATATTTACAACTATCCATGGCGCTAGATGAATTCATTTTAGTTTTTGGGTAGTAGTTTGAAACCTCACTTTTTTTTTTTTTAAATTCTATTTTTTAGGATTTTCATATTTTTAATGATGAAAAAAATTAACATGCTCTCTAGTAGATCAAACTAATTGAATTTATATGAAATGATTGATTATAAATATGAAGCTAAATTCAAATAGAATGCTTTTAACTTAAAAAATGATTGGCGCTCCAACCGAGTTGTTGTGATGGACAACAACCCATATATCGATGCATGTGGTGGCAAGTTTGAGCACCACCACTAACAGATATATATATATATATATATATATATGACAATTTTTTCACTAATTATGTGAGTACACCTCTCCCTTTTTTGAGAGTAGGTTTTCGGGTTGTGCAATAATGTTTTATCCTTATTAGGTTTCAGTAATAATCTAATCTGACGTCAGACTGTTAAAAAAACAAAAAAAAAAAAAAAAAAACTGTTAGTTGTATATAGGCACTTTGCTTTTTGGGGCCCAAAGAAGTTTCTACAAGACTTTTGTTAAGAGAGGCATGTGAATTGTGATGAACTTGATAGAAATTATCGTAGTTGAAAAATGTAGCCAAGAATCATTTTTTTTTTCATCACCATTCCCGCTCATAGTGTCTTTTGGGATTGACCAAGCATGGTCTCAAGGGACGTAATTGTCATCTAACCGACATTATTATGAGGGATTTTGCGTTTGTCGGCGCATCTCCTCCAACATAACGAATCTATGCGACCTGTGAAAATCCTTAAATGACATTCTTGCCACTCTCTTCTCCACAAATGACCCTCAGGTGTCAAAAATAACCATACAAGCACCATCATCACCCAGAAGCTATTTTTATCAACTCCAAATTGTAAGAAAAGTGTCGTTTATCAGAAGAATTTAATTAAACACTTTCTAATTTATGCATTTTTAGATTAAAATTATAATTAACATTAGGAGTATCTAATATATATATATATAAGCTTGTGTGGTGCTAATTATAACTTAATTAGCAGACAAGGATACGCAACTACTCGTGCTAAGAAGTCGTGTCTGGCAACTAACATTTTTTTGAGTGCATAAATATACCTATATAAAAGTGTCTTACATAAAAAATGCTTTAAATGTTTTAATTAATTTGGCATACTAACTGTGTACTTCTAAATGATGTGAAATGAGTTTGATAACGATAACTAATATGCGGTTGATTGAAGAAGACTTACTCCCAAGGGACGTCTCCGGCCAGCATCCAGTCTCCATCTTTGTCTTCATATATGGGTACATATTCGCAGCTGTCTGCA
The DNA here is from genome assembly GCA_019925255.1 of Litchi chinensis. NCBI lineage: Eukaryota > Viridiplantae > Streptophyta > Magnoliopsida > Sapindales > Sapindaceae > Litchi > Litchi chinensis. The sequence continues at coordinate 10,968,051 of CM034464.1, read as the reverse complement.
TCTGTCAACGCCTCACCTGTCAACACAGGTATATCGCAAACAATTATTACTGATTTTTATTTTATATGATGTTTAATGATTCGATTTTTTTTTTTAGAATTAATTGTTTAATGTTTTGTAATAATTCTTCTAATTGATTGAAAAATCCTCCACTGATTATGGTTGTGATATATAGGATTTGAAAAATCGTCTGACACTTAGAATATTATTAGTAGTGTGTGGTTAACTAAATTTTATTTGTTTTGTTTATTATTCGATTTAATTACTAACCACAAAAATTACCTATTTTCAAATCCTTTGAAATTTGAGTTAAATTATATTTTGTGACGATAACTAAATAAGATTTTAATAACACAGTTTGGATGACTACTTTCGAATATAAAGTGAGGGTTACGCACAATTTTTTTATAAATATTTATAAAGGGTGAGATGTTTATTGAATTTGAACTCGTGACTTTTGTGAAGAAGCAAAGATAGATGGGGATGACTACCATTACGCCACCCCACTTAAGTTATTTCTTTTTTAATTTCTTGAATACCTATTTTCAGGTCCTTTAAATTTGAGTTAAAAACACTAAATCATTTGCATCCAGATATGGCAAAGGCTAACATTTGTTATTCATTATTCTATAATATTAGACACAGATTGCTAATTAATTACCTTGTCTATTACAAAATTGATGGACAAAAGAAAATAAGAAAGTAGAAGGATCAGTATTAAAACGATTTGTTAATTTTCTTCTTATACAGGAAATTAAAGCTAATTAATTATTAAACTTTTGCATTTTTTTTATTGAAGTTGAAAGATGGAATGGAGAGAATTCTTAATAAGGAAAAAAAAGAGAGAGGAAATTTTTATTTCCCTTTTTAAATGCATGTTTAAAGAGAAAGCAAACTATAAAGACACTAATGAGTGCAGTCTTTTCTAAATTACGATATTTCATATACTTGCAAATTATACTAACTATCGTTTCCTCATTAAGTTAGAACATTAAACTTTTAATTAAGCATATATATAAATTGAAATAATTTTAAATCCTAGCATATATTGAACCTAATTTTGCATGGCTGTATATAGCTATGTTAAACTACCATGACTAGTGATTTAACACAATTAATGCAACATCTCTCTCTCCCTCTCTCCATATAGCTTCAAACATAAAATTAAAGCACAAAAGTAAAAGCACTTGGTACTTACCTATGCCAAAACAATCAAACAGCTTCCCCAACGCCACGGCAAGATCCGAATAATCCTTGTGCGTGCCCAAATCAACTTTACGAAGAAACGGAGCTCCATCCATGCTAACCTTCACGTACATTTTCGATGTTTTGAGCAAGTCTTTCTCAGTAAAACTGTTCTTTTTCCGGTAGGAACACACGGGTGGCCACCCCACAACTTGGCTCTTTGTATGGATTTTCCGGTCACCGTTTGTGTCATTTTCTTCCCCACAAATATCCGCGAAAACCCTTTTCTTATCACCTTTGTTGACCAGACAAGCACCACCTCCAGGAAGACCCAATCTCAGCTCTGTAATCTCAAGTTCCATGGTCACTAGGGTTTGTGAAATATTGTTTCTTTTTCTTTGCTTTTTGCTTTATGAGATGATGATATATAAATCAATAAAGTGTGGTAGGTTTAGGCTTGTAAAAAATAAAAATAATAATAATTATAGTGAGAAAAAGAAGAGGGTACATATATATAAATATATATATTTATAAGTGGGAGCAAAAACAGGTGAAGGAAGGAGAAGCGGTCGGTCACATGAGAGGCAAACGTGGGGACTAAGTGCTCTTTTGAAAGATCGATAAAGGCCGGCACAACAAGGTGGAAAAGGGACACATCGTAGGGCTGTGGCTTATTTGGTCAATCGGTAGGATTTAACCATGGCCGTCTGATTAGATGAATGGGAAACATGCCATGTGATCTGCCTGATTGAAGGGGTCTTTGTTTTAAATTACGGAAAGAAATTACCAAGAGTATTACAAGTAGTAGTAGATCCTCATGATATAGGGAAGGGAAGCATGTTTTTCCTACATGGATGTTAATGTTGTGCGCATGCTGATCATCCTTGTGTGTGTATATATATATATATATATATGTTCAATTAATTTGTGTAATTTAATTTTAAATAGATTATATATATAGTAGAGTTTTATAATTCCACTGATGTGATAGGTTTTACTACCTATGAATAGAGGGATGTTATTATAATTACTTACTTCATATTCAGATCCAGTTACCAATTGTCACTTCAGTTAGAGAAATAAAAATTAATTGAAATGTTGACATTACTAGATCAATTACTTAATTGAAGAATTCTAAAGTATATATACACACACACATATGTAGATACATATATATACATATATATTTATATATGAAACGGAAAAATTTATAGTCTTGTGAGCACACAGACACATCTCATATAATTAGTGTGATACGGGTGAAATTGAAAATAAAATATTTGAATTTATATTTCATCTTCCGTGTTATTTTTTCTTCTCAGCACAATTCAAATGTAAAGCAAACCCTGATAAATGTAAGAGATATGCTGGGAAAGACATGTATAATCAGAATAGATCTTAGTGGCCACTAAGCTAATACCCATTTCATCTAATTACATCCACTCCTTACCAGAACAACTGTACTGTAGGGATAAGTTTATATATATATATATATATACACTGGATGTCATATGCATGCAAGTAAATTACGATATGATAAGGAAAAATGAAAAATTGAAAATACGATCGTAAGGAATGCATGTGGTCACCAGTTATGGTTATCAGACAGAACAACATACTAAAGCTATATGCACGTATGTAAACAGTAATAGTTATATATATTGTCAGGTTGCTGTTCATATAGATGATAATGTATGTGTATATACAAGTCCATGCACTGGAAAGTACCATGACATTTGCTATATAGCAAACAAAGTGTTGCAATTCCAGCCAAGTCAACTTTACATTGATTGTATACTATGGGACCCTATGACTCACTCCATAACCGCGTTAAGTGTTGCTGTCCAAATCACCTGTTTTGAGTCAGCATGGCTACCCTAGCTGGAAAGATCTCTTCCATTGAGCAATCCTTGAAAATTTTCCTTGAAACGGACAAGAAAGAGAAGAACAAATGGCACATAATTGATCAACATTTCAAAATTTTCCATTGACATAGTTATTTGGTGTTACTCTTACTCATAATTGAGATGGCTTACATATGATTATTTAGACAAGGCGAATCGTTTATGAGTCTTACCCAACAGGAAAAACAAAAATTTGAACAAATCGGAAGGAACTAAAACAAAATTATATAAAAATAAAAAATAAAAAACTACAACTAACCATGCAAGCCTAAAATTGCAAACATAAATAAATATAATAATAATAATAATAATAATAACTTAGAAATTATTTATTATTAGAAACAACTATTGGTTGCTTAATTTATTCATGCTTTTTTCAGTCTGTTAAAAGCACAAAGAGAGTATGAATTCCAAGTGATAATTACGGTGTACGTACTTAAATTGATTAAAAAGCAAATTGGTCAGGTCATGAATCATAATGATGTGTGTGCCATGTGTAAATTTTTAATTGGTGCTTGTTCTCTTCATATTCAAGTAGGAATAATGCTAGTTGTTTGCGCAGAAATGACAAAAGTGATTTTAATTTCCAGAGCTTGTAATTCTACTCTTGGAAACTGAAAAGGGCACTGGCATATTATTTCCTCAAGTTGCGCTGCCTCTAAGGGTTCAAATAAATTCTTTGTGTCATCAACAATTAATTCGGGATTTGAAGTAGATGATATGGTTTGAATCTACAATCCCAATGGTGTTGATGTAAGTAACGTATCGCTAACCATTGTTATCACCTTTGAATTTAAAATATTCTCGTCATAATTATTTCGTGACAAATATTTAATATCTATTTATTGGTTTATGTACCATGACATCTTTGCACATATAAATTCAATAATAAGGTTATATTATATCAATTAACCAGTTTCTCTCAACATAATGCTATTATTGCATAGGAATTGTCGAATGAACACATTACTATCTGTTGATTATTGAGTCTAAATCCAATGCTATAAAAGAACCCCAATGTAATTTGAAATCTCTCATCGAACTATTATATTAAATATATGTCATCCAAGGAGAAAGTAGTGTTGAAAAAACAAAATTAGAATCACAACACATGCCAGAATCATAATGTGGATCAAAGAGAACAATTTTTTTTGATTCTGATATCCAGAAATCAAACCATGTCAGACCGTGCAAGATATCTTGAAAGTCTACACACTTTGAGACAAGTAAATCAAGAATAAGAATCTAAAGCAATATGGATAAAAATATACACACACATATATATATATATATATATATATCAAGTGAATTAATTAAATCCTTAAACAAACATATCACATTATAATTTTGCATTAACGATCACCACAATAAATCTACGTATACTAATTCCCACCAACAGATCTATTATTAAATCATGAAATTTTTTACGCATATAATCATTTGATAATATCTAAATACAATTAATTCGTCTGATGCTTTTGTTTGAAATTCTTATTATGGAAAAAGCTGCATCATTGATGTTGGGGACATAAATTAAATAAAGCAGAGAGTGTTCTTGAGTACACTCATATGACACCATACATGTCCATGCCCATCTTAAAGTGATCATACATAATCATGCTTAATTAGATTTCAAGAAAAGATACATAAAAATTAAAGACCAGTTGAACCAATCAAATCAATTGAAGTTGACATGGTCTTATGTGTAGGGTTTGCGTAAGTGAATAATAAGCAAGTGTCTTATGGCTGGGATGATTGTATCCCATTATGGGGGTTTAAGCACATGCATTTTGTTTTTAATTTGATTATAGTTAGATTCATGTTGTCCATCAATTTCCTACATATACCCACTTGCCTTAAAAGGTCAATGCCATAAGTTTTCAGTTAAAACCTTTTGAAATTTGTTTTTTTGAAAGGGCTTCTTCCTTGATGTTGTTCCTTTGAAAACGTTAAACATATTTTTTTTTCTCTTTTCCAGTTAGACACAGAATATAAGGTATAGAACACAATGCTTTTGGATAACTGTGAGAGTGTTTAGTATAGAGCATTTTTTTTTTCTTTTTTGTGTGTGTTTTTCTTTTTTAGCATTTCTTTAATTAATTTTCAAACACTTCCAAACACATTGTAGTTCATGAACACTTCATTTGATCTCTTGGATCTATTTATCAAAATATTTAGAGATCAATTAATCATTCTTACGCCGATCATTAGAAATATATTTTTAGATAAAATCCTATCAAATAGCAATAAAATTGGTGTGAGTTTTAATGTCAATATCTAATTATGAAAATTATTAGTTTTTTAGTACTATCCTTTATTTGCCAACTAATATTATAGTTTATGAACTAATTAATTAAAGTGCTTGTGTTCATAAGCTAAGTTCACAAACAATGTTATAATTTTAGTGCTATAAAAAAGCGTTATTTATTTTTCCAAACAATGTTTGTGTATGGTATGGTAAATGTTTTTACCATCTAGCAAATCTAGATGGCATGGCAGAAAGATGTATATATATTCTTTTTCCATCAAATCAAACGTAGTACAATTATACATAATAAAATTAAACAACAACTATTACTCTGGAAACATTTTTGACAGGTAGATGCTTTTTTCCCCCCCTTTGCGGTCAATCGTGTGGTTGAAGGCATCTAAGGACAACCTGGATAGGAGAACTTCCAATTATGGTAGGTCCAACATTGCTTCTAGCTTAGGTATGTGTACGAAACATTGTTAACAAGTACCCAGATAATGGTTTGGAACTTGGGATCTCCTTTAATTTACTCTACATTGTATTCCTGCATTGATCACATTGTAGGGGGAGGAAACTTATGAATTTCTTAAAGGATGAAAAAAAAAAAAAAGAATTGAAATAATTTTAAATTCAATGGTTAACAGTCTATTTGTAGATCATTGTTATATTGAATACTTCTACCATCAATAACTTTTAACCTTAAAAAGTTAATACGAATAAATTAAATTTATTCATTGTATTCTTTTTCATAAAACAAACTCTCTCTATTATTTAATTTGAATATAAATGATGAATTTAATTGATTTATATTAACTTATTAAAGTTAGTAGGTACTAATAGTAGAATCACTCTTATTATCTATTGATCCATGTTATGAATAAAAACATATTGGGCTTTCTTATCAAGATTTCTCCCTAAAATCATAACTCTATTTGAAAGAAATTCAGATGAAATGATAAGATTTTTTTTTTCCTTATAAGATGATTTTTCAATTAAATTCTAAATGAAATTAGTTTTTTTTTTAAAAAAAGAAAAAAGTGGAGGAGATTTAAATTTGGAACTTCAACTTAATTGAGTGGCATTGTAATAATCAGACTATACTTATAGCCCCTAAAATGAAAAATAATATCACTGAATTTCATTTTTTAACATAAAAATGGATGGTTCCACATTAGTTTCATTTTCGAGGTATTTTTGATGATATTCCAAATATAAAACTATAGTTTATGAAAACTGTTTCACAAAATACAGTAATTTTTTTTTTTAGACTTTTACTTGCAAAAATGGAAAAGACAAGATAAATAGATATTTTATGAATAGCCACTTTCATATAATTATGCATACAAAAGCTAAATATTATTATCAAGAATCATGTTTCTATACATAAGTTGGGTTATTATTGAACAGTTAATACTTGTTAAATTTTGATCCAAAGATTTAAAATACTGTTCTAGCTATGTGGTAATTGAAACTTTGAAATAGAAGATGTTCAAATTATAATACCTCTCACAATTATCTAATAAATATACGAATTTTGTAAAGTAACAAAATCGTTGTATCCAAATCGGAGGAGCAAGATTTCTAAAATATATATATTCAATGACTGTTAATCAAAGAGGTTGTTTCTTCTCAACCGAGCATATGTTTCCAGTACTTATGATAAACCCCAGAGATTCATATCATGGACCCACAGTTGGGGCCACACGTGATGGAGTTATCACCAACACAACACTGGATCTCACTGTCTAAGCCAATATATGCTCTCATCACCAGACAATCAAACCCATATCATCAATATTTGCTCTCTGATTAAGACCACCACAAGACTATCACCATATTCACCAGTTCATGACTCATGAGCCATGACTTCTATATGTGGCCAGTTTGAGCAGTTGATTGAGATATTAAATGAGTGACGGTCGAGGTTGCTGACGCGTAAGATGTGTAATTGACCTACACCCATGTGAATATTACGCGTGATTGGTGAACATATACTACCCCATTATATATGTACAAAATTTTCATGCATATTGTAAGATGTAGAATAAAATTTTGAGTGAGACGAACATATTTACAGCCGTCTATATAGAACATGCCGTATGTTATGAGTAATGACATTCATGTGTAATAGATTGGACAATAACTCAATTCACAATGTGAGAAAAGTGGAGTAGTCCAGTAATAAATCATCTCTCACATGCCTCATCTCTCAAGTGGTAGGGTTAATTCTTAATAGTCTTATTATTTATGTCAACAGCCCTCTCTAGATATTTAGGACTAGAGTTTCGAGCGTTATTATTAGAGTTCTATCTAATAGATCAATAATAGTTTGATCCATAAAAGGTATCAAATAATATATTTAAAAAAAAAAAAAAAAAAAACTCAATTCACAATATTGTAAATGACTTGCATGTGAGAGCAACCGTCTCATCCAGATTTTTCTCCCCACATAATGTCCCAAAGAGGTGATACGAGGTCATTTCAGGGACTGGGTTTCGTGCTTGGAGTTTAATTAGTTTCAAGTTGTGGAAAGCGAGAAACACAGAGTAATAAAGAGGTCAAGCATGGAATTATTGGAGCGTTGAATGAAAGTTATTTGTGGTAGAGGCTGGAAATTTATCAACATCTAGAACCTTGTAGTTTCTTGATTAAAACTTTGTTGTTGCTTCCAAGATAAGAAATAGATAAAAGATAAAGAAATTATATATTGTTGTTGTATTTTTTAGGAATACACTGTAATACAATCTTAACAAATAACTTTATGGTAATAGTAATAATAACAACATTTTTATTTTATTTTATTTTATATAATACTATTTTAAGCGTATCTCTAATATTTGTTTAACATTCTAAGCTTTAAATTGTTTTCATGTCATAAATCAATAAAATATCTCCTCAATTTTGTGTAATAATTATCATTTGTAGAAACTTTCATCTTCTTTGAATTCAAAATTGTGATATATATATATATATATGTATATATATGTATGTATATATATATATATATATGTTTAATTCTATACATTGAAAAACTGTTAAGCAGCATTAAACTTAATTCTTTGAATATTATAATCTCGTATATAATTGATTAAAAGTAGTTAATATGTACTTTTATAAATTAAATATGAGTTAAATTAAACATAAACTTCTTCCAGAATATCATTGGTATTAGAACATTAATACCGATGATTGTTATACTATTATTTATACATATATTTTTCATTTTAAAAATCTAGAAATTAATTTAGCATTCGATTCATTAAAAGTTCTTTAACATTTTAATAAAATGTTGATCAAAGGACCCCCCTTAATTTCCTTGTCTGAAATGATTGTGATGGAAATTAACAGTGCATAAAAGTTGGTCAACCAAGTTATGATGAAAGACAGGCTAAAAATCTGGATGAGTTGTTGTTCCCTTGTAAAGTGGGGGCAAAAATCAGAACAGATATGTAACCGAAGAAATGCGTGGTACGAGAATGAAAAGCACTAAAACGATATAATTCACATTTTGAATTAATTATTAGGCTTTAGAAAGTTGCATTAATGTTAGACCACCTTTTATGACTAGCTATGAAGGCAATAGTGCTAACGAAATGACATCTAAGGATATTTGTGCAATTTGATTTGTTCTAATTTAACTTTTTTTTTGAATTATTAATTATTTTTGAGGACTAGGACTGATCCAAAAAACTATTAGAACCTACCGGGAGAGGAATATTGGTGACGCGGTTCGGGATGCTGTTCTATATGAGAGGGATCCACCCACACGAAGATAGAGAAAAAACTCATACAAGAATGAGGGGAACAACTCACACATAATATGAGAGACGTATTATTTATTTGTTATAGCTGGTGTCGAACCTTGCCATTAAGAGGCAAGGGGCAACTGGAACCCATACCAACGACACCAATTGCCAAGCAACAATTTTAATTTTTTATAGTTAAAGTTTTTGTTAGTGGAATATCTAGATTAAGCATGCTATATTTCTTGTAATTTTGATAAGTCTTGGATCTTTGTTTGTCCTTTCATTCTACAAACTTTACAAAAAGATTTCAGTGGTTATTGGATGACGGGACCCTTCCCGAATCCCTTCTCTAGACCCGAAAAAGACCCCGTAGCACCCCGAAAGAATTCCTACGAACCCTATACTCAGCCCGGAGGAACCCCATCAGGGCACCGGAAACCATTTAGCTAGATCTTTTAACTTCTTTGACAAGGTGACAATAATAATAATTTTTCGTTTTTTTTAATAAAAATTTCGGCAGCATGCCGTCTATTTTCTAAATTATGCCACCTTGTAAGTTTCAAATACAGTTTATAAAAACACTTCTATGAAATCAATTTCTCAACTTCCAGAGCCTCCGGCTCATTTCTCACAACACAACCACAAACAGGTGAATAAAATCTGAAAACTGAATTTCAGAAAACTTAAATAAAACATTTTTAACTAAAGCATCCACTATTTCTTCAAAATATTTATAACTATATACATGAACATATACATGATCAAAATAACAAAAGATATACATGTAGTAGGTGTCGTCCTATGCGTCCGCCTGCACGTCTGAATGAACCTCGTCGGCTGGACGACTAGCTCCTGCGCCTGTGGGAGAATTTTTAAGAAAAACATTTAAAGAAAATTATGAGTATAACTCAGTGAGTGGTTAATTCGTATAAACTAACACTCATTTCTGTGTAAAGTATTCTCCCAAAACAGTTTTTTAAAACTACAATGCTTTCTAAAATTCTTTTCTAAAACACTTTCTGCAATATTTTCTTAAAATCTTTTCTGATACTCGCCCAAATGGTAACCCAGGGAATATCTACTCCTGGCGTGGTAGCATATAAAATCTAGCTAACCACTAGGAGTGGGGATCTACCATGTGTAGTCACCGAAAGTGGGCCCACGCTGCGGACCGACTACACTACCCTATACGTGAATACGAATCACTCATATCTCGCTCACACAAGAGTCAACTAGACTCAAATCTCACTGACTGACTTCCTCTCATCTACCGTATCACGCATAGAGCATTCGGCCGGGTACTAAACTGGGGCTAGGGTAAACCATAGGCTATTAAAATCTATTTTTCTTAATATACTAAAATATTATAAATCTTAAGGCAATAAGCCTAAAATCTTTAATTCTAGCACAATCTCATATACATAAATAATAAACTAAAATCTTTATGCTAGAATTATAATATAAATTCAATTAATAAACGAATAACTATTTATAATAAATTCTTTTAACTTTAAATAAACTTTAAAGAACTATAAACTTTTAAAACTTGTATTTCCACTCACTACACGTCTTCGGATATAATCCGATCCTCCTCCGTATACCGCTGGAACTCTCCGCTTTTACCCTAAAACATCAAATATCCATTTAGAGTCACTTAACTCATTCAAATAATATTCAAAATCAATAAAGATCTCATTTATCTCTATTAATACCTTTAATGCCTAAACTTTAGGATTTCAATTTCTATTAAATCGGGACTTTCGAAATCCGTTTTCTTTACATAAATCCTACTTATTCTTTCCTATGAATACCTCAGTATACTTAATTTCATAGTCGGAAGCTCGGAACGAAATTCGCTCTATTTCGCTTACTAATAAAAATCACTTTTCGTTTCGAACGTCTGACAACTTCAAAAATCAATCCTCTAGCGTTCTAACACCCAACTATGATTAAATAAATAGTTTCGAACGTTAAACGAACGCATTTGGAAGGATTTCGAAAAATACCCTTCAACTCGTCCGTTTAGCTCCGAAATCGATCCTAAACTTTTCGTTTTCGAAATCTAACTTCATAAGATTATTTTCTAACATTTAAAACACCTATCTAAGGCCTTAGAATCGAAAACGAAATCAGATCTCCCAAGAACCCATTTTTTCCCATTACTTTCTCTCTCTTTTTCATCTATTTTTCTTCCACCAAATCATTCACAAATCACACCAAAATCATCCTTACAAGTCCCTCTTATCATCCTTAAACTAAAATTTGAAAAAGAAACAAGAGAGAGAATAGATTTTCATATAAACTATCAAACTTTAAACTGAAATAACTCATCAACTAGGCGATTTTTTCGCTTAAAATTTGGGGCTTAGCTAGAGGAGATGACGAGGAACAACTTTCATGAAGAAACCTCGATGAAAATTGGATCGAATCTTCCTCTCTCTCTCTCTCTCTCTCTTTCTCTTTCTTTTTCTTTTTTCTTTTTTTTTTCTTTCTTCTCTTCCTTCTCTGGTTCTTTTTCTTTCGTTTTTCACGGCATCAAAAAGTCTCCTAATGAGACAAAAATCAATTTTATATATATAAATACTCAATTACAAATTAATCCCTCAAGAAAATTTTATTTAATTACCTCAAACTTTCAATAATCTTACTAATGCCCAAAAATATATAATTAATTCCTAATCACTTTATAATAGTACTGGGGTCAACCAAATGACATCCGACTTGCGATACGAAAATATAATAAACTTCAAATAACACTACTGGAGTTATATGATTCGACCATAACTTAATTCGAAGATTTCTAATACTATAAAATAATAAATCTGGGTGAGGGCTTACATTGGAATTACATAAGATATATGAAATGTATATGAACATATTTGTTTGTATGTACATTCCTAAATTCTTTCAAACGAGTAAAATCTTTTCCAAAGCACTTACCTTATAATCCATCATTTTGAAGTTCATCAATATGATTGAATCTTTGTTATCATCAAGAAATACTTAACTAAAAAATAAAGCACGTAATGAGCATTTCGTTATGAAATTAAGCCAATATATATAATTGCCTACACAGGTTAGATAGGTAGGAACAACCAAAAGGATGGTGATTTGATCAAGAATCAATTTGAGGTTATATGCTTTATCACTTAACAGATTTTGCAGACAGGGGTGGAGCTAAGATTTTAGTTTTAGGGGGGCTGAAAGGAAAATTTAATTTTAAATTAATGCAAATAAAATGTTTTAATATTTAAAAATGATGTTTACTATAAGAAATTAGAACTACGATAATGTGCAAAAGACAATGTGTTTAAGTTCTTTGTTATCACAGGTCACCTATGACAACTTGCAGAGAAGACATGTTATGGAAGAGATTTACGGTATGATTGCAACACCTTGCACGTTTCTAGCACGTTGTTGCACCTTGGTCCAATCTCACCTTTTAACAATGTGCAGAGTTGTACGTTGCTAAAGGTTGGTTTTTAGCAACGTGTGGGGCGTTGTAGCAAGCCCTGCCATAAACCCCCTCCATAATATGTATTCTCTGTGCATTACTATAAGTAACCTACAACAATATAAAACTCATGCATGTTGTCTTTTTTATGTTGTCATAGGTTAAATTTCTTATAGTGAATGCTTAGTTAGATTCAAACCCTACACCAATTCAAGTTTATGTTCAAATCTAACAAGCTTATCTATTGACCTTCTTTATTAAGCTTTGGTAGTATAGGTCAACAACAAGCACTAGACTAGCTTGCTATGGAAGTAATTAGAAGCAGCAGGATTATTATAACTCTTTTTATGTTAATATAATGATTTGGTTCAGATTTTGGCATTGTCATAGACACAATCAAATCTTCTCAATTCATCATAGATCTTGAAACTATTGTCTATAGTAGTAGTACCTTCAATTTTGGATTTTTCAGTCTCGACAATTCAACAAATCATTATATAGGAATTTGGTTAAATGATATTTCTCCACCTACTGTTATATGAGTAGCTAATTGAAACAAACCTTTTAACGATTCTTTTGAGGTTGTTATCATTTCTGATGATGGTAATCTTGTAAATCTTAATGGATAGAAAGATGTTATTTGGTCATCAAATATTTCAAACTCAACAACTAATAATACAGTTGTTCAACTTTTAGATTATTTTGTCTCAAAAGATATGACCAATAGATACATTTTTACAAATAGTGAAAGTTTATACAAATGAAAGAATAGGTAAGAAAGTGTAACTGGCATAATGGAAAAGCCCTTCTGATCCATTCACCAAGAGGTTTTCAATTCGTGTTGATCCTTTAAATATTCTTAAAATTTTTATTTAGAATAATAATAAACCCCATTGACAGTCTGGTCCATGTAATGGTTATATCTTTCTTGAAGTAGCTAATATGACTTCTATTTATCTTGATGGATTTAGTCTTGTAGTAGATCACTAGAATGAAATTACTTCTCTCTCTTTTGCTTTTTCAGATATGTCTATATTTTTTTCCTGAACTCAAAAGGAAAAATGCAAGAAAAAAATCGGGCTCAAAGGAAGAAGGAATTAAAAACAACACTTATATTTCATGCATTGAGTGTGAAGTTTATGGAACTTGTAGAGCATTTGGAAGCTGTAATATTGATAGAAACCCAATTTGTAGTTCTTTGAGAGGGTTTGATCAAAGAATACAGACGAATGGAACAAAAAAAAACTGGATTACTGGTTGTGTCATAAGGAAACCTATGCAGTGTGGGAGAATAAATAAAATTGGTAAAGCAAGAAAAGAAGATAGACTTTTGAAGTTGGAGTGGGTGAAATTGCCAAACTTTGTAGATTAATCAACCACCCATAAAGATCAATGTAGAGAGCATTGCTTGAAAAATTATTCTTGCATAGCATATAATTTGATGTTGGCTTTGGTTGTATGACATCAGATGGAAACTTAATCGATATACAAAAAATGTTAGTTGGTGGGCAGATCTTTACATTTGACTAGCACATTCAAAACTTAGTAAGTTAATGTCCACTTATTGATTTTGTCATAACTCTATGCTTCAAATTGTGCTTTTGTTGCCAATTTAAAAATATAAAATATCTCTTTGACTCCATGGTTTTGGAATGAGTAAATTTGACTTTTGTTCTTATTTACCAATGGAAAAGATTACTTGAAAGTAATCATCATAGTAACAGTGATTCTAGAAACAATTATTGTTTCAATTTGTACATTTTTCTCATGGAGGTGGCTGCAGAAATGAAGAGGTAATATGTGTAATACGTTAGCTTCCTGTGTTGAATTGCATTTTCAATATCCATTAATGCATCTGTATATGATTTGAAATCAATAATGAAGGAAAAAAGTGTAAGCTCCTACTACTTGATAAAGGGGAAACAAGTGCTGAAATTTCATATGTTAATCTACCACTATTCAATTTTGAGAAGCCAACAACTGCCACTAACAACTTCCATTTAAGTAATAAGCCTGGACAAGGCAGCTTTGGACCTATATACAAGGTAATGTTTGGAACTTCTAGTCGCTTAATTTAAAGAATTGGTTACTAATTTGAGTTATTACTTTATTTTTAAAAGGACTGTCAAAAGCTTTTGGACAATAATTGGAAGAATTTATGTATGAAGGGTGTTAGTGATTTCTAAGCTATAGCATTACCTATATACAAGGTAATGTTTGGAACTTCTAGTCGCTCAGTTTAAAGAATTGGTTACTAATTTGAGTTATTACTTTATTTTTAAAAGGACTGTCAAAAGCTTTTGGACAATAGTTGGAAGAATTTATGTATAAGGGGTGTTAGTAATTTCTAAGCTCTAGCATCAGAATGTTATTAAACTTTTGGTATGCTATGTTCAAGGAGAAGAAAAATGCTCATTTATGAATACATGCCAAAAAAAATTTGGATGCATTTTTCTTTGGTTAGTCTTTTCTAATTCAAAATTGTACAGAAATTATAATATGTTTTGGATTTCATCAGTTACTTGAAATATCGTGATTTGGATTATGTCACAATTATTAACTCCTCTCATATTAATGACATTATAAGAAATTAGAAATTGTAAAGGACAACATGCATAAGTTCTTGTTGTTGTAAGTCACATATGATAACGTGTAGAGAATGTATACTGTGGAAGAGGTTTACGGTAGGACTACAATGTCTTTCTTTTTATTACATGAACTAACTCAAACACCCAAATTTCGGTTCATATTCAGTTATTCAGGTCAGTTCGTGTTCAAATGTCTTGTCTTATATGGAATAATGACTAAGTGTGAGATCTTGTATTATTATTATTTTTTTTAAACAAATGTTTGAATTCTAACAGGTCATAATTGAAATGTTTGTTAAAAAAAACAAAACACACAATCTTAAGCTTAATCATCATACTATACATACATACATACATGTATACATAGAGGTCTCCATTTTGCTAATTGATGTACACCTTTTGTGATGCAGACCCATCGTTGTGTCTCCATAGATCACCGATGGAGTTCAATTAGATCTCCATGGTCACGGAGATATAGAGGAAACAAGATAAAAAATATAATAATGAAAGTCTTATGAAAAAAAAAAAAAAACTAAAATAAAATTATATATCTCATAAGTTAAAGGAGTTGTTATTACTATAGTGAGATAATAAATCAACAAAGTCCATCCATATATAAACAACTATTATAACAATGATAATGATATTTTGTTTTTTGCCAAATTTTCAGAAAATAGAAGTCATTTTCGAATTTTTTAAAAATGTCTCATTATTATTATTATTATTAGTTTTGAGAATACAATATATGAGACATTGTGCAGACTGTAGAACTTGGTTTCTAGCCAAGAAAGAGGCACAATCTTGTATGAGCTTGTGAAATTAGACTTATCTTTCAATGGGCCAAGAATGTGGATGAAGCCAAATTCAATACCAACATAATGAGTATTTTTTTTTTTTTTTTTTTAAGGTATTGAGACAAACCGAGGAGGCAACTAGAACCAAGCTAGTATAACCTTAGTAGCACGACTCGGATCAGTAGCCCCTATATAACTAGGAGCCACCTATATCAAGGTAGGAGACAACCTATATACATAGTAAAAAATCCCATATTTATTAGGTGAGATAAGGTGTCAAACCTTGGTTTTGAAACCAAGGCCGTTTGTGTGCTTTCACTATACCACAAGGCAATTGACACATAACGAGTAAGTTAGGATCTAATAATAATAATAATAATAATTTGAAATACAACAATTATGTCAAGATTTGGGGAAGAGGAATGATGGACTTATAACCTATAGACCTTATTTGTTTGGCAATATTTGGTGGGTGGGATGGGATTTCAAATCCTAAACCCACCAAATTATGTGTTTGGGCTTGGGAAGGGAAGGACTATTTGATTGGCATTATTGACACCCCTCAAAACCTTTATCTACACCACTTTTATGATAACATTCCATTAAAAATTTTAAAAAATTTTAGTTTGTAAATAAACCCTATTTAATATCAAGAATATCCCTCCTCCAATTTTGTCAATAGGAAAATAAAGAAAAAGAAACACATTCTTAAAAGGTTCGTAATGTTCTTCCTTTACTTCTGAGTTGAAGCTGGAGATTTATCATCATCTGCCACATAATGAAGCTGCAATTTATTGACTAATTTCAAATGTTTCTATTTAATCGAATTCATCATCTACCACATTTCAAGGTAAAAAAAAAAAAAAAGGTAGGTTTAAAGAAATGAAAAATTAGTAAAGTTTCAATTTTGTTTTTTAATTCCAATATTTTCAAGTCAATTTATCAACTGCACATTTTACATAAAATGGGTACTAATAAAAAAAACGAAAAAAAGAGAGTAAATGTTCAATTTTGTTAATCAAGTTGGGATCTTTTGGTATTCAAGCAAACAAAGAATCATAATTATAAGAAGAGAGAGAGAGAGAGAGAGAGAGAGAGAGAGAGATTCACCGTTGAATGAATTTACATCATGCTGGACGCGATGGTAGTCTAACGAAGGTTCAAGATCTTTAATTGTGGATAAACCATCTTTCCAAAACCATAGATATATGATCATAATTACCAACACAAAATTTAAGGAGAAATATTTTTGGTATTAAATGAGGTTTATTTACAAACTAAAAACTTATAAAATTTTTAATGAAGTGTTATTATGAAATGGGTGTACATACAAATTTTTAGGAGTCTCAATATCGAAAAATTAAGTAGTGTATGATCCAATAATCTATTTTCACATCAAAACATTGTATCTTTGACATTGAGGTAACATAATAGTACGATGAGGTTCAGAAGTGAAAGAACCAAAACTGGTAGGATGGGTAACTAGCACCACCCCACACCCAAAAAACCTAAACCACAACTCCCCTCCCCTCCCAAAAAAAAAAAAAAACAAAAACAAAATCAACACTATGCATGGGTAACTAGCAAGAACCAAAATTACAGATTGAAAATATATTAGTGTCAAATCTTTGTCCATCATTGAAACAATAAAATGTTAAATAAGGAGACACAAGGTACAACAGAGTAAAGGATAGTAATTGTGTCTTTCAGCCAAATAGCATCAAACCTTTAATTTTTATTTTAAAATCTCGATGTGTGAGACCCATCTGACCCTACGATGGGTCTGTCCCTACGAGACAGGCTCTAAATTATCACTAATGAACAATGACTTAATAAACTTCATAATCATCTGTCTAAAATGTTATCCACTTTTATCATTAAAATTGTTTTCCATGCTTTTTGTGTTTTTAAAAACAATTTGAAAAAGGGGATAAGTTTAATTTCTCCCCTATAGTTTGACATAATAGCTAACAAACCCCCTAGTTTCAAAAATCATTAAAAACCCCTCCAACTTATAAAAATAGTAAAAAAAAAAAAAAAAAAACCTCTTATCATTCATAACAATAACCAAAAAAACTTCCTGACTTTAGAAATCACTAAAGAGTTTTTTTGGCAATTTTTATAAACGATAGGGGATTTTTGGCTATTATGCCAAATTACATGTAGATTCTTAATGATTTTTAAAGTCAGAGGATTTTTTGTTATTATGTTAAACTACATGAGGGAAATTAGACTTATACTTTTGAAAAATAGTTATCAATCACGATTTTTTTTTAATGTTTTTCCCAAAAAAAAAAAAAAAAACTTAAAATGAAAATAAAAACAGGCTTAGATCAAGGGTGCCGGACAGGCCCTAAATTCTCACCAATAGAAAATGACTTATTCTAGAAAAAACTTTAGAATTATTCTATCTAAAATGTTTTCATATATATATATATATTTGGGAGGCATAGATTTTGTAGAAATTATTTCATAATTTGTTGACCCTTGAATGATAATGATTTTAATGACTTATATATTTACACCTTTATATATAACTTAGTTTTACATTCTACATAAATATGTTCTTTCTCCTCTCTCTTTATCATTATATCATCTCTCATTTCTCCAATTAATATTAACATGTTTAACTCATATATAAAAGACTCATTCTAACTCATCTCTCAAAACACATTCAACCCATCAAATCCATGAACACAAATTTTATATGTACTCAATTAACTAATTATCCAACTAAATTAAACATAATAAAACACAATGACTTTTTTATTATACCGGTGTGAATAGACAGTTATTCTCTCGAATAATTTAAAATTTAAAATTTATTTATATGACTTGTATCAACCCAAAACCATTAAGACAAATCCAAACCCATTAACATTTTTCTGTTTGTATAGGATTATCTTATCATGATCTAAATTGCCAACCCTTATTCTATATAAACATATATCTTTAATCTATGAATTCAAAACCCATGACCTAATTGAAAAACTTCTCAAGACTTGTGCATGATCTTAATCTAAAATCACCCTACCTAATTATGTAAGACGATATTCTCAAATGTACAGGCCTCCAATAGTATCATTCAAACCTTATAATGTCAAATTACGATGTGAGCCTAACTATTTGGCAATATTGAATAATTAGTTATTTTTGTATGTCCTTAACCCAGCCGAAAAAGGTACTTTGTACCATTTTGTATAATTAAGGAGTCGTTTGTTTTTTCCACTTAAGATTTAATAGAACTAAATTATATTTATTAAGTTGTATTTGTTTGTTTTTTTAAATAATCAAACCATTTAAAACTATCTAAAAGCAGTTGAAAAAATTAAGTAAGAATTTTTAACTTTTTACTTAATTGCAAATCATCTAATGATATTTAAAAGTTTTTATTTTAAATCTATTCTCCCTAAAATAACATAACTTCAAATTTATCTTAATTTTATATTAATCAAATTTTCTTTTTTTTTTTTCCTTGATACTTAAAAAAATTATATTTAAAAAGAAAAACTTAAATATATTTCATCTAAAACTATTTTGAAATTAAACTAATATATTTTAATTTACAATTTAAATATTCATTATTTTAGTTGTTTTCTTAAATATATTAATATATTTAAATATCTAAATATGGTTAATACTACTATATTTTTTAATTGTATTTTAATTATGAATAAAATATTATTAATATGTACATAAAAATATTTTAAATTTGATTAAATTATTTATTTTCAGATATTTATATTAAATTAATTAAAATTACATAACAACAAATAGTAAAAGGGTATAAATGTCAAATTATTAATTTTCAGATAATTTTAATTTTAAAAATAAACAAGTTTACAATATATTCAGATGTAAGGAAAAAAAAAACATGTTATTTAGATTTCAGGTTTCGGTCACTATTCAGTTTTCAGTCTTCAATAATATTGTTTAGTTTTCAAATAAAAAAAAAAACGACCCATAAATTCAGTAGACAAACACTCCTAAATATGTGAATCCTTTTTTTTTTTTTTTTTTTTGGGACTAGATTTGTGGATCTACTTAGTACCATTTTGTACAACTAAAGCTGGTAGGAGACTGTTCGCCTTTAAAATTAACATTACTGTAGTTAGTGTTCTACTTGTGAAAATGATAGTAAAACTCTAAGTGTAAAGTTTCACTATTATTTTTTATACTCTAAAAGAATAAAAATCTGATAAAGAAATTATAAAGAAAAGAGAAAAATGAAATAAAAAATAATATAGATAAATCAAACATGAAAAAAGAAATATATAAATAATATAGTTTGAAAATAAATAAAAGAAAGGGTAAAATTTATCTTGATCCCTAAGTTTTGAAAAATCATCAAATTTTAATTATGTTTCTCAAAAAAACAAAATCAACCTTAATATTTTGAAAAAGTATCAAATTAGCCCCTTCCGACAATCGACTGATGATCAAACCAAACAAAAAGTAAGAAAATAGTCTTTTACTCTTTACTTTAGTTACAATACATAAAATTATTATCTTTCCCTTAATAAATTTAAAAATTAATTAATAAAAGTTAAAACTAATCCTTAAAATAAAATAAATTTATAAATTAAAAAAAAATCAACAGTTCAACCCGACATTTTCAGTGTTCGTCTTCAATCCAATTCAAACAAAAATATTATCAAGAAAAAATTCATAAATAGAAAATCTTTAAAATATTTAAAAAAAAAAAACTAAAATTAAAATAATATTTAAAAAAAAAGAAAATTTGGTTAATCGTTATAAATTTAAAAAGTATAAATATAAATATAAAAAATTTAAAAACTAATACGGTTCATCATCAACTGGTGATGAACCGTTCATCACCACCTAATCTGGCGATGAACACCAGAATCTGGTCTGGTGATCCATCTGGTTCATCTGGTGATGAACCAAACGATTCTGGTGATGATTCATCACCAGATCACCAGATTCTGATGATGAACCACATCGTACATCATCAGAACCATGAACGAGATGGTTCGTCAGCTGTGAAGTTGTTGGGCCTCCCTCAACCTCAGAAAGACAAGGCTGGACCTCCTGACCCTTTTGGCTATGGCAGCAAAAGAATTGGCCCAAATGGTGATGTGGGTTGGATTGAATATCTCCTCCTCAACACCAATAATCAAGTCACCTCCAACAAAACTCTTGCCATTTTCGAAGAACACTCACCGATTTTCTGGTCTGCTGTGGATGAGTACATATCGGTAGAGAAGAAAATGGCTTTGGATTTGATGGCGGATGGGCTAAGAGAATGGCCTTTGAAGTCCTGGATGAGTACAGATTTTCCGGTCTGCTGTGTTTCAGCCGAGGAATTGGTGATCAACGAAATCTGGTTTGATCTGGTTCATCACCAGAATCGAACTGGTTCGTCACCAGATTCTGGTGATGAACTCGATCATCACCTTCATCACCCGAAATCTGGATCTGGTGTGATGAAGTTCATCACCGGAATCGGTGATGAAATCACTTGGTTCATCACCAGGATATGAACCAGCACCAGATTCTGGTGTTTTTTTTTTTTTAATACTTTTTATTATTTAATTATTTATTAATTGTTCATTCTTTTATTTTTATGATTTTAAAATTTTTTAATCGTTTATTTTCAAATTTTCATTCTTTCTTAAATTTTTTTCCAAAGTATCTAGTTTTGTACATATGTCAATATTCTAAATTGTGATTGAAAATGGAAAAATTATCCTTGTCCACAATATTGACCATTAGGATTGATCACTAGTTGATTGACGGGAGTGATTAATTTGATAATTTTTTAAAACATTAGAAATGATTTAATATTTTTTGAAATATAATTAAAAATTTGATCATTTTTCAAAATTAGAGGCCAATGATTTTTACCTTAAAAGAAATAAAGAGGCAAAGAATTGCGTTGGATGAGAAAAATATTAATTTTATTATAAAACAAATGCAATATTAAGATATTGCAGAATAAGAACAAAAACTAAAATTAAAACACAAGAAGAATTTTGGAGAAAGAGTAGCTATTTTATTCTTTTATTTCATATATATGGATATCAAATACAAACTTATATACTCTCTATTTATAGGCTAAAAATCATTAATGTAAGAAAAAGAAAAGATATAAGTTATATATAATAGTAACATACTATTATGATGATCATTATTTAAGTAATAATGATCTTTAATGTGGAGGTTATATAAAATATTAAGGTACAATTATGATGATCATTATTTGTATGATAATGATCTTTAATGTAAAGGTTATAGAATACTAAAGGATGACATCCAATTGATTTACAACACTCCCCCTTTTGATATCCACCGTACAAAAAATATGTCTCATTAAAAACCTTATAATGAAAAAACCCTATGGGAAAAAAAATCCTGATACACGAAAAAAGAGTACATAATTTTTGTACGCAGTAACCTCCCCCTCATGTTGATATGTTTTATTTTGGTGAATTTTATGATCTTCTGGATCAAAAGTATGATAATCTTCTGAATTCAATACTATTTGGACGTGCTTAAAGGTACTACCTCGTTAAAAACCTTGTCAGGAAAATCCTATGGAACAAAACCTGATCGAAGGAAAAAAGAGTGCAGTGCACGTATGTTTATATTGAATTAATATACTCCCCTGAAAGGTATATAACTGTTACTCTTGTGGTTTCTTTGAAGATATTAAAAAATATGTTTGACTCCACTCCAATGTCTTCGAGCTGATGGATTAGTATTCCCTCTTATTTGTGTTTGATCTTCAGACTGAAACAATATCTTGTTTTCTCAAAATCTTACATTTCAAATTATCTTTTCAAATATTCAACAGTTCTTAGGAGCTCTTCAGGAGTTTCAATTTAATTCATGTCATCGACATATATTGCCACAGTTGCAAATCCAGATTTTGATTTCTTTATGAGTACACAAGGACATATAGATCATTAATATATCCCTCTTTTATGAGGTATTCACTAAGATGATTATATGACATTCATATGGATTGCTTTCAGTCATATAAAAACTATTGTAATTTTATTGAATACAAGTTACGAGAATTTGAATTATATGCTTTAGGCATTTTAAATTCTTCAGAGATTTTTATGTATATCTTGGTATCTAATGACCCATATAAATATGTCATTACCACATTCAAAAGACACGTTTAAAGTCTTTTGGAAATTACCAAACTAATTAAAAATTAAAACGTAATCGTATCCATTACAGGTGAATATGTTTCATCTTATTACGTTTACAAATGCCCATTTATATTCATGGGTTTGACGTCTTCAAGCGTCTAGACTATTGGTCCAAATACATCACATTTGACTGATAAAGTCAATTTTACTTGAATTGCTTCATTCCACTTAGACCAATAATGTCTTTTACAATATTCATGGATACTATATGGTTTATGATCATTATTTATAATCTCAATAGCTAGTGCATATACAAATAAATTGTCAATGATTATTTTATCATGACTTCATAGTTCTCCTAAGGAAATTTTTTGTATTTCCAAGATTTTGCATTTTTTCAGGAGATTTTATCGTTTCTGGGGCACTAGCCTGTACAAGGGCTATTAATTCTTATCACGTGAAATCAACTATGAGACAATCAATATTGGGTTTCTGCAGTAAACCTTTAAGATAAAATTATATCTCACTATCTCAATTTTCATATGAGTAATTATTTTGATCAAAACATATGACGTTTTTAAGCGTCCATATGACAAGTTTAATATAACTATACAAATATAGCTCTGCTTTTGTTTTGATCAATAATTTTTATGTTGACATTTATCCACAATATATTATTCAACATCCTCATAATTTTTCTATAATATGCAGAGCACTAAAATATAAGATTTTAATTTTCTTTAAATTTTCAGTACACATACCTTTTCAGGGGCTATTGTAATCTTTCACACATTCTTAGGGCAAACTATAATATTTATAGTTTGGGCAAATACACTTTTCCATATATAATTAAGATCCCTTTTGAGTTCCATAGGGGGGGATTCAAATAGTTCTATCTCTTCAAAAATATTTAACTCTTCAGGAGTTGTATTTATATGATGAAGATTATATATAGTTCGAGCGTAATCTTTAAAATGATCATAATCTTTCATTATTCACTTCAAGGAATAATAACTTTACAACCAAATTTATTTTTCACACTTCTATGTGTAATGAATGATTTATTTATTGTCATTTATATAAATTGTTCTTCAGGAACAATCACCCGGGTTAATGTATTGGCAATGAGTATAAAATCATTCGTGTATACAATTTTCAAGTAAACAATCCTTTGAACTTCAGGTTCATATGACTTATATAGTAATCGTCATAATGAATAATGCATACCAACTATAATTTCACGTCGTTAAGTTTTATAATTTTATCTTTATTCTCCCCTTAACGACGAGAAAATTTATTCATTGGCATTATATTGTTATTCTTCATGAATTTATTTGCATCATCATAATGTCCTTCTGAGACTTAATTCTATCATCATAATGTCCTTTTGGGACTTAATTATACTGTCTTACTATCCTTCAGGGGGATATATTAGACTATCATATTATTTTTCAATAACTAAAATGTCACATAGTATCCTTCAGGGACCAAACACATAGTGTCCTTCAGGGACCAAATACATAGTGTCATTCAATGACCAAATTGTAATATTAATTATTGTCCTTCAGGGACATTTACTAGGTAAGAATCTTCAGATTCTATAATGGATATCCATATTACTTCCAATAATTTGATGCATCATTTTCTTTGTATTATTGGATGAAAAACAAACTTTTGATTCATCACAATTTTTGATCATATTATATTTATGATCAGATGATAGTCATCATAAAATATGTTTTTGGCATATGACAGTATGAATAATACAAATACGATATACTTTTATTAATGTATATCTAAATAGATTCCTTCAGGATCTATTAAAGTAACAAAGTTTCGCATATATAATATTGTTACTTTTCACTTTGTAATATGCAAATTTGCTCTTCTGAAGCATTTGTATATCAGTAAAAAATATAATAATTATGTATACTTCATGTACACAATTATTATAATTTCATATTCCAGTAATAGTAAACATTTTGTTTACTTTACTTTGGTGTGAATTCCACTTCAGGTGGTTAAAATTTGTTATGATCATCGAGACTTTATTGACCATAATCATCGCCATGACTATTAGATGATTTAACATTCACTTCAGGGAATGATATTAATTAATTTAGTCATGCGATATAAATGATTTTTCACCCATAATCCTTTAACATTGCTACTTTCGGAGCAAATTTGAAACACAAATTATTTCAATCATCTTATTTGGAGATCAAATATACGTATACATATATGTTTCTTTAAAAATATAAATTAGTCCTTTTACCAAGATATATAAATCATAATCACAATGAATTAATGAACAATTTCTCAAAATATAATTAAAATGAATTGTAACGAATATTTAATATAATCAATTAAGGTATAAGAAAATATATGTCATGTACCTTATTTCATATCTTGCTTTGAGGAAAGAAGAAAAACAAAAATAACATTATCCTTCACTAACAAAAAATTTTATGAGAAATAATAATAATTATATAATTTAATATAAGAAAAATAAAAATATTATACCTTCTTTTCTCAAAAACCCAAGCTTCAGGCTATAATATTATTGTATATCATAATTATATGTTCAATATTAGAGTAACTCAAAACTTCAGTTTTTGATAGAATTGAGAATGAAATTTGTTTCCAAATCGCATTAAAATTCTTTTCCAAATCGCATTAAAATTCTTTTCCAAATCACTATAATTAGTTTTAGAACTTCAGGTTCTAAGTAAATTACAATAATACTTTAATATTATGATATATTTTAGGGATATTTGTAAAAACCCCCCTGAAAATCAAAATAATAAGAAAATACCCCCACTTTTTAAAATATTAAGTAAACTACCCCCCACCGTTAAAATCCGTACAAACCGTTAGACATTCCATCCACAATTATTAAAAGTCCAAAATGCCCTCAATTTTGATAAGTTGATGAGAAAAATATTATGAAAAAACCCCCCTGAAAAGCAAAATAATTGGAAAATACCCCCCAAACTGAGGGTATTTTGGACTTTTAAACAATTATGGATGGAAATCTCTAACGGTTTGTACGGATTTTAACGGTAGGGGGTAGTTTACCTAATATTTTAAAAAGTGGGGGGTAGTTTACCTAATATTTTAAAAAGTGGAGGTATTTTCTTATTATTTTGATTTTCAGGGGGGTTTTTACAAATATCCCTATATTTTAAAAGATCTTAAACAAAATCACTATTAGGAAACTCTAATAGTCGTTGCTACCTAATTTCCATATCTAATAGCTCATGCCACTATCAGACCCATGTCATCACTGGAAAGATAATAATTTAACTTTAATACAAATAGATTTAACTATGTAACATGAGACATGAGATCGTTATATATATCTGATCAAGTAATCAGTATTAAATACATAAATATGAAAATACATACCTCGATGCGTTGAAAATCATAAACAGAAAGATAGAATACTTTAATGTATTTACGAATTTAAATTTCACGATCTATATATCCTAAAACCATGAATAAAAGTTAGTATAAAAGATCTTCAAATCTCTACTCACCCTTAACGAGGAGACATGTTTTCAAACATAATTGGTTCGAGTTTTTTTTTTTTTTCATATCAAATTCGAATTGATTTAATTTTCTCAATCTTTTTCATTTGTAATTTTGAAACTTCTGGTTCCAAAATCTAAACGAATTATAATCTAGAACTGAAGTAAGGATCTGAAATTTCAGGTTTTAAGATCCAAATAAAACTGAGAATAAATTTATTGAGAATCTGAAACTTCTGATTCAGATTTAGATTTCAACAATTCGGATTCAAACCGTTAATTGAGAATCCCATCAATTAAAACGAATTTGATGAAACCATTATGTCATATGCAAAAGTAAGACCATAACATCACAAGATCAAATTTGTTCGATCTTTATTTAATTTTTCATAACCTGAAAAAGTCATATTGCTTTCTGTCTATATGTACATACATAATATTGGTTTCATATATGAAACACAAATTTATACATTTTATTGTCTTTTGTGTTTAGATCCATGGTCTAAGACACACTTTTTAAATATAATAGGCAATGACTAATTATGTTGTTTCAGACAACTATAATTTATTTGATATATACAATTGCCCACATTGAATATGAAAGCCAATAAAATTTAATTAGAATTTCTAGTTTCAGATGAATTAGCACTATAGAACTTCTGGTTATAATAGATAAATATATCAGAATTCATAATTCTAATTAAATTGAAAGTATAGAACTTCTGGTTCTATTTGAAAGCTAAAGCTTTTAGTTTTTTTTTTTTGCTTGCAAACTTCAGGTTGCAAATTAGAAAGCTAGGAAAAAATATCATAACGTAAGTTCAATGATATTAAACTTACTTTCGAATGCAGAAGATCCAAAAATAGTAATTTTCATATAGCAGTATTCATAAAATTACTTAAACAAACACCAAGAACATTGATATCTCACATGGTGCAAATATATATATATATATATATTATATTTTTATGTATTTTCTGCATAGTACATAAACAATAAAAGAATAAATTTTTTTTTTCTCTTCACACGCAGAACAAAAACAAACTTCACATATATATTTTTTTCTTTTCTTTCCTTTTGCATCAATCAAACCAATAAAACAATTTTTTTTTATTAAATATGTTCTTTTTATACAATTAATCAAATCATAAAAATAGTATATGAATTTGAAGCTTTTAACATATGCTTTTAAAACAAGATCCATATTGCATATATTTAAATAACATATAAACCAGAATAGCAAAAAGACAAAATCAATTAAACCTGAAGAAAAATTTATTTTAGATTTAACATAACATCTGTTAGCATAACATAATCTTTATACGAAACATATATACTAGCAAGATTATGTGAATCAAATAGTAGAGAATAGATCATATAAATAAAATCTGTCATACCGGATTCGTTGTACTCAGTTGGTCAGAGCCTCGTGGTGATAACGTGTTATAAAATAAATGCAATATTAAGATATTGCAGAATAAGAACAAAAACTAAAATTAAAACACAAGAAGAATTTTGGAGAAAGAGTAGCTATTTTATTCTTTCATTTCATATATATGGATATCAAATACAAACTTATATACTCTCTATTTATAGGCTAAAAATCATTAATGTAGAAAGAAGAAAAGACATAAGTTATACATAATAGTAACATACTATTATGGTGATCATTATTTTAGTAATAATGATATTTAATGCGGAGGTTATAAAAAACATTAAGGTACAATTATGATGATCATTATTTATATAATAATGATCTTTAATATAGAGGTTATAGAATACTAAAGGGTGGCATCCAATTGATTTACAACAAATTTGTGGGCTTTTAATATTAATGGAAGAACTGAAGGATTATGTAATGATTAAGAGAGTGAAGAGATAACATATTTGCTTAGAATGTAAAATTAAGTTG
Organism: Litchi chinensis; assembly: GCA_019925255.1. NCBI lineage: Eukaryota > Viridiplantae > Streptophyta > Magnoliopsida > Sapindales > Sapindaceae > Litchi > Litchi chinensis. The sequence continues at coordinate 10,939,562 of CM034464.1, read as the reverse complement.
TATTATAAAATGATGTGAGTAGACTTAAGTCATTGAAATTATTATCATCAAATGATCAACTAATTGTTATTTGTGCTTCCCTGACCCCCAACACACACACACACACACACACACACACAAAAAAAAAAAAAAAAGGAAAAAAAGACATATATAAATTTTCTCTTTAATGTACACTTAAATTAATTAAGTCAGTTCATTAAATGTGGACCATTGATTAAGTATAAGTGGTTATTCATTAAGACAAAACAATTGAAAAGTAGGTAAATCTAACGACAAATAACTAAAACACTAGTTTTATTTTATTTTATATATATAAATATTAAATGTTTTCGGTGTACAGTATTGAAGAGAAAGAACTATACATATAAATATATACATATACATATATATTATGTATATACATATATACATATATGTATGTATGTTTTTGGTGTACAGTACCATAGAAAAAAGAACTATACTTATATGTATACATATATATATTATATGTATATATATCATTATATACACACACTTTAATCCTACAAAACTCAATATATCCAGAAATGAAAATGCAATTAAAAAAGTATATTTAATTATAAGAAGGGTAATACTACATCTAAACCAGATATATAACATCACGCATTTACAAAATAATTTTAAAAAAAAATGGACAGTATATTTAATCTCATTTTTTAAATATTATATACGTTAAATATTGCTCGAACATATGTTAATACAATTCTTGTAAGAAACCAGTTGTAATTTACTAGCAATATTAGTAAAATTTGACAATTTGTTTCTTCAAAAGTGGTAAAAGAAACGTGAATCATATAAAGGAAGAAACATGTGGACGATATTGAAAGCATTAAACAACTAAAATAAAATGATTCGCGTTTGTGAATCAATTGTCAGTCTCCTCGAAACTTGAACCAGATTGGAAAGTAACAGCTGTGCATTTGACATTTCATTGACAGACTACCTTAAAACCTGTGGCACTAAATTCTATATCATTTTAATATTAACATCAAAATTTTATATTAAATTTTTTATATTCTAATATATTTAATATAAAATTAATATAAATGACATATTCAAAGAATATTCTATACATAATTTTTTAATTAATATATTTAAAAATTTAAAATATATTAAAATATATTTAATATTATACTCATTTTAAAGATCTCAATAAAATATTTCAGATGATATATTTTAAATAAATTAATTTATTATTAAATTTTTTTTTTGATGTTATAAGCAATGTAATACCAAATTTGGTATTTGTCTTGGAATTATAACTTTGTTGTCTTCATTGGAGATCAAAGTGTGTATAACGTTGGAGTGGGCCTTAGTCTTTGCAATAATATTTTGTTTGATATGATTTGTCTTCTTTTTTGAATATCTATTTACACTGGTCGAGGCAAGCACAAGAAAAATAGGGACAAAAATCAATAAATTGGAGAGGTGTCAATTCAAAATCAAGAAATTAGAGAGGTGTCAATTTTCTTCCAAACAGTCTGTCCATCTAAGAAGAGTTTGTCGATCTCCTCCTCTCCTCCATAAAAAAAATGCGTGATTTGCGAGCAGATTTGTTCGTTTGTGGATGAGAACGTCTAATTCACTGTTGGAAATTCGGCAGGTGGTGGAGATTTTTCCCATTTTTTGTTTAAAAAAAAATTGTTTTTCATTTGATCTCCTTCATATATTTAAAATAAGAATTATTAATATCTATGATTAGATAATTAATGATAATTTCATCTTATTTGATAGGTAAAATAACCATTTTATTCCTCAACAATTAATTTGATTAATTTGACAGAAAAAAAAAGAAGCTAGAGATTTATAATGGTTCGATTAATTTGATCTATATCCACTTTCTAAGCTATTGCTGGAATTTCATTCAAAACAATGGCAAGAAAATACAACTTTTTTTCATTACAAGATCTCTCCTAGATTCTGTCAAAAATGGCTTGCTTCCCCATAGAACATTAAGTATTTTCTGTTCTCTCTAGCCTTGCCACTCTTTGGAGTCTCACATACTAATCCTTTTAGCTTTTTCGGAACCTGCAGCCACTACTACCTCATGCCCCTTACACTAACGGACTTGCTTTAAGCCAATTGGAATTACACAGTTTGCCAGATGGTTACAGAGAATTGCATAGTTTGCATGACAGTTGCAATAACAAACAAATTGCATATCAAATCAAGAGTAACAGCATTTTATTGTATTTTGACTTTTATAAAGAAGTCTCCATTATGCTTTATGCCACGTCACTAAGTGTGTTTTGGAGCCATAGACACCACAATTTGTTTACCATTTACTAATTGTGCCGCCTGTAAATGTTCCGTACAAGATATTTTGATCTCAACTTGGTTTGGTTTATATACCTATATATATAGCAGAGCAAGTGATCATATGCAGCCTACCACTACACCACTGCATTACCACCATGGATTTCTCTTCTTACGCACTATCAATTGTAAAGCTTTTGGCTTTGCTAATTTTCTGTGGTGTGTGGAAAATTATAATAAATCGAGTAAACAAGAGTAAGAAGAGCCATGGTGTCCCTGAACCATCAGGGTCATGGCCTCTCCTTGGACACCTTCCTCTTCTAGGTGGGAAAACCCCAGTTTGTAAAATACTTGGAGCCATGGCTGACAAACATGGCCCCATCTACTCACTCAAGCTTGGAAAACATCCAACCTTGGTGGTAAGTAGTTGGGAAATTGTCAAAGAATGTCTCACTGTCAATGATAAAATTCTGGCTACTCGACCAAGCATAGCAGTAGGCAAGTACTTAGGCTATGACAACGCCATTTTTGCACTTGCACCTTATGGACAGTATTGGCGCAACATTCGCAGAATAGCCATCACCGAGCTGCTGTCCGCTCACAGGGTTGAAACGTTGAAGCAAGTCCGGTCCTCAGCAGTGGATAGTTTTATTAGAGACTTAAGCTTGCTTTGTCAACAAGAAAACCAACATGGTCCTGTAAAGATGAGTCAGTTGCTGGAGCAATTGACGTTTAACATGAACCTGAAACTGCTTGTAGGAAAGCAATTTTCGGGAAGAGAATACGAGGAGAAAAATAGCGAGGCTTGGCGCATCAAACATGCCATTAAAGAAGCTATATACCTGTCCGGGGTGTTCGTGGTGGGAGATGCAGTACCATGGCTTGAATGGATGGATTTTCAAGGGGTTGGTTGGATGAAGAGAACAGCCAAGGAAATTGACTTGATTATTGGAACCTGGCTTGAGCAACATCTTCTCAGGAAACCAAAAGATGATGAACGTGATTTCATGGACGTGTTGCTGTCAAAACTCTCCGCTGATGATGTTTCAATGTCTGGTTATACACGTGAAACTATTGTCAAGGCAACAGCTTTTGTAAGTTTCGTTTCATCGATTCAAACTTTCATTTGCTGATTATTTGATAGTTTAATTATAATAAAAGTCTCTCTCTAGTGTAGTTTTTTATCTTTTAGTAATCTTGAAAGATTAGAACTTTGTAAGACTTGACTTTTTAAGTGTACTTGTAATGTTTTAAATTCGTTTTAAAGATAAAAATCTGTACCACTGTATTTTTAATATTTTAAGTTCATGAAAAAAAAGAAAAAAAAATCCTATCAGGTTTATTATTAGTACAAGAGATTTTTTTTTTACACAGTATAAATACAAGTGTACCTATCACAACTAGGATCTCATATATTATGGGGTATGGCCCGAAACATAAATTTTAGAAATTAAGAGGAGTGACCCACATGGAAAAATTTTCACAAACACAATTGTGATAGATGGTCTAACAGTCCCAACTGCACCGCCCACAAGCCGACCGTACGAGAGAGGATTTTATTGCTTGTAAACATGAAGTAATTTAGTATTATTGATGTTTGCAGATTCTAATCTTTACCGGAGCAGAAAGCACGTTGGTTGCAATGACATGGGCATTCTCTCTGTTATTGAACCATCCAAAAGTGCTAAGGGCCGCACAGGAAGAGTTGGACATTCAGGTGGGAAGAGAAAAGTGGGTGGAGGAATCAGATATAAAGAACCTCAAGTACCTCCAAGCCATTGTCAAGGAAAGTCTACGTTTGTACCCACCAGGCCCCGTAACAGGCCTGCGTGAAGCCATGGAAGATTGTCAAATTGCGGGGTATAATATCCAAAAGGGCACACGTCTGATTGTCAACATTTGGAAGTTGCATAGGGACCCCAGAATGTGGGAGGATCCGTGTGAGTTTAAGCCAGAAAGATTTCTGACGACTTGTGCCGATGTTGATTATGTTAATGGTCTACATTTTGGGTACATCCCATTCAGCTACGGGAGAAGGTCGTGCCCTGGAATGACTATGGGACTACAAGTAGTTCATTTAGTGCTGGCTCGAGTCCTTCAGGGATTTGATTTGTCAACAGTAGGAGGATTGCCAGTTGACATGCAGGAAGGTTTGGGAATTGACTTACCAAAGTTGAAACCTCTTGAAGTTGTCATGCAACCACGTCTTCAATCTCATCTTTATCAAAGCCTTTGAACGGGGACAAAGTTAGATCCATTTCATTGGGGGACTGATATTTGTAGGGCTGTCATGGAATTGGTTAGTGTAAGACTTGGTCAAGTTAGTGGTCATAGTTTTAGTTAGTGAAGTAATGGTAGATTGTGTGTGCTGTTAGTGGGATGTTAAGTTAGTAGTTATTTAAAGTAATGGCTTTGTTTACTGTTATTTTGTTGTCAATGTAATTGGCTTATAAATAGCCAACCCCCATTGAATAGAAAGTATGTTGAATTGAGTCCAAAACAATCTCCTGTCTCTTAGACTGTTTTTCTTCTCTTCTTCTATTCTTCTTTAAAATTATCCATATCAGGGACCAATTTGAAAATGTTTTTAAATTTAAGAAAATGATATTAAAAAAATCATTTAAGATAAAATTTAAATATTTTTTAGTTATACTTTTGAAAAATAAATAAATCGAGGCTGGAGGGGATGGCCCCTCCACCGATGTATGTGGTTTCATTTCACTCAAAAAAAAAAAAAAAAAAAATTCATACTGTTAATAACTTTGGCCTCTATAGTTTTTACGTTAGATATATAAACTTGCAATTGTACTAGTTGCACATATATGTTCAACTTATGGACACTTCTTTGCATTTAGTTACTTACAAGACTGTAGTATCATATGAACCCTTTGCTTTAGTTACAAAATTGTCATCAAGCAATCCATACACTCAAGCAAGAGTTATGATGAAAGTTGGTCAACCAAGTTATGATGAAAGACAGACTAAAAATCTGGACGAGTTGTTGTTCCCTTGTAAAGTGGTGGCAAAAATCAGAACAGATATGAAACCGAAGAAATGCGTGGTACGAGAATGAAAAGCACTAAAACGATATAATTCACATTTTGAATTAATTATTAGGCTTTAGAAAGTTGCATTAATGTTAAACCACCTTTTATGACTAGCTATGAAGGCAATAGTGCTAACGAAATGACATCTAAGGATATTTGTGCAATTTGATTTGTTCTAATTTAACTTTTTTTTTGAATTATTATTTTTGAGGACTAGGACTGATCCAAAAAACTATTAGAACCTATCAGGAGAGGAACATTGGTGATGCGGTTCGAGATGCTGTTTCATATGAGAGGAATCCACCCACACGAAGATGAAGAAAAAACCCATATGAGAGTGGGGGGAAACAACTCACACATAAGATGAGAGACATATTATTTATTTGTTATAGTCGGTGTCGAACCTTGCCATTCAAAGGCAAGGGGCAACTGGCACCTATACCAACGGCGCCAATTGCCAAGCGACAATTTTAACTTTTTTCTAGTTAGAGTTTTTGTTGGTAGAATATCTAGATTAAGCTTGCTATATTTCTTGTAATTTTGATAAGTCTTGGATCTTTGTTTGTCCTATCATTCTACAAACTTTACAAAAAGATTTCAATCGTAATTGGAATTATATAAGATATATGAAATGTATATGAACATATTTGTTTGTATGTACATTCCTAAATTCTTTCAAAAGAGTAAAATCTTTTCCAAAGCACTTACCTTATGATCCATCATTTTGAAGTTCATCAATATGATTGAATCTTTGTTATCATCAAGAAATACTTAACTAAAAAATAAAGCACGTAATGAGCATTTCGTTATGAAATTAAGCCAATATATATAATTGCCTACACAGGTTAGATAGGTAGGAACAACCAAAAGGAATGTGATTTGATCAAGAATCAATTTGAGGTTATATGCTTTATCACTTAACAAATTTTGCAGACAGGGGTGGAGCTAAGATTTTAGTTTTAGGGGGGCCAAAAGGAAAATTTAATTTTAAATTAATGCAAATAAAATGTTTTAATATTTAAAAATTATGTTCACTATAAGAAATTAGAACTACGACAATGTGCAAAAGACAACGTGTTTAAGTTCTTTGTTGTCATAGGTCACCTATAACAACTTGCAGAGAAGACATGTTGTGGAAGAGGTTTACGGTATGATTGCAACGCCTTGCACTTTTCTAGCATATTGTTGCACCTTGCTCCAATCTCACCTTTTAATAATGTGCAGAGCTGTACGTTGCTAAAAGGTTGGTTTTTAGCAACGTGTGGGGCGTTGTAGCAAGCCCTGCCATAAACCCCCTCCATAATATGTATTCTCTGTGCATTACTATAAGTAACCTACAACAATATAAAACTCATGCATGTTGTCTTTTTTATGTTGTCATAGGTTAAATTTCTTGTAGTGAATGCTTATTTAGATTCAAACCCTACACCAATTCAAGTTTATGTTCAAATCTAACAAGCTTATCTATTGGCCTTCTTTATTAAACTTTGGTAATATAGGTCAACAACAAGCACTAGACTAGCTTGCTATGGAAGTAATTAGAAGCAGCAGGATTTTTATAGCTCTTTTTATGTTAATATAATGGTTTGGTTCAGATTTTGGCATTGCCATAGACACAATCAAATCTTCTCAATTCATCAAAGATCTTGAAACCATTGTCTATAGTAGCAGTACCTTCAATTTTGGATTTTTCAATCCTGACAATTCTACAAATCATTATATAGGAATTTGGTTAAATGATATTTCTCCACCTACTGTTATATGAGTAGCTAATCGAAACAAGCCTTTTAACGATTCTTCTCAGGTTGTTATCATTTCTGATAATGGCAATCTTGTAGATCTTAATGGATAGAAAGATGTTCTTTGGTCATCAAATATTTCAAACTCAACAACTAATAATACAATTGTTCAACTTTTAGATTATTTTGTCTCAAAAGATATGACCAACAGATACATTCTTACAAATAGTGAAAGTTTATACAAATGAAAGAGCAGGTCAAAAAGTGTAACTGACATCATGGAAAAACCCTTCTGATCCATTCACCAGGAGGTTTTCAATTGGTGTTGATCCTTTAAATATTCTTGAAATTTTTATTTAGAATAATAATAAACCCCATTGACAGTCTGGTCCATGGAATGGTTATATCTTTCTTGAAGTAGCTAATATGACTTCTATTTATCTTGATGGATTTAGTCTTGTAGTAGATCGCTAGAATAAAATTACTTCTCTCTCTTTTGCTTTTTCAGATATGTCTATATTTTTTTCCTGAACTCAAAAGGAAAATTGCAAGAAAAAAATCGGGATCAAAGGAAGAAGGAATTAAAAACAACACTTATGTTTCATGCATTAAGTGTGAAGTTTATGAAACTTGTGGAGCATTTGGAAGCTGTAATATTGATAGAAACCCAATTTGTAGTTCTTTGAGAGGGTTTGACCAAAGAATATAGACGAATGGAACAAAAAAAAAACTAGATTACTGGTTGTGTCATAAGGAAACCTATGCAGTGTGAGAGAATAAATAAAATTGGTAAAGCAGGAAAAGAAGATAGACTTTTGAAGTTGGAGTGGGTGAAGTTGCCAAACTTTGTATATTGATCAACCACCCACAAAGATCAATGTAGAGAGCATTGCTTGAAAAATTGCTCTTGCATAGTATATAATTTGATGTTGGCTTTGGTTGTATGACATAAGATGGAAACTTAATCGATATACAAAAAATGTTAGTTGGTAGGCAGGTCTTTACATTTGACTAGCACATTCAAAATTTATTAAGTTAATGTCCACTTATTGATTTTGTCATAACTCTATTCTTCAAATTGTGATTTTGTTGCCAATTTAAAAATGTAAAATATCTCTTTGACTCCATGGTTTTGGAATGAGTAAATTTGTCTTTTGTTCTTATTTACCAATGGAAAATATTACTTGAAAATAATCATCATAGTAACAGTGATTCTAGAAACAATTATTGTTTCAATTTGTACATTTTTCTCATGGAGGTGGTTGCAAAAATGAAGAGGTAATATGCGTAATACGTTAGCTTCCTGTGTTGAATTGCATTTTCAATATCCATTGATTCATCTGTATGTGATTTAAAATCAGCAATGAAGGAAAAAAGTGTAAGCTGCTACTACTTGATAAAGGGGAAACAAGTGTTGAAATTTCATATGTTAATCTACCACTATTCAATTTTGAGAAGCCAACAACTGCCACTAACAACTTCCATTTAAGTAATAAGCGTGGGCAAGGTAGCTTTGGACCTATATACAAGGTAATGTTTGGAACTTCTAGTCGCTCAGTTTAAAGAATTGGTTACTAATTTGAGTTATTGCTTTATTTTTAAAAGGATTGTCAAAAGCTTTTGGACAATAGTTGGAAGAATTTATGTATGAGGGGTGTTAGTGATTTCTAAGCTATAGCATCAAAATGATATTAGACTTTTGGTATGCTATGTTCAAGGAGAAGAAAAATGCTCATTTATGAATACATGCCAAAAAAAATTTGGATGCATTTCTCTTTGGTTAGTCCTTGCTAATTCAGAATTGATAAACCCCGATCCTAGTTTCCTCGGATAATTTATTTTCGGCGATTGGATAGAGAATAAAGAGTTCAGAAATAATGCAAGAGGTTCAGTTAGAATTTGATTATATTTATAAGACCCAGAGTGTTGTGTTTGGAAGAAATGAAAATTTTTGATGAATAATGTTCGGATCCAGAACGAATAGTGATTTTTTCATAAAAGATCCAAAATTAGTGTTTAAGACCGAATTTGGACCCAGTTATATTGTCTAGGGTCATAAATTGAGATTTGGTGGGAAACGGAAGTTTTCGATGAATAGTATTTTTTGGACGAAAATTTTTAGATGAATAGTAAAATTTTCAAAAATTGACCTTAACGATTGAAAAAGTCTGAAAATAGCAGGAGAGTATAGAAAAGCAGAAACGGATCAAAAAGAAGACTATTTGAGTCAATTTTAAGCGATCTGAAGAAAATTACGATATTGCCATTTTGAAAGATTAATGGGTTTTAATGAGTTTAAACCTAATTGAATTTTTTTTTCAAAGCATGAGATTGATAGATAAGATATCAAATTAAAGTATTTCATGGTCAATTTGAAGATTAGATGACCATGAAATATTTTCAGAATATTTTCCAGTCGAAGTGAAATTAGATTATAAAAAGGGTAAAATTGACATTTTAAGTTAAGTATGCATGCATCACGCGTGAGCATAATATGCGGAAGTTTCAAGGAGTGTAACCCAAGTGAATGAGAATGGGTTAAAGAGAATGAACATAAAAATCGAATATTTAAGATATAGATACGTATAAAAAGTTATCGGTTTATTCGACCGAATTTCGGTTAAGAACATTTTTTTTATTAAGTATATATGAGAGGTATTAGACCGAAATTGAAGTTTATAAAATTAAATTGGCCATAAGATATGTGTAGAATATTTGTGGAATATTTTTCGAAAGAATTAAGAATAAATTATACGTTAATCAAGCGAGATGAGCTCACAGGATAAAGTAAAAGATATTTTAAATCAACCAATAAGAGAAGAGATAAGTGGCTTGAAAAGTAATGGCTATGGATGTACCACGTGTCATCAAATGATTGGTTGAAGAGATAAATAGATGAGAAATTGCCAAGTGGACCAATAAAATTAAAAATTATATATTTTTGGGTATTAGTGAGATTATTGAAAGTTTGAGGTAATTAAATGAAGTTTTCTTGAGGGACTTAATTGTAATTGAGCAATAACATATATAAAAGTGATTTTTGTCTCATATGAGACATTTGGTCGTGCAAAATACAGAAAAGAAAGAAATAGGAAATTGGGTGAGAGAGAGACCCGAGAGCGAGAGAGAGAGAGAGAAAAAAAAAAAAGAGAGATCTAATCTGAATTTCGCCGTGGTTTCTTAATGAAAGTTGTTCCTCATCATCTCCTCTAGCTAACCCAATAAATTTGAAGCGAAAAGATCACCTATTTGGTGAGTTATTTCAGTTTAAAGTTTGATAGTTTATGTTAAAACTCATTCTCTCATTCGTTTCTTTTTCAAATTGGAGTTTAAGGATGATGAGAGGGAGTTGTGAGGATGATTTGAGTGTGATTTGGTGGAAGAAAAATTGGTGAGAAAGAGAGAGAAAGTCGTGGTCAAAAATGGGTTTGTGAGATCCGAGTTCGTTTTCAATTCTAAAACATTAAATAGATGTTTTAGAGGTTAATAAATAATCTTATGAAGTTAGATTTCGAAAATAAAAAGTTTATGATCGATTTTGGAGCTAAACGGACGAGTTGAAGGGTGTTTTCTAAAATCCTTCTAAACGCGTTCGTTTAACGTTCGAAACCGTTTATTTAATCATAGTTGGGTGTTAGAACGCTAGAGAATTGATTGTTGAAGTTTTTGAACGTTCGAAACGAAAAGTAATTTTTATTAGTAACTAAAATCGAGCGAATTTCGTTCCGAGTTTCTGACGATGAAATTGAGTATATTGAGGTATTCCTAGGAAAGAATAAGTAGGATTTATGTAGAGAAAGCGGATTTTGAAAACCTCGATTGAATAGAAATTGAGATTCGAAAGTTTAGATGTTAAAAGGTATTAATAGAAATAAATGAAATTTTTATTGATTTCGAATGTTATTTGAATGAGTTAAGTGGCCCTAAATGGATATTTGATGTTTTAGGGTAAAAGTGGAGAGTTTCGGAGGCATACGGAGAAGGATCGGATTCTATCCGAGGACGTGTTGTGAGTGGAAATACGAGTTTTTAAAGTTTACATTTTCTTAAAGTTTATTTAAAGTTAAAAGAATTTATTATAAATAGTTATTTATTTATTAATTGAATTTATATTATAATTCTAGCATAAATATTTTAGTTTATTATTTATGTATATGAGAATGTGCTAGAAGTAAAGATTTTAGGTTTATTGCCTTGAGATTTAAAATATTTTAGTATATCAAGAAAAAGAAATTTTTAATAGCCTATGGTTTACCCTAACCCCAGTTTAGCACCCGATCGAATGCCCTATGCGTGATACGGTAGATGAGAGGAAGTCAGTCAGTGAGATTTGAGTCTAGTCGACTCTTGTGTGAGCGAGGCATGAGTGATCCGTGTACACGTATAGGGTAGTGTAGTCGGTTTGCAGCGTGGGCCCGCTTTTGGCGACTACACATGGTAGATTCTCACTCCTAGTGGTTAGCTAGAGTTTATATGCTACCACGTCAGGAGTAGATATTCCCTGGGTTACCATGTAGGCGAACATTAGAAAAGATTTTAAGAACAAATTTCAGAAAGTGTTTTAGAAAAAAACTTTAGAAAGTGTTTTAGTTTTTAAAAACTGTTTTTGGGAAAATACGTTATACAGAAATGAGTTTTAGTGTATATAACTTATACCACTCACTGAGTTATACTCATAGTTTTCTTTAAATGTTTTTCTTAAAAATTCTCCCACAAGAGTAGGAGCTAGTCGTCCAGTTAACAAGGTTCAGTCAGACGTGCAGGCGGACGAATAGGACAACACTTACTATACATATATTTTGTTAGTTTGATTATGTATATGTTCATGTATATAGTTGTAAATATTTTAAAGAAATAGTGGATGCATTAGTTAAAAATGTTTTATTAAAGTTTTATGAAATCCAGTTTTTAGATTTTATTTACAAGTTTGTGGTTGTGTTGTGAGAAAAGAGCCAGAGGCTCTGGAAGTTGAGAAATTGATTTCATATAAGTGTTTTTATAAACTGTATTTGAAATTTATAGGGTGACATAGTTAAGAAAACAGACGGCATGCTGTCGAAATTTTTATTAAAAAGCGAAAAAATTTTATCACTGTCACCTTGTAAAAGAAGTTAAAATATCTAGATAGATGAGTTTTCGGTGCCCTGACGGGATTCCTCCGGACTGAGTTAGGGTTCGTGGAAATTCTTTCGGGATGCTACGAGGTCTTTCTTGGGTCCAGAAGAGAGATTCGGGAAGGATCCCGTCAAGAATTGTATAGAAATTATAATATGTTTTGGATTTCATCAGTTACTTGAAATATCGTGGTTTGGATTATGTCACAATTATTAACTCCTCTCATATTAATGACATTATAAGAAATTAGACCTATAATAATTTGTAAAAGACAACATGCATAAGTTCTTGTTGTCATAAGTCACCTATGACAACGTGCAAAGAATGTATATTGTGGAAGGGATTTATGGTAGGACTATAATGTCTTTCTTTTTATTACATGAACTAACTCAAAAACCTAAATTTCAGTTCATATTCGGTTATTCAGGTAAGTTCGTGTTCAAATATCTTGTCTTATATGGATTAATGACTACGTGTGAGATCTTGTTTTTTTTTTTTTTTTTTTTTTTTTAACAAAAGTTTCAATTCTAATAGGTCATAATTGAAATGTTTGTTTAAAAAAAAAAAAAAAAAAAACACAATCTTAAGCTTAATCATTATTCTATACATACATACATACATGTATACATAGAGGTCTCCATTTTGCTAATTGATGTACACCTTTTGTGATGCAGACCCATCGTTGTGTGTCCATAGATCACCAATGGAGTTCAATTAGATCTCCATGGTCACAGAGATACAAAGGAAACAAGATAAAAACTATAATAATGAAATAGTCTTATGAAAAAAAAAAAAACTAAAATAAAATCGTATATCTCATAAGTTAAAGGAGTTGTTATTACTATAGTGAGATAGTAAATCAACAAAGTCCATCAATATATAAACAACTATTATAACAATGATAATGATATTTTGTTTTTTGCCAAATTTTCAGAAAATAGAAGTCAGTTTAGAATTTTTTTAAAATGTCTCATTATTATTATGATTATTAGTTTTGAGAATACATTATATGAGACATTGTGCAAACTGCAGAACTTGGTTTCTAGCCAAGAAAGAGGCACAATCTTGTATGAGCTTGTGAAATTAGACTTATCTTTCAATAGGCCAAGAATGTGGATGAAGCCAAATTCAATACCAATATAATGAGTAATTTTTTTTTTTTTTTTTTTTAAGGCATTGAGACAAACCGAGGAGGCAATTAGAACCAAGTTAGTATGACCTTAGTTGCACGACTCGGATCAGTAGCCCCTAAATAACTGGGAGCCACCCATATCAAGGTGGGAGACAATCTATATACGTGGTAGAAAATCCCGCCTTTATTAGGTGAGATGGGGTGTCAAACCTTGGTTTTGAAACCAAGGCCGTTTGTATGCTTTCACTATACCACAAGGCAATTGACACATAACGAGTAAGTTAGGATCTAATAATAATAATAGTAACAATAATAATTTGAAATACTACAATTATGTCTAGATTTGGGGAAGAGGAATGATGGACTTATAACCTGTAGATCTTATTTGTTTGCCAATATTTGGTGGGTGGGATGGGATTTCAAATCCTAAACCCACCAAATTATGTGTTTGGGTATGGGAAGGGAAGGACTATTTGATTGGCATTATTGACACCCCTCAAAACCTTTATCTACACCACTTTTATGTAATACTCCATTAAAAATTTAAAAAAAATTTAGTTTGTAAATAAACCCTATTTAATATCAAGAATATCCCTCCTCCAATTTTGTCAATAGGAAAATAAAGAAAAAGAAACACATTCTTAAAAGGTTCGTAATGTTCTTCCTTTACTTATGAGTTGAAGCTGGAGATTTATCATCATCTGCCACATAATGAAGTTGCAATTTATTGACTAATTTCAAATGTTTCTATTTAATCGAATTCCTCATCTACCACATTTCAAGGGAAAAAAAAAGGTAGGTTTAAAGAAATGAAAAATTAGTAAAGTTTCAATTTTTTTTTTCAATTCCAATATTTTCAAGTCAATTTATCAACTGCATATTTTACATAAAACGGGTACTAATAAAAAAAAAGAGAGTAAAGGTTCAATTTTGTAAATCAAGTTGGGATCTTTTGGTAATCAAGCAAACAGAGAGTCATAATTATAAGAAGAGAGAGAGAGAGAGAGAGAAAGAGAGAGAAAGAGAGATTCATTGTTGAATGAAATTACATCATGCTGGACGCGATGGTAGTCTAACAAAGGTTCAAGATCTTTAGTTGTGGATAAACCATCTTTCCAAAACCATAGAAACATGATCATAATCAAATAAAACAAAATGCCAACACAAAATTTAAGGAGGAATATTTTTGGTATTAAATGAGGTTTATTTACAAACTAAAAACTTTTAAAATTTTTAATGAAGTGTTATTATGAAATGGGTGTACATACAAATTTTGAGGAGTCTCAATATCGAAAAATTAAGTAGTGTATGATCCAATAATCTATTTTCATATCAAAACATTGTGTCTTTGACATTGAGGTAACATAATAGTACGATTGAGGTTCAGAAGTGGAAGAACCAAAACTGGTAAGATGGGCAACTAGCACCACCCCCACACCCTAAAAACCCAAACCACACCACCCCCTTCCCCCCCTCCCCCCCTCACGTAAAAAAAAAAAAAAAAACAAAAACAAAATCAACACCATGCATGGGTAACTAGCAAGAACCAAAATTACAGATTGAAAATATATTAGTGTCAAATCTTTGTCCATCATTGAAACAATAAAATGTTAAATAAGGAGACACGAGGTACAACAGAGCAGAGGGTAGTAATTGTGTCTTTCAGTCAAATAGCATCAAACCTTTAATTTTAATTTTAAAATCTCGATGTGCAGGACCCATCTGACCCTATGATGGGTCCGTCCCTACGAGACAGACTCTAAATTATCACTAATGAATAATGACTTAATAAACTTCATAATCATCTGTCTAACATGTTATTCACTTTTATCATTAAAATTGTTTTCCATGCTTTTTTGTGTTTTTAAAAACAATTTGAAAAAGGGGATAAGTTTAATTTCTCCCCTCTAATTTGACATAATAGCCAAAAGATCCCCTAATTTCAAAAATCATTAAAAACCCCATCTAGCTTATAAAATAGTAAAAATAAAAAAAATAAAAAAATAAAAAAATCCTTATCATTTATAATAATAACCAAAAAACTTCCTGATTTCAAAAATCACTAAAGAGTGTTTTTGGCTATTTTTATAAACGACAGGAGATTTTTGGCTATTATACAAAATTACATGTAGATTCTTAATGATTTTTAAAGTCAGAGGATTTTTAGTTATTATGTTAAATTATAGGAGGGAAATTAGACTCGTACCTTTGAAAAATAGTTATCAAACACGATTTTTTTAATGTTTTTGCCAAAAAAAAAAAAGTAAAATGAAAATAAAACAGGCTTGGATAAAGGGTGCCGGACATACCCTAAATTCTCACTAATAGAAAATGACTTATTCTAGAAAAAACTTTAGAATCATTTTATCTAAAATGTTTTCATATATATATATATATATATATATTTGGGAGACATAGATTTTGTACAAATTATTTCATAATTTTTTGACCCTTGAATGATAATGATTTTAATGACTTAAATATATTTATACCTTTATATACAACTTAGTTTTACATTCTACATAAATATGTTCTTTCTCCTCTCTCTTTATCATTATATCATCTCTCATTTCTCCAATTAATATTAACTTGTTTAACTCATATATAAAAGACTCATTCTAACTCATCTCTCAAAACACATTCAACCGATCAAATCCATGAACACAAATTTATATGTACTTAATTAACTAATTATCTAACTAAATTAAACATAATAAAACACAATGACTTTTTTATTATACCGATGTGAATATATAGTTATTCTCTCGAATAATTTAAAATTTAAAATTTATTTATATGACTTGTATCAACTCAAAACCATTAAGACAAATCCAAACCCACTAACATTTTTCTTTTTGGATAGGATTATCTTATCATGATCTAAATTGCCAACCCTTACTCTACATAAACATAGATCTTTAATCTATGAATTCAAAACCCATGACTTAATTGAAAAACTTCTCAAGACTTATGCATGTAAGACGATATTCTCAAATGTATAGGCCTCCAGTAGTACCATTCAAACCTTATAATGTCAAATTACAATGTGAGCCTAACTATTTGGCAATATTGAATAATTAGTTATTTTTGTATGTCCTTAACCCAACCGAAGAAGGTACTTTGTATCATTTTGTACGACTAAGGGGTGGTTTGTTTTTTTTCACTTAAGACTTAATAGCACTGAATTATATTTATTAAGTTATATTCGTTTGTTTTTTTAAATATCAAACCACTTAAAACTATCTAAAAGCAGTTAAAAAAATTAAGTAAGAATTTTTATCTTTTCACTTAACTACAAATAATTTAAGGGATATTTGTAAAAAAAACCCCCCTGAGAAGCAAAATAATAAGAAAATACCCCCACTTTTTTTTTATTAGGGAAACTACCCCCACCGTTAAAATCCGTATAAACTGTTAGAGATTTTCATTTACAATTGTTAAGATTTCAAAATGCCCTTAGTTTTGATAAGTTGATGAGAGGGATATTATGAAAAAACCCCCTGAAAAGCAAAATAATTGGAAAATACTCCCTCAAACTGAGAGCATTTTGGACTTTTAACAATTGTGAATGGAAATCTCTAACGGTTTGTACGGATTTTAACGGTGGGGGTAGTTTCCCTAATAAAAAAAAGTGGGGGTATTTTCTTATTATTTTGCTTCTCAGGGGGTTTTTTACAAATATCCCATCATTTAATAACATTTAAAAGTTTTTATTTCAAATCTATTCTCCCTAAAATAAAACAACTTCAAATTTATTTTAATTTTATATTAATCAAATTTTCTTTTCTTTTCTTTTTTTTCCCTTGATACTTACAAAAATTATATTTTAAAAAAAACTTAAATATATCTCATCCGAAATTATCTTGAAATTAAACTAATATATTTTAATTTACAATTTAAATATTCATTTTTTTAGTTATTTTCTTAAATATATTAATACATTTAAATATCTAAATATGGTTAATACTATTATATTTTTTAATTGTATTTTAATTATGAATAAAATATTATTAATATGTACATAAAAATATTTTAAAATTTATTAAATTATTTATTTTAAATGTTTATATTAAATTAATTAAAATTACATAACAACAAATAGAAAAAAATGTATAAATATCAAATTACTAGTTTTTAAATAATTTTAATTTTAAAAAATAAATAAGTTTACAATATATTCAGATGTAAGGAAAAAAAAAAAACAAATATGTTATTAAGATTTCAAGTTTTAGTCACTATTCAGTTTCAGTCTTCAACAACACTGTTTAGTTTTCAGATAAAAAAATAAACGACCTCTAAATTCAATACATAGACACTCTTAGATACGTGAATCCTTTTTTTTTTTTTTTTTTTTTTTTGGAGGTGGGGGAGGAAAGGAAACGATGGGACTAGATTTGTGGATCTACTTAATACCATTTTGTAGGAGACTTTCCGCCTTTAAAATTAACGTTACTGTAGTTAGTGTTCTACTTGTGAAAATGATAGTAAAACTCTAAGTGATAAAGTTTCACTATTATTTTTTATACTCTAAAAGAAAAAAAAAAAACTGATAAAGAAATTATAAAGAAAAGAGAAAAATAAAATAGAAAAAAATATAGATAAATCAAACATGAAAAAAGAAAGATATAAATAATATAATTTGAAAATAAATAAAAGAAAGGGTAAAATTTATCTTGATCCATAAGTTTTGAAAAATCATCAAATTTTAATTATGTTTCAAAAAAGGACTTAATCAATCATAATATTTTGAAAAAGTATCAAATTAGTTCCTTCCGATAATCGACTGATGATCAAACCAAACAAAAAGTAAGAAAATAGTCTTTTACCCCTTACTTAAATTACAATACATAAAATGATTGTCTTACCCTTAATAAAACTAAAAATTGAAATTAATTAAAAATTAATGAATAAAAGTTAAAACTAATCCTTAAAATAAAATAAAATAAATTTATAAATTAAAAAAAAAATCAACAGTTCAACCCGACATTTTTAGTTTTCATCTTCAATCCAATTCAAGCAAAAATAATATCAAGAAAAGTTCCTAAATAGAAAAATCTTTAAAATATTTAAAAAACAAAAAAGAAGAAAATTTGGTTAATCGTTATAAATTTAAAAAGTATAAATATAAGGGGCATGGGCAAAAGTAGCATATTTAAGTATTGACTTAACATTTATATCCCTTTTGAAAAAATGTAACAGTTGAGTCACAAATGATATGTAAAAGTACCAATATACCCTTCCAGTAAAAATATGTAATAGTAGTTGGGTTTTGAAAAAAACTTGTTCCCTTCAAAATAAAAAGCTTATACATTTTGAAAACTTAAAAAAAAACTTATTCCCCCCAAAAATCAACAACCTCTACCTCCCCCAAAATCAACAGCCTTTGTCTCCCCAAACCTCCACCTCTGTTGGTCACGATTGTCTCTCTCATGGCACCACTAGTCACACCAAAGCCACTGGTATTATTAACACTCAATATCTTAGTGTGATTAGTGTTTTCGCTACTGATTTTTTTCATCTACCCATGACACCACTAGTTACACTAAGGTCACTGGTATTATTAATACTCGATACTTTGGTGTGACTTGTGTTTTCACTACTGGTTTTTCCACTTAGTCATGACACCACTAGTCACATCGAGACCACTGGTATTACTAACACTCCTCATGGCGTGGTGTGACTAGTGGTTAGGTCACTGTTTTCCAGTAAAAATATGTAATAGTAGTTGGATTTTGAAAAAAACTTGTTCCCTCCAAAATCAAAAGTCTATACATTTTGAAAACTTGAAAAAAACTTATTCTCCCTAAAAATCAACAACCTTTACCTCCCCCAAAATCAACAGCCTCTGTCTCCCCCAAACCTCCACCTCTATTGGTCGCGACTGTTCTCTCATGGCACCACTAGTCACACCAAGACCACCGATATTATTAACACTCAATATCTTAATGTGATTAGTGTTTTCACTATTGGTTTTTTTCATCTACCATGGCACCACTAGTCTCACTAAGGCCACTAGTATTACTAACACTCGATACTTTGGTGTAACTAGTGTTTTCGCTATTAGTTTTTCCATTTAGCCATAACAACACTAGTCACACCGAGACCACTGGTATTACTAACACTCATCATGGTGTGGTGTGACTAGTGGTTAGGTCATTGTTTTGATATAAAGTCTTAAGAATATGACTCTCTTTAATAAAAAGATCACCGAACACAAACACAAATTAGTTTATTACATTAAATGAAGATAGTTTTGCATTTGTTACAGATAAAAGCGCCGATATTTCAACAAACTAGTTTTGAAGATGGTGGATGGAAAGAATGGAAGTGGTTGTGAAGAAGAAAATGAAGATGGATGGTGGCTGAAATTCCTAGTGCAGAAGAGAATGAAGATCGATGGTGAATGG
This sequence comes from Litchi chinensis, assembly GCA_019925255.1. Taxonomy (NCBI): domain Eukaryota; kingdom Viridiplantae; phylum Streptophyta; class Magnoliopsida; order Sapindales; family Sapindaceae; genus Litchi; species Litchi chinensis. The sequence continues at coordinate 10,919,848 of CM034464.1, read as the reverse complement.
TGGCTGTGAAGACGAAAATGAAGAGAAGAAAATGAAAGAGAATGATAATGGACGGTGGATGGTCGTTGTGAAGAAGAAAATGAAGATGGATGGTGGCTGGTAGTGCAAAAGAGAAGCAAGGTGGATGGTGAATGGTGGCTGGAATTTGTAGTGCAGAAGAGAAGGAAGGTGGATGGTGGATGGTGCAGAAAATGAAGAGAAGAAAATGAAAGAGAAAATAGCAGTAGAAGAGAGAGAATATAAAAGAGGAAATGTCAGCAGTTTTAATTTTTAGAAAGGGTATTTGTGTCAAAAAAAATAGAGTTTGAGACTCAATTGTTAACTTTATTGAAATAGGATGAAATTGTCAAGCCAATAACTGAAAATGTCATCTGCTGACATTTCCTCTAAATATAAATATAAAAAATTTAAAAACTAATACGGTTCATCATCAACTGGTGATTAACCGTTCATTACCATCTGCTAATGAACACCAGAATCTGGGCTGGTGATCCATCTGGTGATGAACCAAACGATTCTGGTGATGATTCATCACCAGATCACCAGATTCTGATGATGAACCACATCGTACATAACCAGAACCATGAACCAGATGGTTCATCAGCTGTCAAGTTGTTCGGCCTCCCTCAATCTCAAAAAGACAAGGCTGGACCTCCTGACCCTTTCGGCTGTGGCAACAAAACAAATGGCCCGAATGGTGATGTGGGTTTGATTGAATATCTCCTCCTCAACACCAATCATTAAGTCACCTCCAACAAAACTCTTGCCATTTTCGAAGAACACTCACCGATTTTCTGGTCTGCTGTGGATGAGTACATATCGGTAGAGAAGAAAATGGCTTTGGATTTGATGGCGGATGGGCTAACAAAATGGCCTTTGAAGTCCTGGATGTGTACAGATTTTCCAGTCTGCTGTGTTTCAGCCAAGGAATTGGTGATCAACAAAATCTCGTTTGATCTGGTTCATCACGAGAATCGAAGTGGTTCATCACCAGATGATGGACTGGATCTACCTTCATCACCCGAAATCTGGTGTGATGAAGTTCATCACCGGAATCGGTGATGAAATCACTTGGTTCATCACCAGAATATGAACCAGCACCAGAATCTGGTGTTTTTTGTTTTCTTTTTTTTTAACTTTTTATTATTTTATTATTGTTATTAATTGTTTAGTCTTTTATTTTTATTATTTTTAAATTTTGTTAATTGTTTATTTTTGAATTTTTCATTCTTTCTTTTTTTTTTCCCAAAGCATTTAGTTTTATATATGTGTTAAGGTCCTAAATTATGATTGAAAATGACAAATTTACCTCTGCCCACTATGTTGACCATTAGGTTTGATCACCGGTCGATCAACGGGAAGAGTTAATTTGACACCTTTTTGAAATATTAAAGATATTTAATCATTTTTCGAAACATAATTAAAAATTTGATCATTTTTTAAAATTTAGGGACTAAAATGATTTTTACCCTAAAGGAAATAAAGATGAAAGAATTGAGTTAGGTGAGAAAAATATTAATTTGTGGGTTTTTAATATTAATTGGAGAGATAAAAGATTATGTAATGATTAAGAGAGTAAAGAGAGAACATATTTACTTAAAATGTAAAATTAAGTTGTATTATAAAAAGATGTGAGTAAGTTTAAACCATTGAAATTATCATCATCAAATGATCAACTAATTTTTATTTGTGTTTGCTTGACCCTTAACACACACAAAAACAAAAAGATATATATATATATATATAATTTTCTCTTTAATGTATATTTAAATTAATTAAGTTAGTTCATTAAATATAGACCATTAATTAAGCATGAGTGGTTGTTGACCAAATCAAAACAACTAAAAGTAAGTAAATCTAACGACAAATAACTGAAACACTAATTTTATTTTATTATATATATATTAAATGTCTTTGATGTGTAGAATCGAAGAGACAAGAACTATACATATACATACATATATATACATACATACATACATATATATATATATTATATGTATATATATATATAGATTATATATATGTATGTTTTCGGTGTGCAGCACCAAAGAGAAAAGAACTATGCATATACATGTACACATACATATATATGTATATTATATGTATATACATTATATATATACATATGTATAGACACACAATCTTTAATCCTACAAAACTCAATATATCCAAAAATAAAAATGTACAAGATGCAATTAAAAAAGTATATTTAATTGTAAGAAGGGTTATACGATGTAGAACCCAGAATTTCATTTCTTTAGGAGAAATAGTGTTTTCCGGATAAATAATATTTTCGGATGAATAGTATTTTCAAATAAATAGTAATTTCGTGTGAATAATATTTTTGAGTGAATAGTATTTTTCAGGAAACAGAAAATTTCCTTAAGTTTTGTAAGATAAAATTTTTTGATAAATAGTATTTTCGGGTAAATAGTATCCGTGTGAATAGTAATTTTTAGAAAATAGACCCCTAACATCATAAGTCCCAGAATAGGAATTAGATTTATTAGAAACTGAAACGGAGCATAAATGAGTCCGTTTAAGTGGATTTTAAGGGTTCCGAAGATTTATCGATAAAAATACCTTCGATAGAAACGTTGTGAAATTAGTGAGTTTAAAACCAACGAAATTTTTTTCGAAGCATGGAATTGAAGGTTAAGACACTCAATTAAGGTATTGCATGGTCAATTTGATGATAGGATGACCATGAAATATTTTTGAAATTTATTGGAGTTAAATGAGGATTAAAATTTAAGTTAAATGAATTATTAAGTGTGCATGAAAAGATAATCATCAAAGAAGCACAATCCATGTGAAGTTTGATTTACTAATGATGTTGTGACACATTTAACTCAAAAAAGAGACTAATTAGTTGGAAAGAAATTAAAATTTGGAGTGATTTGGTTGGTGGATTAATTACATAGAATTGTTGGACCAATCAAAATGTTTTATTTTACAACTAATGGCAATTGTGTGAATTTAAGTTAGTCAAAGGGCAAGTTAGACATTTGTAGGGATTAGTATATATAGTTGAAGTGCAAGAGAGGTTGGACAAGTGAATCATTCGGTCCAAAGAGGAAGAAATCATGAGAAGGAGAGGAGAGACGTGAGGGAAACCGAGGGACAAGCTGAAACCGTGATAGTGCAGAACCGTGAGGAAATAAAGAAAGAATTCAGGCCGTGAAAAGGAGAAGAAGAAGAAGAAGAAGAAGAAGAAGAAGAAGAAGAAGAAGAAGAAGAAGAAGAAGAAGGAGAGGTGATCCAACATCCCTAACCTCTCAAACCCAACATGAATTCACAAGAAAAAATGAAGGTAAGTTTAAGTATTTTCATGTTTAGTTGATGAGTTTTTAAGGTTCTTGATTTAAATGAAGTTTTGATTAATTCTATGGGTTAAATCAAGGTTGATTATCATCAAATCTAGCTTGGAAGTGGAAGGAAAGCATCAATCAAATTTGGGTCAAAAATCTAGTGAGGTAAGGTTAGGGTTTGATATCTTGAGTTGATGAAATTTGATTGATTTTTAGTTTAAGGTTCTAGTTGATAAATTGATGAATTGTTGATGCTTTTGGGTGTGATTATTTAGCTTGAAATGAAGAGGATGGATGAAGTTTGTCATATACTAATATGTGCATAATTTAGAAAAAGTTTATGTAATAGAATTATTTTGATGGTTGGATGAATTTATGTGAGATTTTAAGTTGATTGAGATGAATTTTGGAAAGAAAAATCAAGTGAATGAATTGTTGAACAAATATATTAGTGTGTGGACCACTTGTGTTTTTGCATGTGTTTATGTTGATTTTAATGTTGGAATGAGTTGTATGAGGTTTTGGGATAAATTTAAGTTGGTTGGAATTAAAAGAATGCAAGAAAAATGGAATTGGAAAAGTTTGGGTGTTAATGTGTTTAAAGTAAAGAATTGGTTCCTAAAGTGTTATCCAATCTTTTTAAGGTGTTTTGAGGGTATTTAGGATGTGTTTGAGTGCAATTGTGTCAAGGAAATTCAAAGGAATGGATATTAAAGAAAAAAAAATTGGATGGAAGTATAGTGAAGTGTGAATTTATTAAATAAATATATGTTGAATTAGAACTAAGTAATTATTTGGTGTTTATTACGTTGGAAATTAATTGAGTGATTTGTTAGATTTTGAATGAGTTTAAAAACAAGATTTTAGTTAGAAAGTTGGTTGGAAGATTAGTCAAGAATATGGCAATTTGGTACATGATGTGTGGAATTTTAATGAAGTTATTAATATAGTGTATTATGAATCCTAAATCAAGATTATTGATGGATTGAAGTGTAGGAAAAATTTCAAGATTAAAAGAAGGAGTTGAAGGAGTGGTGAATTGGTATTTGAAGTAAATTTGTGAGGGGTTATTGTTGACGTCCGGAAACGGTCAACCAGAGATTCTGGGGCCCAGACGGCGAACTTGATAATTAATGGTTGGTTAATGAAGTTCTAGGTTGGTGGTAATAAGTTCGAATAAAGGAATGTCGGGTTTTGGTAGTTGATCAGATTTAATGAGAAAATAAAAGAAAGAGCAAGTGAAAGAAAGAAGGAACACCAGGATTTTTACGTGGTTCGGTGGCTGCACCTACATCCACGGCCACTCTGGAGAAATTCCGGCAGAGTGACAGTTCTTTTTGTATATTCCGCTTGTTTGTACAGTGAAAATGTCTCCCTTTTTATAGAGGAAGGGAGCTCACAATAAAAAATACAAAAGAAAGCAGTGCAAGTCACTGGCAACGGCTAGTTTCAACTAATCCTGACATTGCCATGCTGCATTAATTATACCTGCAGATGTCCTTACTTCATTTAATGTTTCTGGGTAATTGTGTAAACAGTTTCCGACGAAAAATCATGGGAGTTGGTGATTCTGACAGCTTGCTGCACACGGTTTCTCATGAGTAGACTTTCTAGTCAGCCAGGTGTATGTTGGAAAGGAGGTGAGGCGATCTGGAGGTCAGCGCGACCTCGCGAGCTCGCAATTGGTGCGACCTCGCGAGCTCCTCGGGCTGAAAGCATTGGCAGGTGACATGCTGAAGAACTGTTGCTGGCTCGCGACCTGGGCGGCCTCATGGTCTGGGCTTGCAGCTGCTGGTTCCAACCTTGGGCCTCCTGGGCCCTTGTTCCTGTTCAAATTAAATAAACATGTTCTGGCCCAACTGGACTGGTCCAAAAAACGGGCATAACAGTTATATTTTTATTTAAAATATTTATGAGATTTATTGAGTTATAATGAATTTATTTAAATTGTTGTTTAAATACTCCATTTATATTTGTTCAAGTAATTATTTTTATTTTAGTTACCAAGTTTATAATTTTGAATTATTTAAACTTTAGCATGTTAACACTTTTAGTTTGAAAGCAATTTATTTTAATTGAGTATATATCTATGCAAGAATAGACATGCTAGAGTAGCTTTGAAAGTTAGACTTTGGCCTTAGAAAAAAAAAAAAAAGATTTTAGTTTCAAACCTTATGTTAAAAGAAAAGAAAGAATTTTTAGTTCATTGAAAAAGAAATTTTAGATGTCTTGGGTTTACCCTAACCCTTAAGATTACTGGCTGAAGTACTGTATGCGTGTATGACAAGAGTAATTGGGAGAATCAGTCACTAACTTGAGGGGTTAAGTCGAGTCTGTGAGTCGTCCTTTGCATGCATATGGTAGTATATATCTGTCGATATTGGGGAGGATTGTAACCTCAAGTTTTCCCGCATCTGCGACTACACATAGCAGAATTCCCGAGCTCAGGTGGCGATGATAAATTCCGTCATTATAGAGCTAAAATTTCCCTAAGTTGTCTTTGGTGAGATTAAAAGAGAAAAATACATCAATATATGTGAAATTTATTAAATAAGAAATTTATTTTCAGTTTCGAGAAATAAATAAAAATTTATAAGATTTAATTAGATTTGTAGTTTTAATAAAAGTTAAAATAAATTATTAGTTTTATAAATTATTTTGGGAGGATATATATTTTAGGAAAGGAAATTTCAGTTTAAAAGTTATCTGCTCACTGGGTTATATATTCACCATTCTTTCTATGTATTTTTGAAAAAAAAAATCCTTCCCAAGTACAAGTACAAGCCGTCAATTAGAAGAGGCTCCGTCGAATGCGTAGGTGGTCTGATGCGAAGATAATCACTGCATAGGTTTATATTTTAAATTGTATGTCATGCATCATAAGTACATTTTGGTGAATATATTTGTAAATTATATTTTGGGTTGTATATAGTATTTGGTATTTATAAAATTAAATTTTTGGCGAATGAAATTATATTTTTATGTTAAATAAAAAAAGGAAACGCATTTATAGATTTCAAATTGAAAAATGTTTGTGGTTGAATTGTGGAAACTAATTTGAGGGCCTGAGGCCTAGTAGTGGAGATTTGTTTGTCATAGAAGTGTAAATTTTTAATTTGCAGGGTGGCATATTCGAAAAACAGTCGTTATACTACCCGAATTTTTATAAATTTGTTTTATAAACGATTAAAAAGAAAATGAAAAATTTCTCCGCATTTCCACATTAAAAGAAAGTTTTGAAAAGTAAACGGCGTAACTTTACAGGAACTTTCCAGTTAGATCAGATATCCGTTGGAGGGCTACCGTGAGGCAGCCGGCAGGCCTAATAAGGAGAGGGACCTGTCATACCACATCTAAACCATATATATAACATCACACATTTATAAAATAATTTTAAAAAATTGGACAGTATATTTAATCTCATTTTTTAAATATTATATACATTAAATATTGCTCGAATTAACATACGTTAATACAATTCTTGTAAGAAACCAGTTGTAATTTACTAGCAATATTAGTAAAATTTGACAATTTGTTTCTTCAAAAGTGGTAAAAGAAATGTGAATCATATAAAAGAAGAAAGATGTGAGACGACATCTGAAAGCATTAAACAATAAAAATAAAATGATTCACGTTTGAAAGCATTTGAATGCATTAAACAATATAAAGGAAGAAACACGCGAGACGATATTTGAAAGAATTAAACAATAAAAATAAAATGATTCACGTTTGTGAATCAATTGTCAGTCTCCTCCAAACTTGAACTAGATTAGAAAGTAATAGCTGTGAATTAAATAGATATGTCTTCTTTTGTGAATATCTATTGATACTGGTCGAGGCAAGAACAAGAAAAATAGGGACAAAAACCAATAAATTGGAGAGATGTCAATTCAAAATCAATAAATTAGAGAGGTGTCAATTTTCTTCCAAACAGTTTGTCCATCTAAGAAGAGTTTGTTGATCTCCTCCTCTCCTCCATAAAAAAATGCGTGATTTGTGAGTAGATTTGTTCCTCTGTGGATGAGAACGTCTAATTCACTGTTGAAAATTCGGCGTCTAATTCACTTTGGAAATTCGGCAGGTGGTGGAGATTTTTGCATGTTTTTTTAAATTGTTTTTCATTTAATCTCCTTCAAGTATTTAAAATAAGAATTATTAATATCTATGATTAGATAATTAATGATAATTTCGTCTTATTTGATAGGTAGAATAACCATTTTATTCCTCAACAATTAACTTGATTAATTTGACACAAGAAAAAAAAAAAAGCTAGAGATTTATAGTGGTACGATTAATTTGATCTATATCCACTTTCTAAGCTATTACTGGAATTTCATTCAAAACAATGGCAAGAAAATACAACTTCTTTTCATTACAATATCAACTCTCCTACATTCTGTCAAAAATGGCTTGCTTCCCCATAGAACATCAAGTATTTTCTGTTCTCTCTAGCCTTGCCACTCTTTAGAGTCTCACATACTAATCCTTTTAGCTTTTTCAGAAGCTGCAGCCACTACTACCTCATGCCCCTTCCCACTAACGGACTTGTTTTAAGCCAATTAGAATTACACAGTTTGCCCGATGGTTACAGAGAATTGCACAGCTTGCATGACAGTAACAGTACCAAACAAATTGCATGTCAAATCAAGAGTAATAGCATTTTATTGTATTTTGACTTTCATAAAGAAGTCTCCAATGGCTTTATGCCATGTCACTAAGTGTGTTTTGGAGCCATAGACACCACAATTTGTTTACCATTTACTAGTTGTACCGCCTGTAAATGTTCCGTGCAAATATTTTGATCTCAACTTGGTTTGGTTTATAAACCTATATATATAGCAGAGCAAGTGATCATATGCAGCCTACCACTACACCACTGCATTACCACCATGGATTTCTCTTCTTACGCACTATCAATTGTAAAGCTTTTGGCTTTGCTAATTGTCTGTGGTGTGTGGAAAATTATAATAAATCAAGTAAACAAGAGTAAGAAGAGCCATGGTGTCCCTGAACCATCAGGGTCATGGCCGATCCTTGGACACCTTCCTCTTCTAGGTGGGAAAACCCCAGTTTGTAAAATACTTGGAGCCATGGCTGACAAACATGGCCCCATCTACTCACTCAAGCTTGGAAAACACCCAACCTTGGTGGTAAGTAGTTGGGAAATTGTAAAAGAATGTCTCACTATCAATGATAAAATTCTGGCTACTCGACCAAGCATAGCAGTAGGCAAGTACTTAGGCTATGACAACGCCATTTTTGCATTTGCACCTTATGGACAGTATTGGCGCAACATTCGCAGAATAGTCATCACCGAGCTGCTGTCCGCTCCCAGGGTTGAAACGTTGAAGCAAGTCCGGTCCTCAGCAGTGGATAGTTTTATTAGAGACTTAAGCTTGCTTTGTCAACAAGAAAACCAACATGGTCCTATAAAGATGAGTCAGTTGCTGGAGCAATTGACGTTTAACATGAACCTGAAACTGCTTGTAGGAAAGCAATTTTCGGGAAGAGAATACGAGGAGAAAAATAGCGAGGCTTGGCGCATCAAACATGCCATTAAAGAAGCTATATACCTGTCTGGCGTGTTCGTGGTGGGAGATGCAGTACCATGGCTTGAATGGATGGATTTTCAAGGGGTTGGTTGGATGAAGAGAACAGCCAGAGAAGTTGACTTGATTATTGGAACCTGGCTCGAACAACATCTTCTCAGGAAACCAAAAGATGGTGAACGTGATTTCATGGACGTGATGCTGTCAAAACTCTCCGCTGATGATGTTTCAATGTCTGGTTATACACGTGAAACTATTGTCAAGGCAACAGCTTTTGTAAGTTTCGTTTCATCGATTCAAACTTTCATTTGCTGATTATTTGATAGTTTATAATAAAAGTTTCTCTCTGGTGTAGTTTTTTCTCTTTTAGTAATCTTGAAAGATTAGAACTTTGTCAGACTTGACTTTTTAAGTGTACTTGTAATGTTTTAAATTCGTTTTAAAGATAAAAATCTGTACCACTTTATTTTTAATATTTTAAGTTCATGAAAAAAAAAAAAATCCTACCAGGTTTATTATTAGTACAAGAGATTTTTTTTTTACACAGTATAAATACAAGCATAACTATCACAACTAGGATCTCATATATTATGGGGTATGGCCCGAAACATAAATTTTAGAAATTAAGAGGAGTGACCCACATGGAAAAATTTTCACAAACACAATTGTGATAGATGGTCTAACAGTCCCAACTGCACCGCCCAAGAGCCGACAGTACGAGAGAGGATTTTATTGCTTGTAAACATGAAGTAATTTAGTATTATTGATGTCCGCAGATTCTAATCTTTACCGGAGCAGAAAGCACGTTGGTTGCAATGACATGGGCACTCTCTCTGTTATTGAACCATCCAAAAGTGCTAAGGGCTGCACAGGAAGAGTTGGACATTCAGGTGGGAAGAGAAAAGTGGGTGGAGGAATCAGATATAAAGAACCTCAAGTACCTCCAAGCCATTGTCAAGGAAAGTCTACGTTTGTACCCACCAGGCCCCGTAACAGGCCTGCGTGAAGCCATGGAAGATTGTCAAATTGCGGGGTATAATATCCAAAAGGGCACACGTCTGATTGTCAACATTTGGAAGTTGCATAGGGACCCCAGAATGTGGGAGGATCCGTGTGAGTTTAAGCCAGAAAGATTTCTGACGACTTGCGCCGATGTTGATTATGTTAATGGTCTACATTTTGGGTACATGCCATTCAGCTACGGCAGAAGGTCGTGCCCTGGAATGACTATGGGACTAAAAGTAGTTCATTTAGTGCTGGCTCGAGTCCTTCAGGGATTTGATTTGTCAACAGTAGGAGGATTGCCAGTTGACATGCAGGAAGGTTTGGGATTTGACTTACCAAAGTTAAAACCTCTTGAAGTTGTCATCCAACCACGTCTTCAATCTCATCTCTATCAAAGCCTTTGAACGGGGACAAAGTTAGATCCATTCATTGGGGGACTGATATTTGTAGGGCTGTCATGGAATTGGTTAATGTAAGACTTGGTCACGTTAGTGGTCATAGTTTTAGTTAGTGAAGTAATGGTAGATTGTGTGTGCTGTTAGTGGGATGTTAAGTTAGTAGTTATTTAAAGTAGTGGCTTTGTTTACTGTTATTTTGTTGTCAATGTAATTGGCTTATAAATAGCCAACCCCCATCGAATAGAAAGTATGTTGAATAGAGTCCAAAAGTAAATAAATCGAGGCTGGAGGGGATGGCCCCTCCACCGATGTATGTGACTTTTCACCCAAAAAAAATAAAAAAATAATCATAATGTTAGTAACTTTGGCCTCTATAGTTTTTACGTTAGATATATAAACTTGCAATTGTACTAGTTGCACGTGTATGTTCAACTTATGGACACTTCTTTGCATTTAGTTACTTATAAGACTGTAGTATCATATGAACCCTTTGTTTTAATTACAAAATTGTCATCAAGCAATCCATACACTCAAGTAAGAGTATCAAGCATTGCTGTTTTATTTTTTGAAAAGCTTTATTACATGATAATTTTATTAAGAAATATTTTTGATAATATTCAAAATCAACAACTAAAATCTCAATATTATCCAAGGTGTTTGTTTCTTTGTCATAATAAAATCAAGAAAAACCAGGGGTAATTACATTTGAAACACCGATTCAATTTTTACATAAAGAGAAAATTGAGAAAATGGCGTTTTTTGGGAAGCCATCCTCAAAAGTAACCTTTTTATTTTTTATTATTAATAAAAGCACTGAAAGGACAAAAACGCCCTTAATGAGTAATTTTTGAAATCAATCCCAACCTATAGGTTGGGATCTCAACCCCGAGGTTGGGAATTTCAAATAGGGTTAAATATCAAAAATTGGGATTCTCCACTTTTAGGTTGGGATCCCAACCTAAAGGTTGAGAATCCTAAACTTAGATGTTTATTCAAGTTTGGGATTCTCATATTTGAAGTTGAAATTTCAAATATGAATATTGAATCAAGGTTGGAACTCCCAACCTTTAGGTTGGGATTCCCAACCTGGAGGTTGAGAATGTCAACCTAAATGTTCAATTTTATATATTTCGTAATTAAACAAATTTTTAGGGTTGTTTCATAATTATTAAATTTAGAATAGAGGGTGCTTCTTGGGTAAGAAGCGCCCTTAAAGATATTTTCTAAAATTACAAAATTACACTTTTATTTTTTTGAATTATCAAACCTGACCTTATTATTATTTTTTGAACAAAATTACCCCTCTCATTTCTTCAATATCAAAATTCATAATCACAACCTCAAGGTTAGGATTCCCTATCAATCCTAACTTTCAGATTGGGAATCCCAACCTCGAGGTTGAGATTCCCAACCTTAATTGAAAATTCAGGGTGAAATTCATAATTAAATAAATTTTTGGGGTTATTTCATAATTATCAAATTTAGAATAGAGGGCGCTTCTTATCCAAGAAGCGCCCTTAAAAGTATTTTTAAAAATTACAGAATAGACTTCTAGTTTTCTGAATTATCAAAACGGACCTTATTATTATTTTTTGAACAAAATTACCCATCTCATTCCTTCAATATCAAAATTCATAATCTCCCACAATTCATCAACATCATCAACCACAATTCATCAACATCATCAATCCAATTCATTAACATCATCATCTCCCACAACAACAACAACATTATCAAATCAATAATTAACAAACAAACACAAAAAAAAAAAAAAAAAAAAAAAAATGAAATCTGGTTCTGGGTTCACGAACCCAGAACCGGTGTGGTTCTAGGCTTGGCTGGTTCGCGACCACCATCGCGAACCAGATCCAACTCAGGAAAAAAAAAAGAAAAAAAGGAAAGAAGAAGAAGAAGAAGAGAGGGTGGGTCAGTGGAGGGAAAGTTTTAGAGAGAGAATCGGAAATGGGGTGGGTCAGTGGAGGGAAAGTTTTAGTGAGAGAATCAGAAATAGGGTGGGTCAGTGGAGGGAAAAACAATGGTAAATGGTAATTAGCTGAACTATTAAGGGTATTTTGGACCAAAAAGAATCATGCTGCAGGAAATTCAAAAAAAAGAGGTAATATCCCAAAGGGTCATTCAAAAAGGGTTATATTTGGTTAAAACCCTTACATAAACTACCCAGAAGTTAATTAATTGATATTAGAATAAAACGTGAAAAAATCCATTAACCTAAGGCTTTTCATATTCAAGGCCTTCAATAGAGTAGTGACATTAAGGCTTTTCATATTCAAGGCCTTCAATAGAGTAGTGATATTAACACCCCTGAAAACCTGTATGTGCACCCTAAATTTGTTCTTTTTTCTTTTTTATATCCTACGTTACCCTAAGTGAAATTACTTAAATTGACTCCTAAACTTTAAAATTTTACATAAGCTGTTTCAAATAAAAAATTCATAAACAAAAATTAAATAATTCAAAAAAAATAAAAAAATTCTTTTTAAAAAAACCTTCAAGAAGGCATATATAATTCACCCTTAAATTCTATGGTTAGCTCTCATAGTAGTTCTTAAGCTAACAACAAATAATTTGGAGTTCTTATAAAGAAGAATACAACTGATTGTGTGAAATAAAGACAGTAGTTATGAATACTTATCATGGGTGAGAGTTTTTGTATTTTAACTTTATTGTGTTAATTTATGATTTGAGGTCTATCATTCTATCGATTAAAGAAAGAGCAATAAATATATTTGAAAAAAAGAACAAGAAAAAAAAAAAAAAAAGTAAGAAGTAGTAAACCAAGGTAAAAACTCACTATTTTCAAAGTAGTCTAAAAGTATTGTTTCTCCACCGTTTAAAAAAGCAATGAGAGATATGCCTCAAAAGAGGAAGAGAATCAAGGGACCAAAAGAGACAAAAGAGGGTTGTCTAGTTAATGAGAAGAGATTAAGGAGATTAGTAGTGAAAAGTAAGCTCTTATAGAATCAAAAATTTTGATCAAGAGTATGATAATGACAGTGGTGAAGATTCGGACCAAAAAAAAAAAGATATATTGGTAATTTATGGGGTGTGATTATAAAATTTTAATATTTTAAAAAAAATTAATGGTTGGATATGTAAAAAGAGGTGCATCTAAAGCCTAAAAGTGCCACTCCATTCAATTGGGCCCTGGGCTGAGCCCTAGACGGCCCAATCTAAAACTCTTCCAGTCCCCTCTTTTCTAGGGTTTAAAAACAGCGATCGATGGCCGAAGCTTCTCTGTTTCTGTGAACTTCAACTTGACAATCTCAGATTCCAGGTACTTCAGTCTACCATGAACTGAATTAAGCTGTTTTGCGATATCTTAATCTTCGCTATTTGTAGAAATTTATTTCTATTCGATTTATGTTGTGATCTTAATGTTAATTGGCAATTAAGAAGTCGCTGAGGATTGTTACGATGGGAGATGTTGTCATGGTTGTTGTTGTTTTTATTTGCCAGGGCATGTTTGGAGTCGATATATTGGGAGACCGATTCGTGGAAATTGCTTTTTTGATTTAAAGTGATCGAAGTGTGCGAATCTTGTGAGTGTTTTCGAATTCAATTGTACACAAAAGTGTAAAAACAATTGTTCGATGATGTTATTTGGAAATCATTATTGTTTTAATGGGATCTAGAAACATGTTGAGAACTCCCTTATCTCGATCTCTATAAATTGAAGTTTTCGTCTTTGTAGTAATAATGGTGGGTTGTGAAGCATCACCGCGTTAGAAAGATTAAAAATTGGTTTACTAAAAGTGAATTAAAGGTTAATTTCGTTGCATAGGGTAGGACGCACTGTTATCTGTCTGAGTGATTTAAACACTAAAGTAATGTTTGTAATACCGTTAAAATTCTTAGTTAAAATGTTCCACAAAACAGCTCGTAAATTTAAGTAATTTTACTCGATGTGTATGCTAAGTTCTCTGCTTTAATGATCAAAATCTCAACTCATTGTCATGCTTATGTATATATATTTGTGGCCGTTAGCAGGGGTCCGGGGGAGACTAATTTTCTGTGTTGTGTGATTTTGTATGGAGATATGGAGTCATTGTCTCGGTTATAATTTTTGGTACCTCAATGGGAGCTCAAAAATTGTGGACTATAGAAGTTTTTTTAAGAATTGAAATGTGCCTGTCTTAGGTCTATGGATAATGAAGTTTTATTTGTTGTATTTTTTGGCATGAACGATATGATTTTTGTCACATATGTGGATTCTGGATCAGAAAAGCCTATCATGACATTACGGTCGTGAGTCATGTGATTACTTTTATGGCTTATATATGTTGGCTTTGTATCCATGCAAATTTTCTGGAGTATAAAACCCTCTGGTTTTCTTGATTGCATGGTTTGTTCATTATCCCTTGTTTTTGTTTGAAAAGGATGGTCGGAAGATGTTATACGGTCTTTCACATGTTCCTTTTTTTTTATTCTTTATTTTTTATGTTATTAGTGTTGGTTTAGTGTCACTGTTGATTTACTTAACTAGAATCATAATCTAATGAAGTTGTGTTTGAATTCTTGACAGAATAGTTTCCATGGGTAAGAAAAAATCGGAGGAGGCTGGTGCAACCACTAAAGCTAAGTCAAGTGGTAAAGATGGGAAAAAGGATAAACTCTCAGTCTCAGCCATGCTTGCCAGCATGGATCAAAAACCTGATAAACCTAAGAAGGGATCATCATCTTCCTTGAGCTCTACCGCCGGTAAACCCAAGTCGAAGGCGGCACCAAAACTTCCATCTTACACTGATGGTATTGATCTCCCTTCCTCAGATGAGGAGGAGGATGAGTATGCAAATGAAGAGCAAGAAGAGATTGAAGTGAAAAAACAAATCAATAGACAACAAAGAAGTGAGGCAAAGGCTCTAGACATTTCCGTGACTGACAAAGAAATGAAGAAACGAGAAAAGAAGGACATGCTTGCTGCACATGCTGCAGAGCAGGCTAAGCGGGAGGCCCTTAAGGATGATCATGATGCTTTTACTGTCGTTATTGGTAGCCGGACTTCTGTTCTCGATGGCGAAGATGATGCAGATGCCAATGTCAAAGACATAACGATTGATAATTTCTCTGTGGCTGCCCGTGGGAAAGAGCTGCTGAAGAATGCAGCTGTGAAAATATCCCATGGGAAGAGGTATGGCTTGGTTGGACCTAATGGAATGGGCAAGTCCACCCTATTAAAGCTTCTTGCATGGAGGAAGATTCCAGTTCCGAAAAATATTGATGTGCTTTTGGTTGAACAAGAAGTGGTAGGTGATGATAGACCAGCCCTTCAAGCAGTTGTTTCAGCTAATGAGGAGCTGGTTAAGCTCCGAGAAGAAGTTGCATCTTTGCAGAATGTATCATCTGCTGCTGGGGGTGAGGATGAAGATTTTGATAACGGGGATGATGCTGGAGAGAAGCTTGCTGAGTTGTATGAGAGATTGCAGATATTGGGATCAGATGCTGCTGAGGCTCAGGCATCAAAGATTCTTGCTGGGTTGGGTTTCACCAAGGAAATGCAGGTCCGTCCTACTCGGTCATTTAGTGGTGGTTGGAGGATGAGAATATCATTGGCTAGGGCGCTTTTTGTGCAACCAACACTATTGTTGCTTGATGAGCCAACCAATCATCTTGACCTTAGGGCTGTTCTCTGGTTGGAGGAGTATTTGTGCCGCTGGAAGAAAACCTTGGTGGTTGTTTCACATGATCGGGATTTTCTCAACAGTGTATGCACTGAGATTATTCATCTCCATGACCAAAAGCTTCATTTTTACCGTGGAAATTTTGATGACTTCGAAAGCGGGTATGAGCAGCGCCGCAAAGAAATGAACAAGAAGTTTGAGATTTATGAGAAGCAGGTGAAAGCTGCCAAGAGGTCAGGGAACCGAGTTCAGCAGGAGAAAGTGAAAGATCGAGCAAAGGCTGCTGTGGCTAAGGAAGCATCAAAGAACAAGGCAAAGGGTAAGGTTGATGAGGATGAGCCCCTGGCAGAAGCACCAAAGAAGTGGCGTGATTACAGTGTGGAGTTCCACTTCCCTGAACCTACTGAGCTGACGCCACCACTCATGCAGCTAATAGAAGTCAGCTTCAGTTATCCAAACCGTGATGATTTCAGGCTCTCTAATGTTGATGTGGGTATTGATATGGGGACTCGTGTTGCTATTGTTGGACCAAATGGAGCTGGAAAATCTACCCTACTGAATCTTATCGCTGGTGATTTGGTTCCAACTGAAGGTGAAGTGCGGAGAAGCCAGAAGTTAAGGGTTGGGAGATATTCACAACACTTTGTGGATTTACTAACCATGGAAGAGACTCCAGTTCAGTATCTTCTTCGTCTACATCCTGAACAAGAAGGACTTAGCAAACAGGAGGCTGTTCGTGCCAAACTTGGCAAGTTTGGACTCCCTAGCCATAATCATCTCACCCCAATTGCAAAATTATCTGGAGGACAGAAAGCTCGGGTTGTCTTCACCTCAATTTCCATGTCAAAGCCACACATATTGCTTTTGGATGAGCCTACAAATCATTTGGATATGCAAAGTATTGATGCACTGGCTGATGCTTTAGATGAGTTTACTGGTGGAGTTGTCTTGGTCAGTCATGATTCTAGACTCATAGCACGCGTTTGCGAGGATGAAGAGAAAAGTGAAATTTGGGTAGTAGAAAATGGAACTGTGACAACATTCCCGGGGACATTTGAAGAGTACAAGGAGGAGCTACAAAGAGAAATTAAGGCAGAGGTTGATGATTGAGGTGACATTTGTGACATAGGTATGGGTTCAAGTCCCATTAGGACACTATGCAGTTTTGCTTGCTTTTGCTGTCATTTTCTTTGGTTTTATTAATTCATCTGTCTTTTCATTTTTTTCTTATATATGAGTGTAATCATGTCTGTTGCGGATATATTGGAAATACAAACCGTCCATAAGATTTTGCTCTCATGTACACGTGTACTGTTACATTAATGAATTTTGTATTTTACTATGTGGCTGTGAAATATGTTTTCTGTATGTGTTGGTTGGTGTCATAATTTAAGATCGATTTGCATCATATTTTCCAGACTATGCTTCATTCAAATCTATTTGTTTCAAGTTAGAAAATATTGGGGGAAAGGTTGTTAATAGATTGAAGTGTCAAATCATCTGCTGTGTAATTCAGAAAATGCAACCTCTGTAGGACAAGAATCTGACTACATGAGGAGAATGTTAGCAAGTAGTTTTTCTTTTGTTCTTATTGATAAAATGGTTCACTTATTTTCACGTTAAGGAACTATGCGCTTAAGCTTGTGGGTAAGTTGAAAACAATAGATTTAAGTTTCTAGACCTACTGCCTCTCCTAATGTAAATCTAAACACTTAATATCATTTACTGTGTCTGTCATTTGGCAGTGACAATTGATTAGAATAATTGTCTTATTTCAAGAATTACAAGAGGATCAAGAGGTAGAAACATTTACTATACTTAAAATTACGCCTAATGTAAATCTAAACGCTTAATGTTATTTACTCTGTGTCATTTGGCAGTGAAAATTGATTAGAATAATCGTCTTATTTCAAGAATTACGAGAGGACCAAGAGGTAGAAACGTTTACTATACTTAAAATTACGCCTAATGTAAATCTAAACGCTTAATGTCATTTACTGTGTGTCATTTGGTAGTGAAAATTGATTAGAATAATCGTCTTATTTCAAAAATTACGAGAAGACCAAGAGGTAGAAACGTTTACTATACTTAAAATTACGCCTAATGTAAATCTAAACGCTTAATGTCATTTACTGTGTGTCATTTGGCAGTGAAAATTGATTAGAATAATTGTCTTATTTCAAGAATTATGAGAGGACCAAGAGGTAGAAACATTTGCTACGCTCAAAATTATGCATACAATGCTAAAATAGTAATGCTAGTTGCTACTGTTTCTTACTTTATTGATCATAAGTACTTCCCATCAGAGTTTGATCTTGCATTAGGAGCATATTTCGGCTTCGACATGGTTGTCTCTCTTATTATTATCCTAGGCAAAGCAAATGATCAATTTCAATCCCTTCGTTGTTGTTGTTAATAATTCTGGAGTATGATGGCAACGCGCTGCCTGTGTTTCACTCTTTGTGATACATTAAAGTTATTGCAAAAAGCTCATGGCTAGCTGCAACTGAGTGAGGAACACTCCAAAACATATTAGAAGTCAATACATGAATAAGCAACAAGATCAAACCACTCCCAGATAAAAACCATATACATGAACAAAATCAAAGAGCAGTATTTTTTCACAGAACTTGCTCCCCTAACAGCATCCTAGCAGAGTAGATTTTAGAAGGATGTTGCTGAAGGCTATGGTTTTGATGATATGCAATTAGCTATCTACCTCCCTCGGTGTGTATAGATTCTAAAGTGAATACACATAGGTAAAATAGGTTGTGTTTGTACAGGCATACGTTTTTATTCGATGTCTGTGGGAACATAGTTTTATGTTGCATTGATTTGTCATGAGGTCACGACACAACACAACTTGTGACATGATTAGATAAGGGAGTGTGACTAGTCATCAGTATATGCCAGCTAATATAGGTGTGCATAATGAAAGCAAAGATGTACCTCAAAAATCATAATTGAGGTAGTATTTTATACGACTCACATGCTGGTCGACGTCCAAATCGGCCATCTAGGCTGTTGTTTTAGGGAAGAAAAAAGACATCAGAAGTACGTAAGATTGAATGGATATGAATAAGACCATTACTAGTAGTTGTAATCTGGAAATTGGTCTCAACTTGTGACACTTACGATTAGACCTATGCGAACATGATCTGCCTTGTCCATGTCTAGTTTTAGAAGCTTGCTGCTATTATTGTGGATGATGGAATCACAATGCATTGCAGAAGGCCCAATCTCCTCTCTTGCTTCCTTATGTACTTAGACACTTTTGACCTTGTGTTCTTATCCATCATATGATCTACACACTGCATATCTCGCATAGCCAACAACAAACCCACAGTTGATCTCACTTGAACATGAAAACTTAGGGGCTGTTTGTTTTTTTCCTAATAAGTCTTATTTCCATTAAGTATTAATTTAAGTGATTTTAATTTATTTGTTTTTTCACTTATATCTTAATTTAAATTAAAAAAAATATATCTTATTTAAAAAGTTGAAATTTCTCACTTATATCTTAATGAAAAAGACTTTATATTAATAAATATACATTGATTTTTTAAATTAACCTCTTTATTATATTATTACCAAAATATCGATAAATTAATTATCACTTCCCTTGATGTTCCAATTTCTTCAGGAAAGCAAATGGAAAGGTTGCCTCTACAATTGGTGATAAATGACTACACCAATTACATATAATCATCATAATGCATGTTTTCTTTTGCAACAAGCCATGTGTGATGTGTCTTATGCTTTGTCTCTTGTTGATAACTATTATGTATTTTGTTGAATGAAAATGATATGGATGGACCATCTATTTTCAAATGAGAACGTGGGGATATATGTCTAATCGAAAGTGAAATCACTCATTTTATTTTCCATGACAAAAAAATATTTTGCAAATTTGATATTAATTAAAACTAAGCCAAATACCATATTAGATCTTATAGATCTAATTGAAGGCTTCTAAAAAGCTACAATCTTATTGGCAAGCATAATTAATACATATATATCCATGATGCATAATATTCAAGTAGTTTCGAAAGAAACTTAGTTTTAATTTTATATGTTGTAATGGATACCATAGTGAAACTTTAAAATAAAAATAACATATAATATCTTTGTATTACCTTTATTATCAGTAGGTAAAACCTCATTTTAGAGAAATTTTGTGCTTTCTTGTATGGATCATACATAAAATCAATTGACAACTTGCGCAATTAAGAGCTAGAAGTTCCCAGACCTGAAAACCTTTAAAATGAGGCATAATCGCCTTGGTCACTCGGGGTTGATAATGATACTTAGAATTATCTTGATTATATCGTTTATTAAAAGTGAAACACTACTAGATGATGGCCAGAATTCAAAGTTATGGTTTAAACAATTGTACACTATGCTTAATAATTAATTTACAAATTATTATATTGACTGTTAGGTTGATATTAAACCTAACATCAATCATTCGATATTTTAATCAATTACAAAGCTTATATAACAGATACAACAACAATACATTAAAACGATGACACTACTTATATCATCTATATAATTACAGGAATATTAAAATAGTTATTAATTATTATATTCTAATTAAAGATCAACGGAAATCAGATATTTAAAAATTACTACCCAATAACCTATACAAATCCTATATGCTAACTAGATTCATGGTTAAAAAAAATGATAAAATTACCAAAATGTGATACCTTATCAAACCAGTCAAAATTTCTAAAAAGGATATAGATATTTGAGACTTAAATTTATTAATTAATAAAGATATTTTTAAGTATTTTATAACGAACTCTACATATGTGTATGTATATATATATTGTCTTTGTTGTTTTATATGAATTTTTATGTATTCTTATGGTTTTTCAATGTCAATATAAATATTAGACGTCAACATGAATGTCCATTTTTTTTTAAAAATTATTTATTCAATAAATGACACAAAAATGAATGATGAAATAACTAAAGGTGATAGCATAATTCTACCAAAGCACTGTTCCTTTAATCAATGTGAAACAGCATATGCCCGATCCACAGCATAATATCTCCTCGTGGACCTTACTTGTATCCATAAAATAATTTAAAAATTAAAGAATGACCAAAAAAGTAAAAATTTAATTTTTAACCCTTAAAATAAATTTTTTATTTTTGACCCAAAAACCTTCAATCATTGTTGTTCCTTGCATAAATACGTAATGTTGTAAACCTCAATCTAGACAGCTGTCTAGACGGCGTTTGAACATTAGGTGACCATCAGCCAATCTAAGAACCCTCTAATCAGGGTTTTAGGTTATGAGCTGCTAAAGTAGCCCTAGAGACCAACTCAGGCTCCACAGCATGATTTTTTTTTTTAAAAAAAAAAAAAAAAAAAAAATTTGTTGTCCGAGAAAATTGAAGTTGAGCTTCAAACCACCAAACTCGTAAGTGCCTCACTCTATCTCACTAAGACACCAAATCCGCTTGACCACCAAACCCTAACCTCGATGTCGTAATCGTTGTCGACTTGCCGATTGCTTGTCCAACACTGCTTGTCGTTTGTGTTCATCGTTGTCACTTTCATTATTGTTAATCTTCTCCAAATCTGATAATTCAATAATCAATACATCCACACACAATAATCGAAAGAAGAAAAAAAGAGAAATCAATATGTGGAAAGAAGGGTAAAACTGGTGGGATGATGAATGAATTTTTTTCCTTCTTTTGAATATGTTTGATTTTTTTTTTTTTTTGTGATTTTGTGATAAAAAAAAAAAAATGAAGATGATGTAAGGATTCGGTGATTAAGTGATTTCTAAAATCAATTTGTGTGAGAGAGAGGGAGAGAGAAGAAGAAGATATGGAAATTGTATGATGAGAAAAGAAAATCTTATCACTTACATGAAATATTTTCAAAATATTTTACATAAATTTGAAAATGTTTTACATACAGAAGATGTTTCATATGAAACATTGTACATGAAAAATTTTAAAAGACTAAAAAAAAAAAAAAAAGAAAAGAACTACAAATGATTGAAAGTTAGATTAGGAATAAAAATAAACAATTTTTATTTTTGGACAAATACAAAATTTCCCTTTTAAACTGGGTTAATAGTGAATTTATCCCCATAAGAAGTTACTAGCAATAAATAAAACTAAAAACAACAAAAGCAAATGCAAATTGTCTACGGAGAAGAAAAGAGAGACAAAGCCAAAGTGAGCTCCTTCTTCAACACTCAGTTGTCTCTTATCCATCACCACCCTTTTGCCTGAATTCAGGTACCCTTTTCCTTTCATCGACTCTTTTGACGCTTTCTGCATTTTAATTCATCTCTTGCTGCCTCTACATTTAGCTTGATTTGTTTGATTTGATTACATATAGATATATGATTAGTAGTAGTAGTAGTTCATAGTCTGAGCTTAAATGTCTCAATTTTACTGTTATTTGCTGTTTCTTGATTGTTTGAATTGTGGGGTTTTTGTTCATCACCTATTGTTTTCTGTGTTTTGTTCTACTGTGTATACTTTTGTGGGTTTGTGTATCTGCTTTTTGTTTTGTGTGTGTGTGTGTGTGTTGAACTAGTTTGATAGTCAAGATTTTAGCTTTTGATTGTGGTGAGGAAGTTTTAGTAACCCATATCCTAGATTTGCTTCTTCTTTTTTTTTTTTTTTTTTTTTTTTTTTTTGGTTGGCTAATTTGTAATTAAGGAAGTTTAGGTTAATATGAATATGGTGATAATGTTAGATTTTCTCTGTGAAGATTTTGTTTCTCTTTTGTGTTGATTTGCATTGATTTAAAACTAGTTTTTTTTCCCTTTTTGTAGTGAGTATATTATCAAGTTATTTAGATGTAATTTATTGATTTATGAAGTTAGTGTAGTTGTGATTATGTCAACTGAAATTGATTGTAGTCTGGGGTTTGTGGCAGCTTGTATATAAAACAAACAGCATATACAGAATATTTTAGATTCGCTAGTGGCAAGTGTTGCGGATGCTAGGTGTATGTTGGTAAGCACAAGTTTGTTGTGTGTTGTTGCAGAAAATTTTGGAAAATAAAGTTTTGAAAGTTTTGTACCTTCGACCTATGCATTCAGACCTTCTATATTGGTTGGAAGAGTTAGATGGATATTCTCTTTCCGAAACCAATTGCAAACACCCAAAGTGACCAATACCCTTTGCTAATGGAAGAGGCGCATATCCGTAATGAAAATGAGCACATTATTGACTTGACGACACATGACAATGCTTCTTCAAGCTCGTCTCATGATGAACAAGTTATTGGAATGGACTTACCTCAGCATGATGATAGATCATCAAATGCCACTAGAGCCCCGGTGTCTCAAAGTTCTTCATCTACTTTAAACAGATTGAACTCTAGGAACTCGACATTTACAAGGAGAGGTGATGGGTATGGTCGTCGTCCTACAAGCCTATTCAATACAGGGTTTTGGATTGTCTTTGAGTCTCTTCTTGCTGTTTGCCAGATCGTAGCTTCCATCGTTGTATTGTCAATGTCAAAAAATGAAAACCCTCAGGTGCCGTTGTTTGTATGGGTTGTGGGTTACTCATGTGGTTGTCTTGCAATGCTTCCTATTCTATATTGGCGTTTTCGCAATCGCCACCGGGAAACTGACCAGATTTCAGCGCGATTGCATCAAGGTTCTTCCCAAGGCAATCCTTCTGAACCTACATCATATACAGCTATTTTAGTTACTCAAGCTTCAGATGAGGAACATAATCACACCACAGCAACAACAACCAGCAATGGTCAGAATGCAATAAACTTAACTGAAAGGTATTATTACGATTGATCTACCCATTGAATTTCCAAATTTCTGGTTTACACATTGTCTTGTGTAAGATAACGCAATCCTTTTGTTAGCACTTTCCCAGTTGCAGTGTGAAATCTCCATTTCCATAGATGTTTTCTTAAGAAAGAAGATAAACGGATACTTTTTTAGTAATGTTGAGGTTCCTACTGATAATTCAGAGTCTCATAGCATTTTATCGTACCATCAAAATTGATGCAGTTATGCATATAGCCTTGATGGAATCTCTTAAAGGCAGCCAATAATTATCTGTTTGTATGAGTTTGCAAACATGTTTAGGACGGTAATGGTTTGAGGCTTTGAGGAAACACCTCAGCTTTTTAACTTTTTCTTTAACCTCTTCCATAAGCACTAGCAATTGGAGCAAATACCATGTAAGTGTGAAATGCACTGGCGCAAGTATTGATGCAGTGGTGGTTGCAGTGACATTTATGGCCTTTTGAACTGAATTTAGAAAATTAATGATGTTTTGGGTGTTTTTTCAAAGTCAATGAAATGGTTATAATTGTCTTTTCATATTTTTTCAGTTCTGTGATGACTGGTATTCTATATTAGAAGATAAGAAAAGTAAGTTCTGGTGGTTCTTGGAGACAGCACTTCCTGACTTTACTGAAGGCAGAAATGTAATGTAGTTTATCAATTAAAGACTCCTTCTGATGAGATGGGTGTACCAAATCACCTGTGCATCTGTACACATATTGTATGCCTCATGCAAAAGTGCTCTTATATCATAGAATGGGAAGATAAATTTTAAAATCTCATCGCACAGCACATTGTAAGTGGGCAAGCATACTACACCTGCCCCACCCAAGTTTTTCTCCTCCTTCAATATATTGAATACTTGTCAACTGAAACACCATTTAAGCTTCTCTCTTATATAAAAGTTATAAAGCTTTACTTTAACAAGACAAAACACTTTCAGTAGTCTCTGGTTGTAGGTGTTACATTCCATTAGTTTATGCTTTCAACTTCTTGTCTTTGCTATGTGGTTTTCTGTTGCATACTAGCTATCACACATGATAAGATCATCAACGGTGGCTCTTCAGTTTAGGTTAAGAAGAGTAAATATAATTTTTGGAATTTGATTGACTTGAACAGGAAGTTAAAGAATTCTCTTGATTTAGTGGGAATTTATTGACACTACAAAGCATATGAAACATATAAATCCCCTATTAATGTGTCCAGTACTAGAGATTAAGGTTAAAAATTTGTAAATGTTGGATCTATATTATATATATCTAGAACTTTCCTTATGGTTGAATGTTAAATCAAGCAGTTACAAATAACCTCTTCATATAAGTTAGATTAGAATATAAATAGTTTACAAGATAATTTAATAAATTAAAAAGTGTACTGTCTCAATTAATTTAAATGATTATGCTAAAGTACCCTGTTTAGGTATCTCTTATTGAGTGACTGACTAGTACAATGCTCAACCATTACAAACACATTTGTGGTTGGAGGTTTCATAGAAGCCCAAAAGAAGCTTTGAGGATCTCAAAGGCCAAGGGGTAGAGGTTTTATAGGATAAGATCAAATTGTGGGCTTCCCTGTGGACTTCTGTAACTTTTGAATTTAGGGATACTTTTCTCTTTCTCATTATTCATAATTAGAAAGCAGTGTTGGGACTTGTAAATATTTTTGTATGCCCTCCTATTTTTGTCCTTTGGGATGTTTCCCATGAACCATTTTTTACCCTGTATATGTTTTCTATATGTTTCTAAAATTTTGTTCCTATAATAATATAAAAAAAAAAGTGCACACACACACACACATTTATGGTTAAATTCATATCCAAAAATAATATAAGATATATAAAAAAATTTCAACTTGAAGAATGTGTGTCCATTCAAATTTAAATTATCATAATTCTTTTTAGATTTACCTATTTGTAGATGGCTTCACCAACTAAATAGCTATTGATTTGCAGACTCAATGGATTAGTAGACCATTTCAAGATGGCCCTAGATTGCTTCTTTGCAGTATGGTTTGTTGTGGGCAATGTTTGGATCTTTGGAGGTCGTGGTAATCCCACCGATGCTCCAAAATTGTACAGGTACTTGTCAGTGATTTGTATTATATGTTTTTACTAAGAACTCACCTTGGTGACATCTGTAAACTGTTTTGTTATTCTTGTAGGTTATGCTTAGTGTTCCTTACTTTCAGCTGTATTAGCTATGCCATGCCATTCATATTGTGCGCAACCATATGTTGCTGTTTCCCTTGCATAATTTCTGTCCTGGGCATCCAGCGAGATTTTTCTCAAACCAGAGGAGCCACTGAGGAAACCATTAATGCTCTGCCAACCTACAAGTTCAACTCAAACAAGAGCGGGAATGCTGCTGATCAGGACAACACAGGAGCAGGTGAAGGTGGGGTCTTGGCTGTGGGGACAGACAAGGAGCGTGAGATATCAGGAGAAGATGCAGTAAGTTTGATAACAGGTCTTGTTGGTTTCATTTAAGCGAAGAGGGCAATAACTAATAGTGGACTTGGACCAGGTGCCAGAGATAATCTAAACTTGGCTAATTCCTGCTATGTAATTTGTGAAAATTATAATATCTCAGATGCTTCTGCTAAGTTTACCTCTCTTTTTCAATAAAAATGAAAATAAAAGTTGGCTCTCTTTGAAAGTGGTTGTGCAGTTGCGTAAGTTGCTGACGTTGCATATCAATCGGCACAATTTGACATGTCGCTACCTTTGGATGCAACTGTCTTCTAGCTAGTATTCTGAGTTAAATGCACCCTTTGTTGTAATAAAAACAGGAGGGTGGAATACAGGGAAAATTGTTCTTTCATGTCAATCTTGAGTTACGAGACATTAAAGTCTCGCCAACATTTTTTCTAGTTTGTTTCCGGTTCACAACATAACATCTTTGCATTTTGCCACCCACTTTGGTGCAGGTTTGTTGTATTTGCTTGGCGAGGTATGCTGACAATGATGAGCTCAGGGAGTTACCATGCCTCCATGTCCTCCATGTCGAGTGTGTGGATAGATGGTTAAGAATCAATGCATCTTGTCCTCTTTGCAAGACCGAGGTCAGTGAGTGTACTGGTATATCACCGTTTACCATGGACGCCGGTCAGCAATGAAGTGAGAAGATGATGAATAAATTGAAGGGTTTATATATGGGACCAATGTTTTATGCTCAAGGGAGGCTTGGCCTATACTGATTTGAAAGCTTGACATGGTTATGTGATGTCAAATGTAAAGCAGTCAGCAATTCCATTTTGTTTTGCTGAATGATAGGAGCCAAGCACAACACAAGCTAGTAGTTCTAGCAGGTGAAATATGATGTACATCCTAAAGCTATGTGTGTAGTCTTGCTATACAGAAGAGTTTAATTCATCTTTCATTCTAGCCAATTGTTTTTTTTTTTCTCTGAAACCTCTTTTGAAGGGAACTAGTGCATATATAATTTTTGCATTTACTTTGACATCCTTTGAGAAGTCAAAAGTGGCGTTGCCTTCTTCAACTGATGACTGTCCTGTAATATCATAAAGCTTTGAAGAGCAAATAAGGCCACACCTCCCTCTTTGTTTTGTCTCTTTTACATCCGGAAACAACTTTTCACTTTAATTATATTGATCTCCTTTGTTGGGAGCCTTTTTAACGCTTTTAGAGTTTTTTTTTTTCTGTCTTAGTTTTTATAATTTTATTTACAATTAAAATTTGAAGATAATTAAATAAATTGGATTTTTAGTGTTCATTTTGATATCAATGGTGAAATTTTTTTGAAGATAAAACCAGTTTTTTCCCAATACAAATTAAAAAAATGAAAAAAGAAAAAAACATCTTAACGATTTATCATATTACTAGATAATGAAGATATACTTAAAAAATAAAAATTAAACAAAAACAAAATTTTAAAAAAGTAAACAGATGTTAGATCTTCACTGATCTCCATCATGAAGATGAAGATCCAAGGGTCTCCATTGGCTATAAGATTTATTGTCAATGGAAACACCTATCCACATTGGTCTTCATTGGAATTGGAGACTCCATAACTGAGGTTCTCCCTCCATGATGCAGATTACAAATCTCCGCCGTTTTTGTTTTACTTTTTATTTTATTTTATTTTATTTATATCTTTATTGTCAAAAAAAAAAAGCAAAGATTTCAACTTTTTCACTTTTTATTTTTTAAATTATTAAAAAATATATTTTTTCTCAATTTCTTGTTTTCACTTAATTTTTACTTTATTAAAATCTATAATTATATATATTTTTTAAAATAATAGTATTCTAGTAATATTTAAATTTTTTAAGCATCCAATCATCAACAATTACTTCCACTTTCAATAAATTTTGACTAACAGAGAACTAAACCTCACCAAAACAAAGAGTTACCTCTGCATAAAGGGTTTCGAAATCTAACTGAATAATACTGTTCTTTCATTTTCATTTGTCCTTTTCAAAATGAATGAAAAAAAAAAAAAAATCTTATGCCACATCAGAAGGAACAATATATCCGGTCAGTCAAATTAAGAAAATGAAAAAAAAAAAAAAATTGAAGTACAACACAACAAATCATGCAACAAAAGGGTTGTCCATTTTCATAACACAAGCCCATAATCATAAAATTAACAAACAAAAGAATAAAAGTACTTATTAAAACCCTGAATACAAGTACCAGCAACAGCAAAACTGATTATTGTAGCAATATCTATTGGCTAAATATGAATTCCTGTCTCAAAATTTTTCACAATATGTAGCGTTTTTACAAGAAAAATAACGGTTATCAAATTGAACAAAAGTACAACATGCTCCGGAATTGGATCTACCGGAATTTGTTCTATTCTGACCAGGCAAAAGGATTGTACTCGAGGGAGAATAAACCAAAAAATTCTATATCGCTCACCGCGACCTAAAACACATAATAATTTTTTAAAGTATTCGACCAAAACCATGGAGCAACCCTTTTTTAGGATCTCACCAAAGCGTGAGCGAATGAAGAAATCAACCTAAGACATGATGCATGTAAAATTATACACATTTGCTGAGGAATGCATTCCACCACCATCAGCAAGGTAAAAGCAGCGGAAAAGAATTTTATCCAAGCTCAGAATGATTTCGTATATAGCACAACTCAGACAAGACCTTAGAATGATTCCCCATCAAGGTCCGCAAGACTACTCTCTTCAGGTATATTTTTAATGTTGAAGCTTAGTTATATGATTTAACCGATCAAATGTGCTAAAATTGCAGGTGTATTTAGATGATGCACACATTCAGCTTTCATGTTCAGATGCTAAGCTCCTTAAATGCCTCTAATTTTCCATTTAATGAAATGTCATGTGCATTTTGATTTAGTCCAGGATGGTTAGCAGCCCCATTCTCAGGATTTGTGATTATTTGATTGGATGCTGAACTGGACACGCCAGTGCGGTTGCCTTCAAAGTAGACTGAATGTGGGAAATACTCAGCACATCTCACTTTCCATCCTGCAAGAGGAAAGAAAGATATTATGTTTATTGCCAAAGAAGAATTGCACTTTTTGCATCTATGTAGCCTAAACCAGATTAATATCATAAATAATGTTTCATGCGTTCTCAGCAAACATTGCTCTACTTTGGAGGTTGTAGTATTATAATTGAGAGTATTGTTACACATTGCAAAATTACCCCATTTTTGATATTCCTATATGTTACAAGAAGAAAACAATATATCCTGACAAAAAGTGGCTAAAATGTCCATACAAGGATAAAGGCGTTGCTACTTCATACAAATCATGCTATCAGATCCAAGTTTCGGCAGAAGGCTCCACAACATGTACGAGCTAATACAGAGCATACATGATGATTTGAAAGCTCACAATGCATTTTGGAAAAATTCAATATCAATTTCTGGAACAAAGGGGAAAAAATAAAAAAGATTTTGGGGTTAAGTTAATGATCATTTGGAAACTAAAAAGTCATTATAAGGACAGACCTAGAAAAAGCATCTCACACAATGGAGATAACAAACTAACAAGAGATGATAATCTTCAAAGTTGAAATTGCCGAAGAGAAAGTTGAACACAAAACCAAAGGGGAAGAAAAAATGAAAACATGTTTCAAATAAGCATACTCATCAGATATCAATAAAACTGAAAGCCAAAAAGATGGCTATAAGACCAATCATTCCTAATGAGTAAACTGAAAACCCTTCCAGACTGCATAAAAATTATAAACATATATGCCAGAAATTCGATTTTTCGAACTGGAAAATAAAATTCCCAACTTGTTTTAACTGGTTATATAGCACAAACAATTAATAAACAGTAGCAAATTTCAAACTTACTCAAGGCTGCATCTTGGTCAATAAGAACTGTTTTAAGGAGTTTGTGAACTGAAATACAGTCTTTCAATTTCCATGCCATGACGGGTCCAAGTGCTCCATTTCTAACACAAGGAAACACAGAGGACTTCAACAATCAATCTCCAATAAAGACATTTTCAGGGTATATGTAATGTAAAGAAGATAAACAAAAGAGAGAAATGTATATCATTCAATAGGAAGTATTACTTTGGCACCAAATTGTTGGTTGAATCTTCAATAAGCTTAATAGCCTCAGATTTCTTGCTAGGTTCAAGAACGTATAGCATTTCCGCAGCTGCCGCTCTATGCATCAACAAACCTGTGGTAAACAAAAACAAAGCCACCATGACAACGATACACAAAATGTAAGCCCATAGATGTCTTAGATGTTGCATAAGTTAAATTGTCACCTTCATGTTTATTAAAGAAAAACTTGTTTGCATCTATCAGTGATTTCTCCTGCAATTGACTACAGAAAAGAAAAAAATAGAGAAAATTAGCACCAATTTGAAAACTATATGAGCATCACCCATCCACACCCTAGAAAAAGAAATAAAAAAGAACCTGATTGCTGGGCGCTCCGCTTCTATAACACTCCAAATGAGTTTCTCGGCATCAGTCACAGGAGCACTCATGGAGTCTACTTTATGGAAGAATCTAATCTGCATAAATAAATTTAAAATTGACATGGGTAAATTAGTAGGAACATTTTAACTCTGAAGGCTCGTAATGATGCATGAATGTAGTAAATTATATTTATATTCATCCGATGGATAAAGACAATTCATATCAAACAGTAGATTTGTTCACTTGCATTATAGCAATTACTATGCAAGAAGTTAGTCAGCTTATTGAGAACAGCTTACATACCAAGCAGCAATGTGAATCTGGATTCTCAGCATCCAACCTTAGCAACTGTTTTACAGCCTACAGGCAAAATAGAATATAAACAGAACTCATTACTGTAACATAACAAACTAATCAATGTGCAATCATACAGAAGTTAATTAAGCTAAAAGGCATGCAAATGCCTGCTCCCAATTCCCATGTCAATGACGTCATCAGATAATTTGAAAATGAATCAAAATTTAAATTTGTATTTAAGAATAATTGCTATTGCTATTCTGAAGAGAGGTTCTTTTAAAGTGGAGTAAAGGAGCAAATTACGCATGGGTGGGAGTCGGGTGGAGATGCCACAAATTCCCCAGTACTTTTTTACTTGTTTGAATGTTAATGAGCAATGAGTTTGCTGGTGCAGAAATACCTGAAACACAAGCAGAATCTTCTGCTTTCTCATATTTACTTCGAAAGAGAGCAAGTGTGTTTCCAAAGAATTAGGAGAACTCTTCTGAAGCAGTTTCAAGTACTTTGTTGCTTCCAACATTGGATCTTCAACCTAAATAAATAAGTATTTACAAGAGACATTTGTTATATCTGATATTAAAGACACTCTTATGAGTGCTTAAAAACCATTCTGGTGGTCAGCAACGTAAAATTCCAACAAAACAAACTCATAAGTTCTGGCAATAACCTGCAACAACTTTTCTCCATGTGGATCAGGATCAACAGGTTTGACATGTCGTTTGCCTGACTTAGAGACACCACTGGCACTGGATTCTTCGTTTTTGACCTCTGCCTCCTAAAACAGTGCAAAGCATTAATATGAAGTTCATTAAAACAAAGCCACCAGAAAATATAAATGAGAAAGTACTATACTTTTTTAGCTCGGGCTTCCGCCTTTCTCTGCTTTTGCTTGAGTTTCCTTTTTTGAGAGGGAGGTAAGTTTGACTTATCATCATCTTCTTCAGTGGTTGACTTTGGAGGAGAATCATACAATTTTATATAGCATCTGCGCTTCATCCAACCACAGGAAGGAGAAAAAAACAAGTATGAAGTAACAGTAACCAAAGTTGCATACACAAGAAAACAACAAAGAAAACAAATTAAAAAACAATCTCAAAAGGAAAAGGGAGGCAGCATTACAGTGGATCTCATACAGAAGGGGAAAACAGTACATCACATCTAACATACACTAAAACCAATAATTTCAGAGGCTATATATACACTCAACAAAGAAAAAGCACCATATGTTCTGTTTCCAACAATCTTTCCACATGGCACACATCTTCATCTTGCAACACTAGCCAGTTAACCATCAACAGATGAGCTGGCAATTAAGGTCAGAGGCCAAACAAGGCATTTCTAATGA
Source organism: Litchi chinensis (assembly GCA_019925255.1). Classification (NCBI taxonomy): domain Eukaryota; kingdom Viridiplantae; phylum Streptophyta; class Magnoliopsida; order Sapindales; family Sapindaceae; genus Litchi; species Litchi chinensis. Next base: position 10,887,614 of record CM034464.1, on the reverse strand, counting down.
CATATAAAAACTAGGTGGTTCTAAGTGCAAATGATTGAAAGGATGAAAGCCATAATTTGAAACTTCCATTGAAATCAGGAACTAAAACTAGATTGTACAAGAGAAGGCAAGAGTATCAGAGCACAAAAGTACCCCCAAACTGAGGTGAAAATCATGCCAAATCATTATAAAACCATTTTTCAGTTGCTTCACCTGATAGCCCCAGCTGCTGCTTTATGAAAATATGAATGTGAATGCAACCGATCTTGAAATTTAAGCATCTCCACATAAGCCCGAAGTGTCATTTTCCTCAGGCAATAAGAATGGAAATCAAATTGATCTTCAGTAATATCAGCATAGTGCTTCTCCACTGCTAAAAATTTCTTCAGAGCCCGTCCTAGATCACCCTGGCGCAAGTAGCTTTCACCAGATGCAAGTTCGTACCTTCAGAAGCAATATTTTGATGCACTTAGTAACCGTGACCACATTTATTACTTCACATTATAACCAGAATTAGGCAGTAAATCAAGACAGACCACATGCACTGCATGTCATGAAGGTTGTTGTGTTGATCTCCATCTTTTGTGAATAGAACAGCCGTTTTTTCTGCCAAAGACACCTTCAGACCAAAAGGTTGTGTAAGAGTAAGATTATGTAAAGCGCAAACAACAGAAGGAAGCTACTTGAAGAAAGCACCAAATATCAAAACTACGGAAATTATATACAAGTAAAAGATGACGAATAGAAAGCTTCAGAACCTGATCAGCCTGTAGCATACGCTTGACACATTCACTATTCACATATCTATCAGCAAGATCCATACACCTAGCTTCATCTGCCAATGCAGCGGCCGCTGCCAGATCACCTGCATGCTTCAGTATCCGGCTCTGTAACCAAAAACATAACTTTGCTACATCAAAATGAACCAAGTTTAGAACATTCCACAAGGTTCTTCCAGGTTTGTAATTGCCCTAGGAAAGGATAGATTCTGCTGTTATCTACTACATTTTGTCATTTTTTAGTTGCATATTTAATATAGTGTTCAACTGGTAGAGAACTACAACTATGATAACTATTCATCAGACAGATTTAACATCATTTTGGACATTATCTTCGAACTTCTACCTCCCTGAACCATTTCACATTTACAAAACCACAATTTGACCTCAGAACAAAAAGCAGAATCATATTATATGTTATCATGTCTCTTCTCAGCAAAACAAAGATTGCAATGAACTTTTAGGCTTATTATACCAGCAATAGATGTATCACATGAAGCAACTATAATTCAAAGTAAAAATTCCATAAAATCAATACATAACGAGAAACTAATTTATATCAAATTCAGGAATCCAAAGATAGAAAAGACACTAAAATTTAAATGGCACATGGTGCAGACAAACCTTGACCGAGTACAAATCAATCACAGTGGGAGTGTGTTCTATAGCCTCATTAATTTTAGAGAGAGCGACCTCATGCTGGCCCCGTCTGTCATAATGCTGCATCATTAAATCTCAACGTAAGTTTTATGAAGAAACTCAACATGAAGATGAAGACAAACAAATTATCCAACAGTGTCAACCTGAGCCAAGAAAAACAAAGTCCACATAAGTGTTGAAGGGGGTTCTTTCTCTTCCCTGCATTCAGCACAAAATTTTTGATCAGACGAATTAATGTTATGTCAAACGTGATGCAAGTTCAGTTCCCTTCCATTTTATGAATTAAATCTTCTGCCACAAACCAATTCCATAACAAACGTGATAGAAGTTCAGTGGGATTTTCTCTCCCACTTTATAACTGACGCCTTTTAGCTACAAACAAATTATGTAAACATTAACTACAATGCCAGGAAAAAAAAAATGACATATTACCTCCCAGGGTATCGGCCAGTTGTCCTAATCGAATGCTCTAACTCAAGAATGAGTTGCTCCAGGACATCTGCCTGTAAAAGTATAGCCAAAACAAGAAACATAGATCTCAACTAATGACTTATCCAACCAAACCACAGCACTTTTACAACTCTGAATGAACTTTCCAAGTAAGACTAACAGCATGACAAGAAAAGACAAAATAATAACAATAGAAAAAAAAAGTGTCTCAAACTGACCTTGCCAGGTTGATCATATAATGGAGAAAGATCGGAGAATAATGAAGGAACTCCCTGAGAGCACAAGATAATAAATCATTATCTTACCATAAAACTTGGAAAATCACGCAGCAAAGCACAAAATATAACCATGAATACCTTGGTTAGGAGAGGCCTGATATAGTTAAATGCAGCCTCCCGAAATTTCTCACCTCGTAGAAAATCAAGTGGTATTCTCTAAAATAAGGGGAAAATAAAAAAAAAATACAAAAGCAGTGAATCCCTTGATCACATATTATAAACGCAACGGAACATATCGTGATTATAAGGACGATGAAAATGACAACAATAACAGTGATGACAACCAAAATGCTAGTAAAGCTGAAGACAATCTTTTCAAAAAATTAAAAAAAATAAAGCCGAAGACAACAGTACTAATTTCACAAGAACCAATAGCACTAAGGTTTAAAGGTGGAGGTAAACTTTCACTCTCAACTGATGTTTTATCTTCTACATCATAATAATGCCACATAAATTAACGATCATGTACAAAACCTATAGAAGATCTCAAAAAGAATAGCAGATGCTTCAACAAAAAGCAATAGAAAGGTGATGAGAATCTACAGCAATGATCTTCAAATATGCAATAGTCGCACTACTAACAGTGTGTTTTGAAAAATAAGAAATGCTACAGCCTTATGTTTTCATCTATCTACTTCAAATTAAAATCAATGAGCAGCAAATAATCACTATTACCAGATGACAAGTTTTCCTTTTCCACTTTGCTCTTTTAGACCCTTGGTTAACCAATAGCTACATATCTTCTTTTTTATTAGAGTTTCAAAATCCTAAATATAAATTACATGATACCACCTATCGTATTTATCGTTTAGTTTGCAAATAAAAGATTCTACGGATGAACACTTCTGCAGATACCAGACTGTCTCTTATGAATTTAGAGATTCTTATTTCTTAATTCATTCATTTGAATTGCGAAGCTGTTCTAGGTTAAAGGGACTAACTCTGGGTTTAGGTGTGTTTTGTGGGCCTCGTTTGTTTCCTTGAAAGCTCCTTTTGTCAGTTAAGTGGTCTCTTTGCTACCTTAGGTTACTGTTTGGCTATTGTTTGAAACCAAGGACTGCTTGTTCACTTTGTACAGGGACCAATCTTGTTGTGTGCTTTCATATCAGTTTCACTCGTATAATCCCCTTTTTGAAAAACAAAACGGGAAAGTAACATCTAGGGATGAACACTTCAATATAATTTTTTAGCTTGTTCTTTATTTCAATATATAGCCTTGCATGATTTATGGTCATGATAAACTTCATCACACCCTTTTTAGCACAATTTAAACTAGTTTCATTGATACTCACCTGGGACACATAATACCTTTCCAAATTTAGTTTCTGTGTATAAAGAGAGAGCAAACCAACAACGTACCAGACTAGTTTCCAGGACTATACCTCCTATGCATAGATGTTTAACCACTAGACAGACATCTTTCTTGATCCCAACCTCATTAAAGTGATCTAACAATTTACACTTTAATATGGTCCCTACGGGATTACAAATTCTATAAAAAGGAGTATAAGTTAGACCAGACATCATTAGGTATTTCTGCACAAAATTCCCCTACCACATTTTTTTTTTTTTTTTTTTAATCAGAAACAAAGGAATCTAGTATTAAATTCATTTTTCATACCTCCACATTATCTATGAAATTCTAATTAATGATACTGTGATTCATACCTTAGTTAAAAGAATTCTTTCCCATTTAATCTTTCAACTTTTTCAGCTTTCTCACCATTTTAAGCTTCAACCAAATAAATTTCTCCAATTGCAACTCATTGTTTCATTGAATGTGTAAAGCACATCATTTACTTTCCTAACGTAGTGGTCATTACACAAGCTCTCAGAAAACAAAAAAGCTTCACTCCCATCGTTTCTTATTTTCTAGTATTACCATAGTTGAAAAACATGTCTAATTATAATCATCTACATCCACAAAAATAAATGGTGCTCAAAAAATACATATTTATATAAGGAGCTACTGAAACAAAATAATCACAAACACATTCTGTCGGTAGGGTTGCAGCCCTGTGATAGTTAAGTTGCTGACACATATTTTAAGCTAATCCATGAGCTTCTACACATACCAAATTAACATAAAACTCACACAGCAAAGAAAGTGAAAGAAGCAATCGATTCCCTTGGAAAAATTAACTGAGGAAGAGTGTCACCTTCACAGCATATGACCAAGTGTACTGCTCTCCAAGGGATTTGTATAAGAAATCTAATCGGTCAATTTCATCAGAAGAATATTGTCCATTTTCAGAATATACCCCAACACATTTTTGCAGGCCTTCATAATATCTGAATGTACAAATAAGATTTGCTCACATGTTAGAATCAAAAACACACGCCACGAAAGTACACAAAAATATTTCTAGGCATACATACAATCAAAATACACACACACATACATGCATATTTCTCTCCATCTATAGCAAGAGAAACAAACAAACAGATGTAAAAAAAAAAAAAATGCTCTCCAATGTTTGGATACATAACAAGGCAATGATGGTCAATGCCAACTCTTCTAAATGGATGTTTTCTTTAAGTAACAGAGGAAACTAAATGCGTAAATCATACCTGTAATTGTCAGGATTCATAGAAAGTAACGCCCTGTACACGTTAGCACCTTCTTCTAACCGACCAATCTTAACTAAAAGAGACACCTCTTGCTCTTTATAAGCCAATTTGTCAACCTAGCATAAAACAGAACACAAATGCAAATAATATGTACATTCAACAAATTCAAAACTTAAAAAGTTTCACTAGATATATAGGACACACTTACAATTTTTGGCTCTTTCTTACGCAACTCCTCAATAGCTCTCTCAAGGAAGCCACATTCTTCTAACAAAGAAATCTGAAAAACATTATACACAACTATCAGAAACTTTTGAGGGCACTGCAGATCAGAATACATATGGCATCAAGTATATAGAGTTTCATGAGACTTGTATGAGACTAGTTAGCACAAAAGGCCCAGGCAATATAAGAGTAAAACAGAAATGATATTCAAGAGAAGATAGTGGACATATTTAGGGTCCTTTAGTTACTTTAAACTGAAACTGAAGTGTTTTGGGAACTGAGACAAAAGAAAACTTTGCCAGCATTACAATGTACATATAATGGGTTTCTGAAGCAACACAGAAAGTTGTATAACCCGAAGGAATATTATGCCAGATCCATTATGAAGTAAATCCTTCAATTAAATTACACCTATAAATTCAACAGAATTGCTAAACAAATATATCCAGCTTCTTCAACCCTTAAATTCATTCCCACCCAATTCAGCTCTCAGTGAAGGAAGCTAATCTTTATAAATGGATTACTTGCAATCGTGTTAATCATGATAGTAAATCTTATCATGAAGCGGTAAAGAAGGACATAGTGTGTGAAGGATCAATATATCAAGCTGATCTAGCACAGAGAGGTCTAGCTCTTGATGGTCAACGCAACACAGGTTGTGCTGTTTGACTCAATAAATGTGGAGTTAGCTGAAGTAAGTTTGAGTTAGTTAGAATTAGCTGAGGTTGGTTGTCATATATGATTGAGTTAGTTAATTATGTTTAGTCTCAAACTGCTTTTAAAAATGTTTCAAAGAAGAACTAAGACAAGGATGCCATTGACATCTCTATAAAGCTATGTGATTGCTTCTCTTATTCAACTTAATCACGATTACAAGGAAGTTAGTTTTATATACCCACACATTTCTTCCTTCCACAGAATCCTAACCAACTCCCTAGATTCCTGCAAACATAATTAACTATTTTCCTTGTAAACACCTTGCCTATCTCATTCTTCACATCACATCTTTTCATCAAAATTTTTAATTTTATGACCTGTTCAAGCCACATCTTTCTGACCATCTAAAGTGTGTCATGCAGTCATCTTCTTACACAATCTACAATATAAGTCAACTACGTTCAATAACTACTGTTCACTTAAGAATACGAGGGGTGATTACAGAAGCAGCAAACCTTCATAAAGTTGCATCAATATAACCTCATTAAGCGTAATTAAGCTGGAAATCTGTTCTTAGAAGCTTCAATCAATGAGCTCCTCAAACATTCAGTTTTTTTAATAATAAAGGTACATATGCCAACAGTCACGAAGTTTTTCTTCTTTCTTATACACATAAGGGAGCTCCTAGAGAGACACTTAGTTGTAGTGTTATTCAAAATAATGCAACTGAGCAATTACTTATGATTCAATTGTGGCAGTTGTCTTTCCTGAAAATTTCCAAGACTTCAAATAAGAATTTCCATTATTTTTAACTGTCTTTGTTTTACTGCTTCTGAAGAATCCAACCACTTGATGGTCAGTAGATTTTTTTAAAATAAATAAATAATTAACTATTTTTAATCTTTATTTTAGGACATTGACAACTCATATCTAGACAGCACTAAATACCGGTCAGTTCAATTTCTATCATTCATGTTATCAACACCTAATTGAGCCATTACCCAGTCTCAATTTCCACTCTCCTCAGTAAATTTGAGTAACTTGTCCTGAACTCTCATATTTTGACAAACTTATTTACACTTAACTAATAGCTAGTCAAAGAATATAATAATGTGTATTTCATAACAAATTAAATACAAGGACAATGTTTTTTCCTTTCAAGGCAGACCAGTGAAACAGAGAAAACTGATAAAATTCACTCAGCAAAAAGCTTCTGTACAAATAAAAGCCAGTTATATATGACACAAATCCAGATACCTTATACAAAAGCATTTCACCATGCTCACATCGTTCATTATCCGGAGGATAATCATCTTCAAGTGTCCCTTCATATGCTTCTAGAATTTCAACTGCTTTTGAACCACTTGGTAGGTAACAAACGAAGTCATTTAATATAAAGAACAAATGAGAAACTATATATTATAGCAATTGCCGAAAACATTACATGTAACAGCAGCAGATTATTGATTCATAACAATGCTAAAGACTATCAGAGGACAGGAAGCACAGCAACAGAGCACACCGGCAAAGTAAGACAGCATCTACCAAGAGGGGACTTTGATTTTATATGATTAATTAATATACCAATAAACAATGTTTTAAAAGGCGAGGCGAGACGGCGCCTCAACGCGCCGCTTGCCGCCTTGGTGGCTAAGGCGCACCTATAAGGCGAGCAGCTGGAAAAACCCACCTCTAGAGGGTGAGGCGACCGCCTCTGGCTGCCTCCAGGCGAGGCGCCCTGAGGCGGTCCAGACTATCTACTACATCAAAAAAGAAAAAAAAATTAAGCTTTCAACATATTACCACATCCAAAAAAACACACAAAAACATACAAACACACCAAAAAATCACACAAACACACCGGTTTTGAAAAAACACCACACCAAAAAACACATAAAAACACACAAACAAACCAAAAAAAAACAGAAACACACCAGTTTTAGAATATCATAACAAACACCAGTTTTAGAAGTCGGTGGTGCTGAGTGAATGTGAGAAGAAACTAGAAAGATGAACTGTGGTGGGAGTGACAGTCGGCGACGGTGAGTGACAAAGTGAGACCCTGAGAGGTGAGTGAATGTGTGTTGAAGTCGGTGGTGGGACTTGAGAGTGAAGAGTGACGAGTGAAAGAAAAGTGAGTGGTGAGATTTTATAGTTTATATCTATAAAATGATAAAAAAATTAAAAAGTAAGTTAGTGGGGTGGGAGTTTCAAAAAAAAAATAATAAAATTAAAGTTAGTAGGGTGAGATTTTTATAGTTTATATATAAAAATGATAAAAAATTTAAAAAATAAGTTAATGGGGTGGGAGTTTAAAAAAAAAAAAAAAAAAAAAAAAAAAAAAAAGCTAATGGGACTAGGTTTTAATATATATTGATATAAAAAAATAATAATTTTTTTTGAAATACAAGAAAATATATTAGTAGGGTGGAAATTTATAGTTTATATACATAATTATAAAAAATAAAAATTAAGTTAGTGGGATGAGTTTTATAGTTTATATGTATAATAATAAGAAATCATATATATAATAAAAAAAAATAATTTTTTTGAAGATAAAAAAAAAATTAAGTTAGTGGGGTGAGGTTTTACAGTTTATATATATATATATATATATATATAATGATAAAAAATAAAATAATCTCCATCACTCAAATCTCAACACATTTCCTTCTCCATTAAACACTTCAAATTAGGTTTTTTTTTTTCCCTCTCAATTGGATTGAGGCTACCGCCTTGTTCGCCTCAAGGCGACCACTTCGCCTCGCTGAGGCTCCATCGCCTCGCCGGCTCCATCGCCTCGCCTTGCCTTTCGCCTTTTAAAACATTGCCAATAAAAATAGTAAATATACACACTTTAACACATAAATACATGTTAGACTTAGGCATCCATATTTCCACATAAATACATGTTGACTTCCTCCATATCTTGATCATTGAAGATATGTCTAAAATAAACAAAAGATTTCAATTTTTACAAATTATAGTTAGTATAACAAATTAACAATATTAACAATATTATCAAATTATTTGGATGTTGATATTCCCTATTATGATAACATAACTTGGGTCCATAATAATTATTTTTAGCAGGGGTCTCAACTTGCAGCAGATCAACCATCTATCAATAAAACTAGTGGCTCTACCGTCCACGTTAATATCTCCAAGACCAAGTCGCTATGACACAGGTAGAAATACTTAAAATAAATAGTAAGAGAATGGAGAAGCATAAATATGAATTTCAAACCAAGATCAAAACATACTTAGAGTTCAGATGATGGGCAACAGCAAATCCAATCCAATTCATGCGGTGATTTGGTTTCAGAGTCAGAAGTTGCTGTCTAGTCTCAACAAAACCAGACAAATCCCTCATTTGGGCCTGCATAATCAAAGGAAATGCCATGCTTTAGTTGCAACAATATAATAGAAGGAAAAATATTTTAAAGATAGGTAAAAAAAACTACAAAAATGACAGGACATGATCCATGAGAGTATTGGACACACTTCAATGACGCCAGAGTCTAAAAGTGTTTCTAATAACAAAATGTCAAAGCAAAATAAAATCTTTTTTTCCCCTCCTTTATCATCAGTCAGGCAGAGATCAAATGGCATGAATAGACACAAAAAACTCATGGCTGGTACATGTTAAAAGCCCCACAACAAGAAGTGGCCCTTGCTCATGTTTTCCCACTTATCAAGAAGGTGAGATAAATTGTACATTAACACCGAACAGACATTATTAAAGAAAAACAATAAATTTATCAGTCTTAACAGCTGAGCAATTAACCTCAACATCAACACACTACTATTTATTTTGCGACACACACATGTGAGGCGCATGCAAATGCCTACAAAGATTTACAACAGATAATAACTCACAGGTAGAAATGATTTTCCATGATCTTTGCTTTACGTTGTAACTTCTAAAATAACAGATACCACTAGCAGCCAATTAATATTTTCACGGAAACAGATCAAAAATTGCATTATTGTCAACAATTTTGTAACTAATCACTCCCAAATCAGAAACCTTACTGCAAGTACAAGCATCAGGAATCAGAGTAGGACATATATCATGTCCTTGGGATGATTTTTTAATAATATAAAGCATACCTGCAAGAGTGACAGGTCCCGCAATATTTCAATATTGTCTGGATCTATTCTCAATGCATTTCGATAGCATTTGATTGCCTCTCTATATTCTCTGTCAGAACGATACAAGAGACCATATACATGCCAGCAAACATGACTTTTGAGATCATTCTGCATATAAACATAAATTTATGTTTCAACATTGGAAGGCAATAATTTTGGAAATGCAGCAGTCTTTGAAGTTGCAAAAGTCAAGAGAAGAACATGACCTTAACTCCTAGACGGACAAGTTCATATGCTTCAGATTTACGGTCCATGCAGTTTAACGTCAACCCCTTCATTGATAGAGTTTCTGATAGCCCAAAAAGGGAACATTAGAGTTCATAAGAATTTAAAACTCAAAAGAAAATGTTAAATAAGGAAAAAAATACTAAATAATATAAAGCTTGAATTAACAAATTTCTGAGACTCAACTAAGATTAGCCATGATAAACAAGCAAACATACTAGAAACACAAAAGAGAACAGCCAGATTGCCACATTACAATTGTTTACTTGTTTGTTGTTCATAAACAAAGTTACCCATTATTCAATAACAAGTTATTCTGGTGCTCCTCATATCATATGCTTCTTAGCTCATTTACACTTTTTCTATTTTAGTAATCAAATAAAATAAGCTAAGTAAATGCTAGTTAGTTGAAGCAGCTAACTGGCGTAGAACATAATTTGCATCTTTGTCAAAGCATAACAACCATATAATGGTTCAGATAAATTTGAAACCTTATTATTGTTGTTCCCTTGCAGCCAACTAATTATAACCAATTTTGCCTATTTGTAGACCAGATCCTCTTCATGCTTAACTAGCACATTCAGCAAGTAAACAACCCCTTAATGTCTGCCAAAACTTTCAGTGGTACATATAATCAACAATACGCTGAGGATAAGAACTTCAAATAACTTAAGCCCAGAGTGCCTAGTTTTTTGTTTTCTGGTATACAACATACAATTTTATCTCAGTAATAATTACATTCACATAATCAGTTAATTAAAAAATAGGATTTGAAGATTCAAGTTTCAGTCAGCAATAGAAACATCAACTAATTCATTCCATAAACATTCAGCTGCAAATAATTTGGGGAAAGCAAGTGAACTTTAATATAGCAGAACAAAAAATGAAAGAAGAGGAATACGACCTGAACCTATCAAATAGGTAACTTTTATTCGCTCAGATTAAACAAAACTCAAATAATGATCGTATGAGGAACAAAATACCTCCATGATCTGGAAACTTTTTCAATATTTGATCAGCCGCCTTCAGTCCCTTTTTATATTGCTTAGTTTCATATGATTTCTGCATGCAAAAGGCTTGTTTCAATTCATGATATCATGTAGCCTTCATGATGAAAGCCGCTTGGACAATAATTGTATAAAATAGACAAGCAAACCACCAATAGAATTGCCATAGTTCAAAAATATTGCTTAAAAATCACAGATGATCTATATGTGCAAACAATAACTTATCAAAATAAAACAACCAATAGGAAATTAAAATGAATAATTTCAAATGTGAATTTTGACTCATTTCAACTGCTGCATTTCGGATTTCATAAATTTAAAACAAAAAATTTTGATTTGAGTTTAGCATTACTGTATTAGAGTAGTCAGAATGTAAATCAAGAGGCTTAAACTCTGGCATGGGCCGCATGGCAATTCAATTCAGCCAAAGGCTTATAAATTGTAAATTTCAACCCCTAAATGGAAAAATGTTACTTGACATGTGCTCTATCTAGAAGATTTGAAATGAGTCGGAAGTAGAGCATGTTTTCTGACATTTTCTCCTCCACTCCTCTTTTTTTTCCCCGAAGAGTGAAAGACTTCAAAATTTTACAAAATGTAAAGTCACCTTTCGCAGAACCTGAAGTCAAATATCTATCCAAACTAACAAGTCAAGATCTTCTCATCCAAATTTACCATATACGAAACCAAACCACAGTGAAGTCAGCAGCATTAAACTCACGCTTGAATCTTATGAAATGAAACAGGTAGACATAACGCACCAAACAAACATGAAATACTAAATGCCAGCAACAAATCATTTCAGTAGCGAAAAAAGGGTATCAATCAATGAAGCCAAGCTAAGGATAAAATTAACTCCAAATTCATACCATTTACAAACAAACCAAAATCAAAACCCTAAAATACTCAACATATACAAGCTTTTTCACATAAAACCGAACTCAACTCACTAAACTAAACAAACTTCAGTTGACTTCACCACACAGTAAAAAAAAAAAAAAAAAAAAAAAAAAAAAAAAAAAGAGAAACCAACAAATCAGCTAAATTCAACCAAAATCAAACAAAACAAAAGCCATTAATTCATTCACTCTCAAAACCCTAAAAACAGTACCAAGCTCCAATTTTTACTCCGATTGCCCAACAAACCAATCACTACAGAGAATTAGGGTTTCACAACAGAAACAAAAATTTAGAACAAAGATCGTGCATCAAACACAGTAGATACCAGTTTCAAATCATATACAAAGAGAGAGAAAGAGAAATAGAGAAAGAAAGGGAATCGGAGAGCATACGACGATGAGCTTGAAGAGGTTGGCCTCTTTTGGAGGCAGAGAAGCTCCCATTGTGGTGGTCGTAGCGAGAGAGAGAGAGAGAGAGTTGAGAGAAAGGTTTTTAGAGAGAGAGAGAGTGGTGGTGATGGTGATGGTGGCGGTGGCGTTTATCTGCTGCAACCCTACTGTAAAGAATAAGCTACGAAGACAATGAGAGTGTAAGTGCGTGCGGCCCCCTCTCCCTTTTGAATCTGAATTTGTGCTGTGTTTTCTATTTCTACTCTTCTTTCCTTTCGTTTTATCTATGGGGGTAGAATGGGTATTTTACCATATCAAAGAATATAGGCTTCCATTTTTCTTTTTTTCTTTTTTTTTAATTAACACCAACCAAGTAAGAAATTTATTAAAAGTTATAGAGATTAAATTCTACCTGTACCGGTCTCGTATTTATTTGATATTGAGAATTGAATCCTATCGTAAACGTAAAAAAGATGGTGTGTAAAGAGTATTTATAAATTTATGTCATAAACTTCGGTATGTTTATGTGACAACTTAGTATTTATACTCATTTATTTCTTCAAATGTATAGGTTTTGTTGGATTGAATAAACAATCTCTATTACTTTATCCATGCTAAGTGGTAGCATTTGTAATTGGTTATTGAGAATAAGATAAATTTTTGTAATGGATAGTGTTGTTGTTTTATAATTACTTAGATTATTTAATAATTTTGATATATAAAAGTGTTTAATAAAATTTTCAAAGGTGATTATTAAATAATCCAAATAGATGATAGTAAATTTAAGAAGTATGTGGAATTACTTTAAAGGTTACTTTTATAAAGTGAATATAAGATAATTTGATGTGAGTTTGAATTAATCTTTTGAAAAATAAAATTATCCTCATTAATTTTAACATAATTACACTTATATCCTAACCTTTTTTTTTTTAACTACTTTTTTTTTTTTTGAGCTACTTATATCCTATTCTTAATTATATAGAAACATATATATACAAAATATAAGTTAAAATATTCTATCTTTATGCCTATTTTAGATATTTTATAAAATCACAGTAATTAACATAAATTTTATCAAATGTATATACATTGTTTTTTAAGTCCATAGCAAGTTTAGCATCAAAATTAATCAAAGAGCAGCCTCATTAACTTTCCATCAAATAAGTCCTTCAGCATAATTAACATCAAGTATTTTAAATGTCATAATAATATCAAACTGACCTTTATATTATTAATTGATAAAAGGTAATGTCTAGTAAAAGCAATATCTAGAAATAAAATAAAATTTTAAAATTTAATACTATTGAATATAGAAATTTTAAAATCTAATACTATTGTATATAGAAAAAATAATAATTTTTTATGACAAAAAATATATATAGAAATTAATTAATGTCATCACCATCGTGAGGTCTTCTGAGTAAGGATGGCGAATATTTGTATGTTATGAAGCTGGCCTCCTTTGTTTTAGAATTTTTATTTTTCTATTTTTAACAATTTTTATCAAAATTTGGAAATTGAGGATAAAATGATATTTTACTGGTCCAGATCAGTCAACCAAACTTTTTGGCTAATGATAGGGAAGAAGTTTACAAATATGTTTGCTATTCATATGTAATATTGTAAAAAATAGTTCAAGTATCTTTTGTACTATTCCCCACAAATTATTAGGAAAAAAAAACAGAGTTATATAAGTGATGGAATATTTTAAGACTATTGATTTTGAGATTATTCTTTAAAATAATTAAATTTTATCTTCCTTGTCATTATAAAGATTAAAATACATGAGTACAAACTGCTCTGTGTAGAGCAAGAGAGTACCTTCCTTGCATTTCTTTAATAGAGATTCAAGTCCAATCATTATCCCATCAAATTATAAAGTGTGATAAAGTTCTTCCACTTTAGTGGGAATGGTATTCGAATCATGCTCATAGGGGCTGATCTCATTAATTCTCAATAGATCATTGATTCAATTGACATTAGACTTAAAAAAAATTGACAACAATGAATTGTAGAAAACATTTAAAATGAACTTCTATGTATCTTAGATGGGGTACCACGTACTTATTAAAATATATTTATTTCAAGAAATTTCATAGATGCGCTAGTTTTTTTAATAAATAATATAAATCAGATTTCAAAATGTTTTCAATTAAATTAGTTAATACATCGAAGAAATTTATTGAATATATTCATAAAATGATAATTTTTTTAAATATCATAACGAATCCCTCTTTTTTCTCATAAACTTCACTCTTTTATCATAATGATAATTTTCTTTTATACACATACACATATATATAATAATAAAAAAAAAAAAAAAAAAACTTCTTTAGCGCATACTCCCACTATGTAAGAGTTATATCCAAATCTTTTCCTTTTTTCTGATGAAGTCTTATGTATGTTTATAAGATTCTTTTTTATTTTTATTTTTGTTAAGGAATGATAAGAAACATGAAATATATTTATGGACAAAATTTTATATTTTTTAAAGTTTGAGAGCTTTTTATAAAAATTTCAATTTAAAAATAAAAATTCTAAAATAGGAAAGCGAGATAAAAGTCAGCAATCTAGCATGAAATAATATAAAATTTTATCCATGAATATATTTTATATTTCTTAACATTCCTCCAACAAATCTCACTAAAGTACATAAGATTTCATCAAAATGGGGAATGTTTGCATATAATTTTGATAGAAGAGAGTATGCACTTAATAATTTATTTTATTTATTTTTTTGTGTGTGTGTTTGTATTAAGAATTTGCTACATTATTTGCAATTTTATCTAAGGTTAAACTTTTCATTTTACCCTTAATAAATGTCCTAAACACAAGCCACATGTCCTGACGTATGATCATACATCCCAAACAAAGGTCACATGTTCCAAACACATGCTATATATCACAGATTTACAAAAATTGACCCTAATTCAAACATATACCAATTTCATACTTTTCAAAATACGAAAATCAGCTGCACCTTCTTATCTATGATTTTCTCAAACATTTTCTACATTAAATTTTATCACATACAATCTTCTACAACAAATCCATCCTATTTTCTATCTCCAAATCTCTAGAAAACTAAACCATTAAAACTCAAAATGTACAATAAAACAATGTTGTCAAACTTGCCAAGGAACTCGCCAATACAACCTTCGTGGTTCTATCATCAATATCTCATTTTGCTCTCATTAAAGTCACCATCAATTTGAGTTTGTTGAACCATTGCATTTTCTCTATATCTCTCTCTAATAATTTCTTTGAAGCTCCATGACAATGGCCATAAATTTTCTTTTCTTCACTAATAATTGTCATAAAAACTCAAACTACCAATTCAGTGATAGTATCAAAAGCTACCCAATAAATAATGCTAATAAAAAAAGAGCTCTAACAAAATTATAAGATAAGACACAATAATTCTAACAAGATGAGGTTGACCTTTACGTTTACACAACCTAATGGTTCTGAAGTTCATATTATCTCCCTCTTTTTAAAATCTTACGCTTACACACTCTAAAAGTTGTAAGTTCATATCATCTCTTCCTTTCTAAAATTCTTAATTTAATGTAATATTGAAAGAGGAAAAAAAAAAACCCAGAATAAGGTATGTTTGAGCCCAACAAATGGCGCAAGTCAATACAGCAAAAGCACACATTTTGATGAAGTTGGTCCATAAGTTAGGTTGGGTTTGGGCTTTGCGGTTAGAAACGAAACAAATTTGTTGTTTTTATGGCTTGCCTGCATTCACATAATTCTTCTTCGTGTCACCGCTGTGCGTATGGACTTACCAGATTATTTCATAAGTTGAAGAAGCAGGTGTTTGATAATCTTTTCAAAATTCACTATCATCTCAACTTTTGAAAAGCTAAATGGGAATTACTTTCGAAACCGGATTATTGAAGAAGCTAACTCAACACTAATAAAATATCCACAACATTCTTCACTTTATTTACAAGACAATATTCCCCTCTGATTTAGTATTGATATTTTTAAAAACTGAAAAATTAATTTATTAAATATATATATATATATATATATTTGTAAAGGCGTTGGCCATACAGGAGATTGAAGCAGGAGGAGGCAGGTTTAAACCTCCAGTAGAGGAGAAGCCATCTGTTTCATGACACGGAGGAGGTAACAATTTCCGCCATAAGGAGTCAAGTCGCAGAGGTTTACCCCCGACAACACCGACATTGGCTCCGATGTAGGTGTCAGCTTCGTGTGGAGGTGGCCACTTTCAGCAATAGTTATTTTTTTTTTTTTTACAAGTTGATTAAGACTCATCAAGATGGCGAATTCTTTTGCATATATGAACACGACCGAACAGTTATTTTATCAAAATGAAAGACGACAAAAAAAAAAAAAAATAGTAATGCCTAAGCATCTCAAAAGATTACATAGGCAACTAGAACCACTTTTGGAGATAGCAAAATGGTAAAGGCAAGCTTGAAGCAAAAATCTCGCTTACCTTCAAAATGCAGAAACAACTACTCTGATGAAGTTTCAGCAGTACTGAAAAGCCTACCATCTATTAACAACTTGCTCGCCAATATTAAAGATTTTAAGAAGTCACGGTTTTGTATGCAAGTTCTATTTCTTCCTCTGTCATTTCAATTGTTTCATCACTGTCATACCCAGCCACATCACTTGAAGTTGCTTTCTGCTTCTTCTCCATTGTTAAAGAATCACTCTCTAACCGCCGTAGTTCATCCTCATACAATTGTTTGCAGGCCTTAGCCTGTTTGCAAAGATCTTCCCTTGGAAGTGAGGCAGAACTCTTCCCAGTGCTCTCAAGCTTCACCAGCTCTGTAACCACACGAGGGATACATCGCCACTGCTCAGTTATTTGCCGAATATCCTGGATATCAAATAAAAAGTAAATAAGTAAATTTGCATAAACAGCCGATTATGTCTACAACTTTAGCAAAGAGGATTTCACTTCTGCCAAGTTTCTGAGATGAAAGTCAACATTAAATTTTGCAGTGAACGATGTAGTACAAGAATGTGTTTCTCAGTTTATCGTGCAATGACCTCACGGACAGAGGTTGGTCTCATTCAGAAACCAGCAATGTGAGAACTTTAAAAGGGTGAATTTACAGAAAACACAAAAGGGTTTCTGCAAATATCTATAACTATGATAAATTCCGAGTATTTCTTCAAAAGAAGATATAAATTACCCACAACATAATGCAAATTAGGAAGGGAAAAAATGCATTTATCTGAGAACACCATACCTGGTTCTGTTCAAGAGAATCTATGGAGTCCTGCAAACAAGTTAAGATCCCTTCAGCAGCTACTTGTTTTATTTCACTTTGCTCTGGCTGAGAAACAAAAAATAATCAAGATTAGTTTCATGGGAAAGATATTAAAGTCAACTAAGTATGTAAGACTTATAATGGAATTTCAGTATTTCATACTACTCGACCAACTCGGTACGAATAATAAAAAAAATGATACTCAAATTAAGGTAGTTTTTTCCCTCTTGACTAATAAAATTTACAGCAACCATAAGAATGAGAGTTTAACCAACTTAGAGTGAGTAATTAAAAACAACCATATTAAAATTTTCTAGGTAAATTTTCTCATATTTTCTCTCTTAACTGTGATACTTACAAATAGCATAATTAGATCAAGAAGAAGAACAGCAAAATATAACAATTCTGTCCATAATTGAATTTCTGATAAGTAAAAACACCAACGGCCAATCACCTTTTCCTCTTGACTCTCTAGCCATGATATAGTTTTGTCCAAATCGTCAGCAACCCACTTCTTCAGTTCAGAAGGAGAAAATTTCTCTTTAGCAGGATTAGAAGCCTTACGCTGCTAATCATGTGACAGAAGAAATAGATCAACATAAGGAAAGAGAGGACATGCAGCAAATAATTACTAGTATACAAGCTTGTTTGTTACCATTCTGTTTCATAAAATCTGAACAGCATTTAATTAGATAACCTAGTAATGAAAGGCAAGGGCTAACGATCTACTCGTGCACAGAGATAAAACTCAAATATTACCATTGAGGATGTAGGAGCAGTTGGCTTCGATTGTGATCCTCTTTCAACCTTATGAGATTTGCTAGGAGGGGATCCTTCTGCAAGCACACTTTCAATTCAGAACTTAGACTTGTTATTATACCAACTAATTATAAGAAAAATAAAATGAGAAAATTTAACTAAAACTAAATTTGGAACTGAATATTGATCTTTAGCATCTTGCGTCAATCATGAATTAGAAGCACGGGGGTACTTACTAGTTTTAATAACAATAAATGGAACTTTGTCAAAAAGAAACGTTACTTGTCATTTATATATCATACGTAGTAAACAATTGATCTGTACCTTCATAAATCAGTTTTCATTCAACCCGAGTCTGACAGTAATATACAAGTAATCCTGTTATTCTTAATTAAAAATAACCTGCCTATACAATTTTGGTGTATATTATGGCTCATTGGGCAAAGTGTAGTTGCCAGCCGACACAAAATCATGAGGGAAAACTCAACAATTCCATTTTCCATCACAAAATTACATAAGTCCCAAAGCAATTTAAATCTTCATATACAGGAAGGAAATGCTGCCAGGATTCTCTTTGTAAAGTTCAATCATAAAAAGTTCTTCAAAAGTCATCTAATGGTTTACAAGAGGCACATATTACATATAGCACACAGAGTAGCATTTTCGATATGTATGGAAGAAAGTTATAAAAATAAACAAATGAATATTTGGCTTAAAATTTAGGTGAATAAGTGGTGGAATGAGGATCTAAGAGGCACTTAAACTTGCCCAGCAAAATAGATAAATAAATAGCCAAATGATTTTTACTTTTTCCTTACTTATTTTACATAAAAGAACTGAGAAGTGAAAAAGAAAAAATGTGTACAATATTATTAAAAGCATGTGTCACCAAAATTATAGAAAATTCTCAGAAAGGAACTTGCAAAGAAGAACACAAACATACATTACCTCCACAAGTTTTACGGGGCATATTACTTTTCCGCCATGGCTTCCCAACATGCATAAGGTAACTTTCAATATCGACTAGCTTCTTCTGCTTATAACATTCCGATATCCATTCCTGAAGCAAACACACTGGATATTTTCATATGATAACATGGCATGACTTGACAATCGCTGGATTATTTCATCAAGCAGCTACGCTTGTGAATGGCAAATATACTGATATGAGAAACATTTTATTTACTTGTGTCTAACAAATGCAAAATTTTGTGAGAGCAAGACATAAGTGTGATGGGCAAAACATGGAAGAGAGCTGCCATTGAGAGAGAAACTTTCAAAAACCTCAGCCCCTCTTCTACCAGCACTGAATTCAGATTGTTAGATCAACTCTATACAATGACTTGGAAATTGAAAGTTAATAAGCAAAAAAGGAAAGTTATAAACCAGCTGCATGATATTAGCCAAGTGTATGCAGTATGCTAATAGTAATAGTCATATGAAGTAGCCTTTAACATCTCCTTCCTCAAAGCCAAATGACAAGTTAAGAGATACTAGCCATAAAAGAGTAGCAGTAAAAACAAAAGGAAGTAAATGAGGCACAGAGTGTTAATTTTAAGAATTTCAAATGATTATATCAAACGACTTTATGCATGGAACAAAGTTTGAGTAATGTACAAACAAATAAATGAAGAAACAAAATTGACACCTTTGAGACAATTGTGCCATGGTCGGCCTCAACTTGCCGGAACTTGGGAGTATTTGGAAAAGCACAAACCAAAAGTGTACAATCTGAATCCCAGTCAGCTCGGTAATCCGCCCCCATTTCAATGGCCTGTGACCTCAATGTACTTCTCTCTGGATTAACAAACCCTGACAACACAAACACAACCCCTTCCTGCCAAAATAAACGTTAAACATCAGCTCCAATTTCTCAAATCTAAATTTCTCATATTCAACAAAAAAAACTAAGCACCAGAAGTTCAGAGAAGTTTGTGCCACTCGAACTAGACGCAGCAAGCAGTTTGTTACTTTCAACTTTTGTAGCCCCATGTTCTTTGACACGTCTTTTAGCTTGTTTGGACTCCTCATTTTCATCATCATCCCTCATCTTCTTTCCATAAGATTTACTCCCATTCTCACTCGAACTCATCCATGAAGGAAGATTTCGCTTATTAGCAGCATTACCCGACTTTGTATTCGAATCAGACATCACCCAAACAACAATTCACAGCCCACAGTTCACTACCCAAAACAACACACAATATTGGTCAACCTACAACACCAAATCCATAACTCAAAAGAGTAACCTGAATATGCATACCAACATATACACACAAAACAATTAGAACAACCCTAAATGTACACAACTAAACTGCAAAAACAAAAAAAATCATTATTTCCATATTAAAAAAAATGAAAAACTAATGAGTATTTATAGATTTGCTGACTAATAGCTCCAATTTCACGCATCTTAAAGCTATCTATCAAAATATCACTCTCTAAACAGCAAGAATCTCTCAATCAGTCACTGACAATTTTTGCAGCACTGATTATCAAATTTATTCACTAATCATTTCCAAGTCATAATAAAAATCTCTTAACACTAAATGGAATCACACTAAGATACATGGACAATCACATCAAATTAGCAACAATAATAGAATAAAAATTGAATTCGAATTACCTGCAACAAACAAACAGAGTCTAGCCTTGAAAATGAACCTTACCGGTGGGTTTGTTTTCCGTTTTCAAAGCCGTGGTTTTGTTGGGTTCGAATTCCGGGTACCGTGTCCGACATCATTCGGATTTTTGTTTGTTTGTTTGTTTGCTGAATTGGATCTGGATTCGAATCAGCATGTCAAGGCTAGGCTTAACAGTCAATTGGAAGTTACTTGATCCGGCCCGGTCTGATGTGTACAGGTCTTAGTCCAAGCCTCCTTCGATTTTGAAGGGCAAAGGATTCAATTATTCGATTTTGAAGGGCCATGGATTTCAAATTTTTGGATGGGCCATTGCAAAAGGCGACAGTCCTAGTTTCCCTCTATTATTTAACATATCATTTTTATTAATTTGTGATTCTGACATAACAATGATAAAAGAAGATCAAAAGGCTTTTTGGATTTTTTTTTTTAAACTACAAGGGTTTTCTTGATATTTTTTAAACTATAAAGGATATTTTATCTATTTATCAAATTATAGGGGTTTTAGTGAATTTTCAAATTAGTGATGAATTTTGACTATTACACCAAACTACAAGGGAAAAATAAGATTATCCCTTACCAAAAAATATATTTGTGTTGTGAAATAAATTATAAAATAATAGATTTAGAATATTTATCACAATAATAGAGAAAGAGAAAACAAGAGAAATATGATGAATGGAATTCAATTGATATTTTCAATGGTTACATTATAGACCTATTTATAGGCAAATTAGAAAATAATTTTCATAATGATATAACAACAAATAAGGCAAAAAATATTATAAAAAAGGAAGTGATATTAAGACCATATATTTATAACATTCCCCTTGAGTATACATCACTTGATAATACTCTTCGAGATTTTTGGATGTGCCAAAATACTCTTATTAAAAACCTTATCAATAAAACTCAGTGGGATAAAACCTGATCAAGGAAAAAAGAGTGCAGCGCACATATGTCCAAAGAATATTCTACCCCTGAAAAATATACAACTATCACTCTTGTAGTTTGTGAAGTCGACGCATACCAATACCATATACCATCTTCTCAAAAGTTGATGTTGGTAAAGATTTAGTAAATAAATCTACAAGATTATTAGTAGAACGTATTTGTTTTACATCAATTTTTCGACTTTCTTGAAGTTTATGAGTGTAAAAGAATTTTGATGATATATGCTTCGTTCTGTCTCCTTTGATATATTCTTCTTTACCTTGTGTAATGCAAGCGACATTATCTTCATATATTACTGTTGGTGAATTTGTAACTAGGAGCAATTCACAAGTGTTTTGGATATAATAAATAACAGACCTCAACCATACACACTCTCTACTTGCTTCATGAAGTGTAAAGATCTCAGAATGATTAGATGATATGGTAACAAGAGTTTGCTTTGTAGAACGTCATGAAATTGTTGTGTCATTATATGTGAAAACATATCTAGTTTGTGAACGTGATTTATGAGGATCAAAGAGATAACCAACATCAGCATAACCAATAAGATTAGAACTATTTGTTGACCTTGAATAGAATAAACTCAAGTCTGTAGTTCCTCGAAGATATCGGAAAATATTTTTGATTCCGTTTCAATGTCTTCGGGTTGGTGTAGAACTAAACCTTGTCAAAGATTTACTGAAAATGCAATATCTGGTCTTGTGCATTATGCCAAGAATAATAAAGCACCAATGACATTAAGATACGATAATTCTGGACCAAGTATCTTTTCACCATCATCTTTCGATCGAAATGGATCTTTCTTTGAGTCCAAAGACCGGACAACCATAAGAGTACTTAAGGGATGAGTCTTATCCATGTTGAATCTTTTTAGGATTTTTTTCAACATAAGCTGCTAGATCTGATTTGTGCTCGATCTCCAGGCCAAGACAATATTTTGTTTTTTCTAAATCTTTCATTTCAATTTCTCTTTTCAAATATTCAGCAAATTTTAAGAGTTCTTCAGGAGTTCCAATTAAATTCATGTCATCAACATATACTGCTATAATTGCAAAACCAGATTCTGATTTCTTTATGAATACACAAGGACATATAGGATCATTTACGTATCCTTTCTTTATGAGGTATTCATTAAGACGATTATACCACATTCGTCCGGATTGCTTTAAGTCATTTAAAGATCGTTCTAATTTTATTGAATACAAGTTACGAGAATTTGAGTTATATGATTCTGGCATTTTAAATCTTTCAGAAATTTTCGTATACATGTTAGTATCCAATGACTCATATATATGTCGTTGCCACATCCATAAGGCACATTTCAAGTCTTTCGGAGACTGCCAAACTAATTAAAAATCGAAACGTAATTGTATCCATCACAGGTGAATATGTTTCATCATAATCAATGTCAGGTCTTTGTGAGAAACCCTGTGCTACGAGTCGTGTCTTATGTCTCACGACTTCATTTTTCTCATTACGTTTTCGAATAAATACCCATTTATACTCAATGAGTTTGAAGTCTTCAGGTGTCTAGACTACTGGTCCAAATACTTCACGTTTGGCTAATGAAGTCAATTTTGCTTGAATTACTTCTTTCCACTTAGGCTAATCATGCATTTATCTACATTCATTGATACTATGTGGTTCATGATCATCATTTATTATCGTAGTAGCTACTGCATATGCAAATAAATTGTCAATGATTATTTTATCATGACTCCACAACTTTCTTGCATAATTTATGGAAATTTCTGTATTTTCAATATTTTATATCTCTTTATGAGATTATACCTCTTCTGGGATACCAACCTCTGCAGGGGCTATTAACTCTTTTTGAGTTGATATTTTAGAGAATGTGGTATTTTTCATGACTCGAGCATCATTTTCTATATGATCCTTATCTTTTGTTTTCCTCTTCCGGGGAATTGTGTCTTTTGAACCAATTGGTCTACCACGTTTTTGGCGTGCAACAGATGATTCATTTGTTGCCATTCGATTAGATTGTTCATCAGGAACAATCATCCAAGTTGGTGTGTTAGTAGTTGGTATATAAGATTTTGTTACTTTAGATGCATTTGTAAACGCATCAGGTAACTAATTAGCAATCATCTGAAGATGAATTATCATTCGTATTTCATTTTCACTTTGAGCTGTACGAGGATCTAAATGAGTCAGTTTTGTAACATTCCAAGAAACTTCACTATTCTTTTCAGGAGAAAATTTTTTTTTGTACTTTTTTTCAGGAGAAGTTTTCCCTTTTCCTAATGGTGGAAAAATTGATCAAAGTGACAATCCGCAAATCATGCAGTAAAAAGATCTCCTATCATGGGTTCAAGAAATCTAATTATTAATGATGAATTATAACCCACATAAATCCCTAAACGACGTTGGGACCCATTTTAGTTCTTTATGAGGGTGCAATAGGGACTTGCACAACACAACCAAATATACGTAAATATGAAATATTTTGTTCATAACAAAGTACAATTTGTAATGAAGAATACTGGTGAGATGTAATAGGTTTGAGACGAATTAAAGTCGCTGCATGTAGCATGACATGACCCCACATAGAAATAGGTAATTGCGTACGTAACAATAAAGTTTGTGAAATTACCTGAATACGCTTGATAAATGATTCTGTCAAGCCATTCTGCTTGTGCACATGTGGAACCGGATGCTCAACATCTATTCCAATTGATACACAGTATTCATCAAACGTTTTTTACGTAAATTCACCAACATTATCCATGCGTATAGACTTAATTGGATAATTCGAAAAATGAGCTCGAAGCTTGATAATATGTGTCAACAATCTAGAAAAAGTAGTATTACGTGTAAACAATAAACAAACATGTGACCATCGTGCGGATGCATCAATCAACACCATAAAATATCTAAATGGTTCACTTGTTGGGTGGATAGGCTCACATATGTCTCTTTGTATTCTTTGTAAGAAAGATGGGGATTCCAAATCAATCTTCAAATTTGATGGTCTAATAATTAGTTTTCCTTGTGAACAAACAGTACATTTATTCTTATTGGATGATAGAATCTTCTAGTTCTTTAATGAGTGTCCATGAGAATTCTCAACTACCCTACGCATCACTATAGATCTTGGGTGACCCAAACGATCATGCCAAAGTGAAAATAACTTTAAATACGTGAACTTATGGTTCACAACTGTGTAGGTTTCAAATGACTTTATATTCACATAATATAAGCCAGATGAATAAGTATTGAGTTTTTCTAAAACAAGCTTCTGACCTGAAACATTTGATGTAATATAGATAAATTCTCAATTATTCTCATTAGTAGTTTCAATATGATATCCATTATTACGAATATTTTTGAAACCAAGCAAACTTCTTTTAGATTTGCTTGAATATAAAACAACATTTATGCTTAACTTTGTACCATTTGTTAACATAATTATAGCTCTTCCGGAGCCTTCAATTAGGTCTGTAGGATCAGATATAGTATTTACCTTGGCTTTGTGCAAGATTATATCCATGAAATATTTTTTATTTCGAAGAATACTATGTATAGTTCCACTATCAATGAGACATATATCCCCAGTTATCATATTGAAATTGGATTGTCCATCCATGCTCCTTTTATAAAAAGAAAAAAAAGAAAAATAAATAATAATAATAATAATAATTTTATTGATTTTCTAAATAACAATGATAAATGTAATTATAATCCTAACACAGCAAGAAAAGATGAATTTCTTAAATTCTAAAATAGAAAATAATACTAAAAACATGACAAATAGTTTTTCAGTTTAATCGGCATGGACATGCTCATCACCAATTAAATGATCAATTTTTCCATTTGAATATTCAAAAAAATCAAAGACATCAAGATGAGTAATGTCCATAGGGTCAAAGTCATCTGCAAAATTTGCCTCCACTTTCTTTCCCTTTTCTTTCATGGATGCTTGATAAAGGTCAACCAAATGCTTAAATATATGGTAAGCACGTGACCAATGTCCTGTCATGCCACATCTATGACAAATATTATTAGCATTTTTAATATGTTTGTTGTCTTTATCATGTTTGGCTTCAACAACATTCCACTTTTGGGGAATATTTTTTTGATTTTGCTGACTTGAAGATTTTTTACTACTCCGACCATGAGAATTGCGACCATATCCACGCCCACATTGACGTCCATGTCTTTGATATGATCCATGATCCCTTTTTGAGTTAGCATTTGCTTCTGGCAATACTGAGGAACCAGTTGGGCGTAGTTCATTATTTTTCAATAATAACTCATTATTTTGTTCTGCAACTAAAAGACATGATATTAGTTTAGAATATTTTGTGAACCGACACTCTCGATATTGCTGCTACATGAGCACATTCGAGGCATGAAATGTAGAGAAAATTTTCTCTAATAAATCCGCATCGGTTAATTTTTCATCACATAACTCAAGCTCTGAAGTGATGTTAAAAAGAGCAGTATTATAGTCAGCAATAGACTTATAATCTGTAGTCTCAGATGGTGTCAATTATATCGAGCTCTAGGGAGAACAACAGTCTTTAGATGATCATATCGATCTTTCAAAATTTTCCACAAAATCAACAGATCTTTCACCGTAAGATATTGAGTTTTCAAACTCTCATGCAAATGGTAGCAGATAAAAATCATCGTCGTAACCTTATCTTGTGTTGTTACTGTATTGTTCTCTTTAATAGTATCAATCAAATTCATTGATTGTAACTTCAGCTCAATATCAAGAATCCATGATTGATAATTTTTTTCAGTAATGTCAAGCACATTGAATTCAGGTTTGGTGGAGTTCGACATCTCTAAAATGCTAAAAAGATAAAACAATATAAAATCAATATTGTTGTGACCAATTAAAAAAATAATATAGATAAAATTTAATATTAATTCCACAGTTCACATAAATCTCAACATGATATATATATATATATATATATATATGAGTTCATAGCCATAAATTAAACAAACAAATGTTAAAGAAGAATAGAAAAAAAATTATTTCAATTATGAATGGTATGAAAAAATATAAATAACAATTCAAATATTGCATATCTCATCATGGTAATTTCTGATAAAATAAGAATATTAAATCAATGCATATTTCAATGGCAGGCAATACTTAATGAATGAGATTAAAATATAAAGAATTTCCTTTTATTTTTTTTTCATAGACATATATATATAAACACATATGTTACAATATATTATTTGAATCATAAAATCGAAAGTAAAGAATTTTTAATTATAATTGATTTAATATTTAGAACTTCTGGTTCTAAACAATTTAGAAATCTAAAACTTCTGGTTTTAGATCATTATGAAAATTTTAGAACTTCTAGTTCTAAAATATCTTGGAAACTTCAGATTCCAAAAATTATATACATTCACACCATAATTAATAGAAATATAAGAAAAATCACATAAAATCAAGAATGATAATACCACTTTAAATAATACATTGTAGTAATAAGATTATTTGAATAAAATAGTAGAAAGTAGATCATATGAATGAAAGCTCTCATACTATATTGTTTGAATCAGATAGTAGAAGGTAGATCATATGAATGAAATCTCTCATACTATATTTGTGCTGATAACGTGTTGTGAAATTAATTATAAAACAATGGATTTAGAATGCTTACCACAATAATAGAGAAAAATGAAACAAGAGAAATATGGTAAATGAAATTCAGTTGATATTTTCAATGGTTACATTATAGGTCTATTTATAAGCAAATTATAGAATAATTTCCATATGATATAACAACAAATAAGGTAAAGAATATTATAAAAAAGGAAGTGGTGTTAAGACCATATATTTATAACAATTTGCTCTATTTTTGGTTTAACATTTATTGATAATCTAAGGGGTTGTTTGTTTTTTTTTCTATTTAAGACTTAATAGTGTTTAATTGCACTTATTAAATTATTTTCGTTTGTATTTTTAAGTGGTTAAACCACTTAAAACTATCAAAAACACAATTGAAAAAATTACATAAGGGATTGTTTGTTTTTTTATTTGAAGACTGAACAATGCTGTTGAAGATTGAAAGCTGAATAGTGACTAAAATCTGAAATCTAAGCAATATATTTATTCATTTTTCATTATCTTTGAATATGTTATAAACTTGTTTGTTTTTTAAATTTAAAATTGTCTGAAAACTAGTCAATTGATATTTATACCATTTTTATTATTTGTTGGTGTAATTTTAATTACTTTAATACAAACATATGAAAATAAATAATCTAATAAATTCTAAAATATTTGTATATACATATTAATAATATTTTATTTATAATTAAATATGATTAAAAAATATAGTAGTATTAACTATATTTGTATATTTAAACAAAATTGCAAAAATCACTACTCGCTAATCGACCAGCGAGGTAACAGTTATCGATTTATTGGTTACTCATCGAGTAATCAGGGATTAATCGGTGAGTACTGTTTTAGAGGAAAATTATTAGTTTTTGAAATATAAAGATGTAAATTGGTATTTTTCTAAATATAAAGGGTTAATATTCAAACATTAATATAATTTTATCAAACCTGATGGTCGTTTATGTAATTTTCGCTAATCTATATATATACACACAAAAGCCCTCACCATTCTCTGTCACATAAAGCTGCCGCATACCTCTCTTTTCTCTCTTCTTCTTCTTCTTCTAATCGGCTTTCTTTTTCTTCTCCCACTGATCTCGTGTGCGTTAATGATGATGACCTCATCTTATCATGACTCATCCATTAGACTAGTAGCAGTAGTAATGGCGATGAACGATGAAGACGATGACCATGACCTCAACCTTGACCTCATCTATCCATGTTGCGACCATAACCAAGTCTCTCTCTTCCTCTTTGATCTCTTTCGCTCTTGATGGACGATTCCGTCAACAGTTCAATGACAACAACCATGATTCGTTAGTCCTTTGCTTGGTTTTATAGTGCAAATCAACAAATGTTAGTCTTTGATTTAACAATCAAATTTTGTTTATTGTTTTGATGATTTAATTTTTGGTGGTTATTTGGTTTTTTTTTTTTTTTTTTGGCCGGTTTTGTGTCAAGTTGGATCATTTACTCGGCAACTCGACGGATTACTCATCTCTGATGATCAAGACCCCTGATATGGGGGTTATTGGATCAGCTGGGTGCTAGTCAGTGAATAACCCGCAAAAAACTGATGATTTTTACAACACTGTATTCAAATATATTAATTTATTTTAAAAAACTAAAAAATTGAATGTTTAAATTGTAAATTAAAATATATTAGTTTAATTTCAAGATAATTTAAAATGAGATGTATTTCGATTTTTTTTTTGTAAGTATCAAGGATAAAAAAAGAAAAAAATTGAGTAATATGAAATTAGAATAAATTTGAAATTACATTATTTTGGGGAGGATGAATTTAGAATAAAAATTTTTAAATGTCATTAAGTGATTTGTAATTAAGTGAAAAGTTAAAAATTCTTACTTAATTTTTTAAAATTGTTTTTTGGTAGTTTTAAGTGGTTTAACAACTTAAAAAAACAAACTAAAAAACTTAATAAGTACAATTCAACATTATTAAGTATTAAATGGAAAAAAATTTTTTATTCCAAATCTATCATTCTCAAAAGAACATATTTTCAAATTTATTCTAATTTTATATTACTCAAATTTTATTTTTCTTTTTCCTGGATATTACAAAAAATATATTTGAAAAGAAAAACCTAAATACATCTCATCTCAAATTGTCTTGAAATTAAACTAATACATTTTAATTTGCAATTTAAACATTCATTTTTAAGTTGTTTTCTTAAATATATTAATATATTTGAATATATAAATATGGTAAATACTACTATATTTTTTAATCATATTTTAACTATGAATAAAATATTATTAATATGTATATACAAATGTTTTAGAATTTATTAAATTATTTATTTTAAGATGTTTATACTAAAATAATTAATATTACATAACAATAAATAATGAAAATGGTATAAATTTAACTTACTAGTTTTAAGATAATTTTAAATTTAAAAACTAACGTTTTCAGATAATTTTAAATTTAAAAATTAACAAGTTTACAACATATTCAAAACTAAGAGATCAAAAAAACTAAGCGATACCTTTTAGTTTTCGGACAAAAAAAAAAAAAAATGAATGACCCTTAAGTATTGTAAAATAGATATATGAGCAAGAAATCTCCTCGAATACAAAAATGACTTACAAAGAAAATCTCTAATTTGTTTATAGTATAAAATCTCACCATTCATATTTCTTTTAATTTGCGTTCAATAATTGTAATAAAAGCATTATAAATACTCTTATGAATTGTGAAAAAATTACATGTCATATACGATGAATAGATATTAAGTTAAAATAAACTTCTCTAATATAATTATCACTCATTAATGTCAATCTAAGGTGGTTAAAAAAAACAAAAAAAAAGACATATCAATATGACCGTTTATTTTCAGAGGGTTTGTTAGACAGTCATATCAGTAAATAAATAACTATTGAATTCTTATTTTCAAATCTAATTAAAAATAAAAACACATAAAAATATTAAATGGAAAAACATGAAAGCATTAAATGGAAAAAATATGGAAACATTAAATGAAAATACATGAAAACATTAAATAGAAATGCATGAAAATATTGGAGAATAATTTTTAGGGGATGTATTCAATTTAAAATTTCATTGGATTTTGAAGGATTTTAAAAGTTTGAGTGTATTCAATTAAGATTTATGAAGAGTACATTAAAATTTAGGTGTAATTTAGATTTGTTTGGATTATACTAAAATCAATACAAATTTATTTGGATTTAATTCAAACTTAAAATAGTCCAAACAAATTTAAATGTATTTAAAAAGTTATTAGCTTTGTAGATTTAATATAAGTGACAAAATTTAGTGGATTTTGATGGATTTGAAAGTCAAATTTGTGACTAAAAAAGTTTGCCATAAATCTTTCCTCATTTTCAAAGATTTCATAAAAAAAAATTAAAATAAAATCTATATGAAACCTATAAAGTCCATGAATTCCACCAACATCTATCATTTAAAAAACTCCATCAAACTCCAATAATTCTTTTTTTAATTGAATACACCCTCCTTAAATTAAATGTCTATAAAATGATATTTATGCCATGTAATCAAATTTGACATATATATATATCCTATGACAACTGGCATATTTAATTAACCATTTCCATATTTAGCAATTTAAGGGCAACAAATATGGTAATGGCAATCAAGAGTAATCAACCTCATCATGGAATCTAACTAAACAATCTTCTTTATTTAAAAATATATAGCCCTTTTATCACAAAACAGTATGTATCTATAGACTATTCCTTCTTCTTTATTTGGACAACAGAACAATGGCTGAGAATAGATACCTTTTGTTTTGTTATTTTTCTTGTAGTTTTATGTTCTGTATGAGTATATTATATGGTGTCACCAATATTGATGTGGAAAGAAAGGTGAGTATCATCTTAATAAAGTTATAAAAGTGATCATAAACCTCTAATGGAATTCTAAATTAGAAAGAATTTCCAATGAAATTTATAAAAATGAACTTCCATTATATTGATGCATTTTCTTTTTGCTAAAAAGTCTCTTGATTTTTTATCAATACATTAATAATATATTAATGCACATTTTTTAAAATGCTTTGATATTCAAAAAATTTAGTAGGCACTATTTTCACACTCCCCCTTGTTTATATGAATGCAGTTGTATATTGTCTACATGGGTTCTCTGCCAGAAGGGCAATTCTCACTGTCATCCCAACATCAAACTATGCTTCAAGAAGTTGTTCAAAGCATCTGTGAGCCCAACCCATTGGAAAACATGTTGGTGCAAAGTTACACAAGAAGTTTTTATGGATTTGCTGCCAAGCTTAATGATAAAGAGAGACACTGTCTGGTAAGTTCTGTCTAGTAACTTCACATGTTAGTGCTTAAATAAAGAACTCCTTTGTCTTACTGGTTTTCAAAACACTTTATATGTTTTACTACTCTAATTATATGCAGCCATGGAAGGAGTAGTCTCCATATTTCCGAGTACAACTTTCCATCTTCATCCAAAAAGATCTTGGGATTTCATGGGGTTCAATGAATCTGTTAATCGACAACCAAATGTTGAGAGTGATATTATAATTGGTTCTCTTGGCAGTGGAATTTGGCTTGAATCAGAGAGTTTTAAGGATAAAGGTTTTGGTCCTCCTCCCAAGAAGTGGAAAGGGGCTTGTAAAGTTGGCGAAAATTTCATCTGTAACAAGAAAGTAATAATATCTATTCTCTCGTTAGACTATGAATGAAAGAATAATAATATCTTTCAATTTATAAAATTTTTATCATTGCCTAACTTTGGCTTAATGATAGAGAGTTCTGATTGGGCTTGTTAATAACATAGGTTTGAATGACTATATCATAAGTGATATTAAAAAAATAAATATGATAGAGCTGTCACAACATTTCTTTTTCCATTTTTGAATGATTACAACAAATTAATTGGAGCTCGATATTGCCCCCCATTAGTATCTACAGCAACGACAAGAGATGAAGATGGCCATAAAATGCATATTGCAGCCACTGCTACAGGAAACCTTATAAAAGATGCTAGTTTTGCTGGACTGGCTCAAGGGACGGCAAGAGGAGGGGCTCCCTTAGTAAGAATTGCTGCATATAGAGTCTGTTATCCACTTCTTGGGTGTGGTGGAGTAGATGTATTAGCTGCTTTCGACGATGCTATTGCTGATGGAGTAGACATTATAACAGTCTCAATTGTTGGCCAAGCCTCAAAAAAATTAGAAGAGGATCCAATTTCCATTGGCGCTTTTCATGGTATGGCTAAAGGAATTTTGACTCTGAATTCTGCTGGTAACAACTGTAATTCTCCATATACATTGTCAAGTGTTGCTCCGTGGCTATTCTCTATAGTAGCCAGCACCATAGATCGCCTATTTAAGGACAATATTATTCTTGGGAATGGAAAGACAATAAAGGTATATACAATGTGTTTTTGTATTCACAATTGCATATCATATTATGTCATACACACACACACATATATATATGTATTCTTTTATATATTCCAATAACCTATTTACACTTTTAGGGTTTCTCAATAAATCCTTTTAGTCTTGATGGAAAAAATATATCCTCTGGCATATAGCAAAGAGGTTTCATCTAGTTGCATTATAGATTATGCTGAGTACGTTTCACTTAACGACAAATTTTAACCCATAATGTTTCCAAAGACAATATTGTGCATTTATTAAACTTATGTTGCTTTTCAGGCTTTGTGCTGATTGTTATCTTGATCCTGACAAAGTGACGGAAAAGATTGTATTATGCAATATGACTGAAGGTTATAAGCCTGTTTGGACTGCTACTGCAGCAAGATCAATTCTAAAAAATGATGAACCTCAAAGAGTTTCTGGTATTGTTAAATTTCCAACATCAAATGTCAACTCTATAGAATATGATGCAATTCTCTCATATTGGAAGTCTACAAAAGTATTGATATCTCAAAGCAGTTATGTGTTTATTGGTAGGGGTGGGCGTTTTCAGGTTTAGGTTAGGTTCGGTTGAAAATTTTTCAATCCAATCCAATTCAATAAATTCTTCAACCCAACTCAATCCAACCTAATGATAATCAGGTTGAGTTGATTGAGTTGAATTTAATCAACCACAAAGATATAAAAAGTTTAGTTTGTAACTCTCATAGTTTAAGTAATTTAATTAAAAATAAAATGAGTATAATAAAAATTTAGTGATTCAAAATAAAAGATTCAATCCACCATAAAAAGTATCTTTAATTATCATCCCTAGCAAATGATCCTCTATAAGAAAGAGAAAATCTTAGATTTAGAACTATTGCATGACAACAATTTACTGCTAGTTGTTCTCGCTTCATGGGGTACATTTCAATGCATGAAATTCAAGGCTTGATGGATTGCATGTATTGTCCCTCTACTAAAGGAGAGGGAAGAAGAACCCAACAGAGTGGAAGCAACATGTAGAGGGCGTAGGAGCACCTTCTAGAAGCTCTACAAAAGAATTGGCTTTTTTTCTTCTTTTTTTTTTTCTGACTGTATACATGCTGATTTACAATTCTCAAACCTCTAAGCTCACTAAGGAATGGTCCTGAGAATAATAAATGCTACCATAAACTAATGGGACTTGTCATAGATTGTCCATACTTGTGGGCTAACTACTTGTAACTGTCCACACGGTGGATGGGTACTTGAAACTGCAACATTGCTTCAACTAAAGCGTCCGGCGTGCTTTATCCTGAGACTAGCATCTTGGTGAGTGAATTGGCTTCTTCTTCTTTTTACTTCTACATTGTGGGAAATAAATGGAAGAAGAGAAAAGATGGTTTTTGGGTTTGAAAACCGATGAGAAATGGTTAAAAAAGAGATTGTTTCTGGGTTTTTTGTTGTTGATGATTGGTTTGAGTTTTTGCTTTTTTTTTTTTTTTTTGGGGGGGGGGGGGGAATATTGGTTTTGGATTCAATTATTATTATTATTATTATTTAAGTAATTATTTGATTTTTAAGATTTAGGTTTGAACCCAGATCTTATATTTTGATAGTTTTATTTGATCAAAATTTAACAATTTTTTATATTATTATATTAAATAACTTAAGAGTAAATGAGTCTTTTTGTTATCTGCTAATATTTTCTAGTCAAAGTTAACAAAAATGATTATTTTAGATTATAGGAAATGACTGGGTGTAGAATTATCCCTATTAAATATCTTAAGGGTAAATGAGACTTTTCCCCAGCTCTTAACATTTTCTGGTCAAAACTAATGGAAAGGGATATTTTAGATTTATAGGAACAACTAAGGGTCATTAATGATTATGTCAAAAGATAGGTGGAAAATTAGAATTATCCTTGCTATATATCTTGGATTCCCAAAAATTGAACCCAATTCAAACATAAATATGACTTCATCTTTTTCAGAACATGAAAATCAGCTGCATCTCCTTATGCATGACTTCCACAAACATCTTATACATTCAATTTCATCATCTAACTCCTCTATTATATATCCATCCTATTTTCAATCTCAAAATCTTTAAAAAACCAAACCCTAAATTTTAACAAACTCAAAATGTAATAAAAAAAAAAAAAGGAGAATTACTTCCAATCTATCTGAAACTTTAATATTCATAGATGTATACAACTTTTTAGCTTATTTACAGCGTTCTCCCCTAAACCAACGGTTAACTGACTTTGACCATTAGTAAATATGTTTGACCGTATAAAAAATATTGAAAGACAAAAATACCCTTGAATAAATTCTTTTTTTATTTTATTTAAAATAAATTTTAAATACTTTAAATAAATTTAATGAGATCTTCACCATGATTGAACAAAATTTGAAAAAAAAATCAAAATTAAAGAAAAAATTAAAGTTGAACAAAAACAAAACATTTTTCTTTTTAAAATGAGAGTTCTGGGTTGAACCCAGATCTTCAAACTTTAATTCAACCCAAATCTCTCTTTTTTTTTTTTTTTTTAAAGAATGTTTTCTTTTGATTCAACTTTAATTTTTTCTTTAATTTTGATTTTTTTTTTCAAATTTTGTTCAACCAAGACTTTTTTTTTCTCTTCAATTTTGTTTTGTTTAAAGATGAAGATGAAGATGAATCTTCATCTTTATTTTCATCTTCTATTTTCATATTTTTTTTTTAATTTTTTTAGTTTTGATTTTTAAATTTTTCTTAAATTAATCTCTATCATCCATCTAGTGGAGATTCCATTAATTTTTTTTAATTTATTTAAAGTTTTTAAAATTTATTTTAAAAGAAAAATAAAAAGTAAATTTATTCAGGAATAATTTTATCTTTCAATATTTTTTATATAGTCAAACATATTTGTTAATAATCAAAGTCAATCAACTGTAAGTCCAAGGGAGAATGCTGCAAATAAACCAAAAGATTGTATATGCTTGTGAATATTAAATTTTTAGATAGATTGGAGGTAATTTTCTCTAAAAAAAATGTTGCAAGACTTGCTGCCATGAAACTCGCAAGCACAGTGGTAAATTGAACAATAACTTTTGTGAGGCACTGACACATTTATGATTTTTTTTTTAATTGAAAAAAAGGAGCCTTCTTAGCTAAAGAATCTCAGTTTAAATTTCTCCAAACAAAGAAGCTACAAAAGAACAGCTAGTGTCACAAATATGCCAATGCCTCACAAAAACTTGTCTTGACTACGTCAAGTCGGTAAATATGCCCCATGACTCATTCTCCATCAGACTAAAAGTAGAAAAATATCATATTCTCTGCAAAAAAAAGAAAAAAAAAAATCTACTTAGTAATTCACTCCACCCTAGCCACCAATTCTCAAATTCTAATAGAACAAGATACTATATTAATTAGTTTATTAACCAAAGAATATCAGATAGTAGAAAAGCAACCTCTAGACTCTTAAATCCTCAGAACCTCACTTAATTAAAACAACTAGTTGGCAAGATTAGCCCAACTGATATAGGTTAGCTAAGAATACTAAACCATACTAATATAACTGTGAATAATGAGACATGCTGACTAGATTTCTTTTTTATATAGCATTAAGTATCCCCAGATTTTTTCTATGCTTTTAAAACATGTTTTACATATTAATTTGCTTCAAATTGGCAATCCAAGAAACCTTTCAACTCCTATTTTATGTTTCGGGTAAAAAGAGTTTCAAGGGTGATTTGCACAAAGATTTTAGATAACTTACCAAAGGAAAAAAATTCATCTAATTCAAAGTACAGTTAAGTGTAAAGTCATGGGAGACATTCTTAATACAAATTAATAAAGAAAATCTTGGAATTTTGCATCATTGGGAATCTATAGACAAAGGTAATATTCCAATCAACAAAATATTTGTATGTCAAAAGATGCTTCTTAAGAACTCACACTAAAAATTAGAAGACTAACATATAACCTTGCCAATATCATCTTAAAGCCATCACAAAGCAAGTTTCCCCTCATGAGAACTACTGAGAAGTTGTAGCAAATTTAGAGATAAACTTTCAACGAACTCAATCCTTCTGAATTCAGCTTGTTAGATCAACTCTATATCAATGACTTCAAAATTGAAAGTTAAAAAGCAAAAAAGGAAAGGTACAAACTAGGTCCATGATCGGGCTAAAATTATGCACGATTTTATATTCTTAGCCTATGCTTTTATGATGAAAACTCAAGTAATTAGGGGTGTACTAATGTTTTCTGAGTGTTTTGTGTAGAATTTGAATGAAGGGTTGTATTTTTTTGGGTAAAAGTGTAATTTATAAAAACTGAGGGCCTTTTTATAATTTTTCCGCAAGCCAATTTTGGAAGCTCATTGGGAGAGATTCTTGCACCAAAATTAATGGGAGCATATCCAGTAATTTAGGCAACAATTGATGCATGCTTTAAAAGCTCTTGATCCCAGTCTTGGAAGGAATTTAAATACATGGGAAGAAGATTTTTTATTTAAAGAAATATGAGTCAAAGCTTCGATGATCTTTTAAAGGAAAATCATGGCATTCAATGCAGAAGATTCAAGAGGATTATTTATGGTACTTGAGAGAGAGTATCATGGAAATAAATTGGGAAAGTATCTTGGAATTCAATGAAGAGAAAATCAAGGAAGTCAACTTTATGTTAGAAAAAATCTCTCTCCCTCCTCCTACTATAAATTCATTCTTTTTATGCTCAGAAGGGAGTCTTTGGCTTGGTTGTGGTTTTTTAGGTTTTCTCTATTTTTTTTTGGACGGCAGCAGAGAGGGTTTGAGAGCAGTGGAGTTGCAGACAATCTCAACGTTGCTAGAATTCAACCTACTCCAGTTTATTCAAGTTCAAGAAACATCTCAGAGAACAACATATTGACTATTTTATCTTTTTGTTTGATTATTTCAATGTCGAATATTTTTATTTTAATTTTGTGCACTGTGTTATTCAATCTTATGTCGAACTAACTTTAATTTCTAAGGCTACAATGTAGCCAATTTATTTCATCGTCTATTCAATGATTTTTTCATGTTAATTAATTGTTATTTTCTTTTATATTTATATTTTATTCTATTGGAACTTACTGCTATCAATTAAATAAGGCCTGTTAATTGATAGATCTTGTGACTATGATACGCTTGACAAAGGTATTATGTGTTAGACGTCAATAGAATGACATAATCCATATAGGATAGACATATACCTGTAGGGATTGTGTAATCATATGTGGGTAATTGAAACTTAATGAATTCAGGATTATTTAATTTACATAAACATATAGTAGATTAATTATTCTGAGTATTATTACTTGACCGTTCGAAAGAGACTAGTAATTAATCTAGAGTTACCTGATTAAATACAATATAAAAGTGATTATTTTTGTGTAAATAAAATGAGAATAGGTTGATGAAATAAAAAGGTGAAATTGTGCCTTAAATTTACTCATTTGTTGTTGGTTCCATCAATTAATTTGTTTGTTTATTTGATTTTTTTTCTTTATTTTTATTAATTAAGTTTTTTCTTTAATTGAATTCAATTTGCTTTTAATTTTGGTAGTTTGAATAAAATTGTTGTCAATCAATTT
This sequence comes from Litchi chinensis, assembly GCA_019925255.1. Taxonomy (NCBI): domain Eukaryota; kingdom Viridiplantae; phylum Streptophyta; class Magnoliopsida; order Sapindales; family Sapindaceae; genus Litchi; species Litchi chinensis. The sequence continues at coordinate 10,849,132 of CM034464.1, read as the reverse complement.
TGATAATTGGTACATAAAATTAGCAATTGTCCCTGTGGGAATGACCTTGATTTACCATTATATTACATTGTGACCGTGTATACTTGCACGCAACCTATTATAATTAGTGCATTAAGAATTTACCCATCAAGTTTTTGGCGCCGTTGTCGGGGACAATGTGTCATTTTACAATATCAATATCAATACTAATTGAAACAATTTTACTTCAAACAATTTTATTTTGCCTTTTTCAGGTGCTGACAGGCATTTTATGCGAAAGTCTAAAAGTGCTGAGTTATTGCCATTCGACAGCGAAATCGAGAGAACAGTTCGTGGAATAAGAAAAGTTAGGCGTTTAGCGGAACAAAAAGTAAACATGGGAGATAATCAAGCTGCCCCCGAGGGTTCCAGACCTCTCAGAGATTATTTTATACCAACTGTGGAAGGGATTCACTAAAGCATTCGCAGACCGGCCATTCAAGCAAACAACTTTGAGATCAGACCGACAACCATTCAAATGATTCAATCCACAGTGCAATTTTGTGGCTTACTTCATGAAGATCCAAATGAGCACATTGCAAACTTCTTGGAGATTTGCGATACTTTCAAGTACAATGGAGTGTCAGACGATGTCATTCGGTTGAAATTGTTTTCGTTTTCATTAAAAGATAGGGCAAAGAGCTGGCTGAATTCACTACCCCAATCATCTATCACAACATGGGACAAGTTGGCATAAAAATTCCTAGCCAAGTATTTTCCTCCTGCGAAAACAGCGAAATTACGGAATGATATTGCCGCATTCACACAGAAGGAAGAGGAGTCATTATACGAGGCTTGAAAGAGATTCAAGGAGTTGCTTCGAAAGTGTCCTCATCATGGAATTCCAGAATGGATGCAAATACAGACGTTTTATCAAGAATTATCAGAGGTTGGAAGATCTAATGTGGATGCTGCAGCAGGTGGAGCATTGCTAAAAAGAAATGCGGAGGATGCATTTGAATTGATCGAAGAAATGTCCTCCAACATCTATCAATGGCCTTCTGAGAGAACGAAACCCATAAAAGCAGTGTCAAATGCTCATGAGCTGGATGCTATTACGACATTAATGACTCAGGTTTCTACTTTGACAAAGAGATTGGATGCATGTGGTATGGGTGCAAGTGGTGTCAACGTAATACAGAGCTTATTTGTTAGCTGTGAAGAATGTGGAGGCAATCATGCAACGAACAGTTGCCCGAGTAATCAGGAGTCGGTACAGTTTGTGGCCAACTATAATAGACAACGCAATGATCCATATTCGAATGTTTATAATCCTGGGTGGAGAAATCATCCCAACTTCTCATGGAAGCAAAATCAAGATTAGACATCACAATTGAAGCTTGCGTTTCCGCCTGGTTTCCAGAGTCAACCACAGTAAGTTCAACCTCAAGTTAAGAAGCCATCGATGAAGAAAATGCTGATGCAATTCATGACAAAAACCGACTCTCTCATGCAAAGTCAGCAAAATCAATTCCAAGCTCAATTACAAAATTAGAGCGCATCAATTCGAAACCTAGAGGTGCAATTAGGCCAACTTGCTAATTCTATCAACGGTAGACCATATGGAAACTTACCTAACGATACGGAGCAAAACCCCAGGAGAGAAGGTAAGGAGCAATGCAAGGCTATCACTTTAAAGAATAGTAAGGAGCTGAATCAAAACATAGTAAGATCCATTATTGTGCCAAAACCATCAAAGGAGGAAGAGGAGGTAGTTGCAGATAAGGAAGAGTAAAAGAAAGAGCAGAAGGATGACAAAGAAGTACCAGGGAAGCCAATAGGAGAAAAGAGAGCATCTCAGATGCCGCCTTTGTCATTTCCGCAGAGGTTTCAAAAGCAGAAACTAGATAAACAGTTCTCGAAGTTCCTAGAGGTATTCAAAAAGTTGCATACCAATATACCTTTTGCAGAAGCACTGGAACAAATGCCTACTTATGTAAAGTTCATGAAAGAGATCCTATCGAAGAAAAGGAAGTTGGAGGAGTTTGAGACGGTGGCTCTGACAGAAAAGTGTAGTGCAATCCTATAGCAGAAATTACCTCCAAAATTAAAAGATCTAGATAGTTTCACTATTCCGTGTAGAATTGGAGAAAACTTTGATGGGAGAGCCTTGTGCGATCTGGGGGCAAGTATCAACTTGATGCCTTTATCCATTTACAAGAGATTAGGTTTGAGGGAAGCCAAGCCAACATCAGTTGCTCTTTAACTTGCAGATCGATTTGTGAAGAGGCCTAGAGGTATAATTGGGGATGTTCTAGTGAAAGTGGAGAAGTTTATATTCCCAGCGGATTTCATCATCCTTGACATGGAAGAAGATTGAGAGATTCTTATCATACTAGGAAGACCTTTTTTAGCCACCGGAATGACTGTGATTGATGTGCAGAAGGGTCAGTTGACAATAAGGGTACAAGATGAAGAGGTCATTTTTAATGTTTTTAAGGCTTTGAAGTTTCCTAGTGACATTGATGAATGTAATAGAGTGGAAGTGTTGCATGATTGTATTCAAGAGGTACGCAATGAAAAAACTCTACTAGATGTTTTGGAAGCTGCATTGGTATATTCAAGTAAGGGAAATCGTGAAGAGGTCCAAGATTATGTGGAAATACTTGAAGCAGCCCTAAAGTATGAGGTGTTAAATATGCATAATGCTCAACCTCTTTTGGCATCATCGATACTCAAACTATCAATAAAGGAGCCACCGAGTTTAGAGCTTAAACTACTCTTGAAATATTTACGATATGCTTATCTCAAGGAAGCGTCCACTTTGGCAGTTATCATTTCTGTAGATTTAAACGATGTTCAAGAAGAGAAATTGTTAAGGGTATTGAGAGAAAACAAGTTAGCTTTGGGATGGACAATCGCTGATATAAGAGGTATTAGTCCATCCTTCTGCATGCATAAAATCCTGATGGAAGATAACTATAAGCCAACCATTCAATCACAACGAAGACTAAATCCAATTATGAAAGACGTGGTGAAAAAGGAGATAATTAAACTGTTAGATGCGAGTATCATTTATTCTATCTCTAATAGTTCTTAGATCAGTCTAGTCCAATGTGTTCCTAAGAAAGGAAGAATAACAATGGTGACAAACGAGAAAAATGAACTTATTCCAACGAGGGTGGTCAATGGTTGGTGGGTTTGTATGGATTATAGAAAGCTGAATCAAGCCATAAAGAATGATCATTTTTCGCTACCTTTTATTGATCAAATGCTTGATAGGCTAGCTAGTCATGAATATTATTGCTTTTTGGATGGGTATTTCGAATATAATCAGATCGTCATCGCTCCCGAGGATCAAGAAAAGACAACTTTTACATGTTCTTATGGTACATTTGCTTACAAAAGGGTGTCATTTGGATTATGTAATGCTCCTGTAACTTTTCAACGATGTATGATGGCAATTTTTTCGGAGATGGTGGAATAATTCATGGAAGTTTTCATGGATGATTTTTTGGTGTTTGGGGACTCGTTCGACTTATGCTTACAGAATCTTGCTAAGATGTTAAAAAGATGCACGGAGACTAACCTAGTTTTGAACTGGGAAAAATGTCATTCTATGGTTCATGAGGGTATTGTCTTAGGGCACAAGATCTCAGTAAGGGGTATTGAAGTGGACCGAGCGAAGATAGAAATAATTGAGAAACTTCCACCGCCTTCATCAGTCAAGGGAGTTCGGAGTTTCCTCGAGCATGCAGGTTTTTACCGAAGATTCATTAAAGATTTTTCTAAGATATCAAGGCCACTATGTAGTTTGTTGGAGAAGGACGTGCCTTTTAAGTTTGATGAAGATTGTTTGTAAGCGTTCGAAATTTTGAAGAAGAAATTGGCAACCGCTCCAATTATCATAGCTCCAGATTGGAACATGTCATTTGAGTTAATGTGTGATGCCAATGATTTTGCAGTGGGAGTTGTCCTTGGTCAAAGAAATGATAAGATTTTCCATACTATTTACTACTCCAGTAAGACATTAAATGATGCTCAAATGAATTACACCATAATGGAGAAAGAATTACTAGCTATAGTTTTTGCATTTGATAAATTTAAACCTTATTTGATTGGGTCTAAAGTGGTAGTTTATACTGACCACTCTACCATTAAGTACCTTATAATCAAGAAAGATGCTAAGCCACGTCTTATCAGATGGGTACTACTATTACATGAGTTCGACTTAGAGATAAGAGATAAGAAGGGGATAGAAAATCAAGTTGCTGATCATTTATCCAGATTAGAAGGAAGTAATATAGATGATAAGACAAACATCAATGAGACCTTCCCTGATGAGCAACTTCTCTCTTACAGTAAGGAAGAAGCACCATGGTACGCAGATTTTGTTAATTTCATAATGTGTAATGTACTTCCTCTTGACTTATCATTTCAGCAAAAAAAGAAATTTCTCTATGATGTGAAAATGTATGTATGGGATGACCCATATCTGTTCAACCAATGTGCCGATCAGGTGTTGAGGCGATGTGTGTCGTATGAAGATACTGAAGATATTTTACGGCATTGTCATTCATATAATTACGGGGGTTATTTTGGTAGAGAACGAACTGCCATAAAAGTTCTGCAGGCAAGGTTTTATTGGCCGACGATTTTTAAAGATACATGAAGATTTGTCCAAACATGTGATCAGTGCTAGAGGACAAGAAATATTTTAAAGAGACATGAGATGCCGTTGCAAAATATTTTAGAAGTTGAGCTGTTTGATGTATGGGGTATAGACTTCATGGGACCTTTTCCATCATCATTTCAAAATCAGTATATTTTGGTGGTAGTGGATTATGTTTCGAAATGGATAGAAGTTGTAGCTACCACTTCAAATGATGCAAGGGTTGTGACCAAGTTTTTGAAGAAGAATATTTTCACCAAATTTGGAACGCCTCGAGCCATTATCAGCGATGGTGGTTCTCATTTTTGTAATTGCCAATTTGAAAGCCTACTCAAGCAATATGGGGTCACTCACAAGATAACAACCTCGTATCACCCTCAAGCCAGTGGACAAGTTGAAATCTCAAACAGGGAGCTTAAGGGTATTCTGGAGAAGACTGTTAGCAAATCAAGGAGGGATTGGAGTATCAAGTTGAATGATGCACTTTGGGCTTATCGAATTGCTTATAAAACACCAATTAGAATGTCCCTGTTCCGATTAGTGTATGGGAAAGCATGTCATCTACCAGTAGAGTTGGAGCATAAGACATTTTGGGTAATTAAGGCTTTGAATTTGGATTTGAAGAAAGTCGGTGATAAACGTCTTCTTCAATTGGATGAGCTAGAGGAAATACGATTGGATTCATATGAGAATGCTCGCATCTACAAGAAAAAGACAAAGCAATGGCATGACAAGAAAATCCTAGCCAAACATTTCGTACCAGGACAGCAAGTGTTGTTTAATTCTAGGTTAAGATTATTCCCAGGCAAACTTAAATCCAGATGGTCAGGGCCTTTCATTGTGAAAACGGTATATCCATACAGAGCAGTGGAAGTTGAAGATGAAAAGATAAAAGAATTGTTTAAGGTCAACAGTCAACGATTGAAGCACTATTACGGTGGTGAAGTGGATCGTCAAAAATCCACTATCACCTTAATGGATTAAAACAATTGAAGTTAGATGGAAGTCAAGCTGAAGACTTAAAATCTAGCGTTTCTTGAGAGGCAACCCAAGTTTTTCAAATTTATTTATTATTATTTGTATTATTTTTATATATTTCTATTATATATTTTTTTATTACTTTCTTTAGTTTCTTATTTTTATTTTTATTTCAGTGTTGTAATTCTGGGTTTTTATTTTTGTTAGGTGAACAGTGGAGTGTGCACGAGTGGTTAATTTTCGTTTCAAAAAAAAAAGATTCATCCACCATTTGTACTACGTTGTACTTAACATACACCATAGCACATGCAAAAATCAATCAGGTTTTTAGTATACTACACATTTTTTTTTTTTTTTTTGAGAAGTATACTACACATTTCAGACATTAGAAAGAAACAAACATAAGTGCATAAAAAAACGAGCAAAGAAAAGTCAAATAAATATTTTTTTTATGCAACTTTTCTTTCACTTTGTTTATTCAACATTTTTCTCTTCCACATTTGTTTTCACCAGTTTACTGCCGTCACCCATTCACCCACTTTTCATCATCAATTTTTCTCTCAATCCATCATTTCTATTCTTTTGATGCATCAACAATACAGGTATGATCTAATTTCCATAAACTTCATGTCGTATGAGCTTCACATTGACGGAAGTCAATAATAAAAAGTTGTTTTTTTTTTTTTTTTATGGGTTTACTTGGTAAGTTTGATGTTACTAGTGGTCATGCATATAATTTTTGTTAGTAAAAGTGGGTTGTGGATGTTTTTGTGATTATAAGTGTGATAAAGTGGAGTGTTAATGTGGTGTTAATTATGGAAACCATGAGGCACAAATAATGCATAGTAGGTGTTTGGTCTCGTTTGTTTCCATTGTGTGAATTATGGTGTATGTTTCGTGAATTTTTTTTGTGGCAGGTATGGTGCATTCACAAGGAGGTCAAATTGGTACATCTAACTCAAGGGATAAGGGTGAAAGTGTCACACAACAGAAGTGAAAGAAACAAGAGTGATGAGTCTGGGAAAACTCCAAAACATGGTGCAGATGAAATTGGGAAATAAATAATTCGAGGACTTAATTTTGGCATGCAGGATCTCGGATGAAAGAAAAGACAATTTTCCATAACGCTCGAGCCCAATTTCGTTTAGGAAAATACAGTGGGGTGACTTGGATTTCAGACTTTGTGAGATGCTTATTTTTCTTCTTCATTATAGACTTTCAACTTACCTGTTAAATTATGGTCTCCTTTACTTTCAAGTACGATTTCTTTTCCTTTTCTTTATGTGTGATTTAGGAAGTTTGGAGTCTATAAATAGAGGGTGTTTGAAGTCTGTCAAGAGTCATAGAATTCTGTCAAGAGGAGGTTTAAGTGCTGTCCACCTTTGTGCACTCTTAATCATGGTTTTGATAAGAGGCGGGAGTGAAACCAATGGTAGTTCCAAAAAAAGGGTCAGACAGTTTGGTTCGGAAGGCAGAGGACACGTCGGGAAGACAAAGATAGATGACCCTATTGTGATTCTTGAGTCGAGACTAATACATCTGAGGCAGTCCCAAATATAGAGAGTCCACTAGAACACGGTATGGAAGGATTTTTCAAGCCGGAGACCTCGGTTAAGGATGCAAAAATGAAGGCTCTCATGCCAGATGACCCTCCCGTGCCAACTCATATACCCACTGTGGATAAAGTGTGTAAATGGGAGGCACGAGAGGGTCATCTGGCATGGGAGCCTTCATTTTTGCATCCTTAACTGAGGTCTCCGGCTTGAAAAATCCTTCCATACCGTGTTCTAGCGGACTCTCTGTATTTGGGACTGCCTCAGATGGATTAGTCTCGATGCTTGACTCAAGAATCACAACAGGGTCATCTATCTTTGTCTTCCCGACGTGTCCTCTGCCTTCCGAACCAAACTGCCTGACCCTTTTCTGGAACTACCATTGGTTTCACTCCCGCCTCTTGTCAGAACCATGATTAAGAGTGCACAAAGGTGGACAGCACTTAAACCTCCTCTTGACAGAATTCTATGACTCTTGACAGACTTCAAACACCCTCTATTTATAGACTCCAAACTTCCTAAATCACACATAAAGAAAAGGAAAAGAAATCGCACCTGAAAGGAAAGGAGACCAGAATTTAACTGGTAAGTTAAAAGTCTATAATGAAGAGGAAAAATAAGCATCTCGCAAATCTTCCGTGCACAAAAGTAGCAAAGTCTGAAATCCAAGTCACCCCACTGTATTTTCCTAAACGAAATTGGGCTTGAGCGTTATGGAAAATTGCCTTTTCTTTCATCCGAGATCCTGCATGCCAAAATTAAGTCCTCGAATTATTTATTTCCCAACTTCATCTGTACCCTGTTTTGGAGTTTTCCCAAACTCATCACTCTTGTTTCTTTCACTTCTGTTGTGTGACACTTTCACCCTTATCCCTTGAGTTAGATGTACCAATTTGACCTCCTTGTGAATGCACCATACCTGCCACAAAAAAAATTCACGAAACATACACCATAATTCACACAATGGAAACAAACGAGTCTAAGAGACTTTTAACCAAACACCTACTATGCATTATTTGTGCCTCATGGTTTCCATAATTAACACCACATTAACACTCCACTTTATCACACTTTTAATCACAAAACATCCACAACCCACTTTTACTAACAAAAATTATATGCATGACCACTAGTAGTGATAGGCCCCGCTCTTTACTAGGCCTGCCGGCCGCCTTACAGTAGCCCTCCAGCGGATATCTGATCCAACTGAAAGGTTCTCGTAAAGCTACGCCGTTTACTTTTTAAAACTTTATATTAATGCGAAAACGTGGTAAAAATTTTTCTTTTGGACGTTTATAAAACGAATTTATAAAAATTTGGGCAGCATAACGGCTGTATTTCGAACATGCTACCTTGCAAATTTCGAAATTAGCACTTCTATAACAAACATTTCTCCACTACTGGGCTTCAGGCCCTCAAAGCGTTTCCACACAATCCAATCACAAATATTTTCAATTTGAAATCCATAAGTATATTTCCATTTCATTTAAGACAAATAGATAATTTAATTTGTCAAAAACCTAATTTTATGAATACAAATACGATATACAATCCAAAATATTATTTACAACATATTCCTCAAAAGTTGACCGGGATGCATGACATACGCTTTTAAATCTAAACTTATGCAGTGATGCTATTGCGTCAGGCCACTTACGCGTCCAGTGGAGCCTCTTCTGGTTGATGACTCGTTCCTGCACATGAGAAGGATTTTTATAAAATACGAAAATAGGGTGGTGAGTATAAAACTCAGTGAGTGGATAGCTTTTCACTAAAACGTTCTTTTTCTAAAATGTATATTTCTTTTCAAAATACTTTCTAAAATAAGATTCTTTCTATAAGTTAATTAAAATTTCAAAACTGAGTACTTCTTATAAATCTTTCTTTATTTCTGAAAACTGGAAACAATTTCTACTTTGATAAACTTCACGTCGATGGATGTGCTTTTCTCTTTTATCTCGCCAAGGGCAACCTAGGGAAACTACTCCTGTCGTGGCAGTCTAAACTCTCTCGCATGCCACTAGGAATGAAGGAATCTGCCATGTGTAGTTGCCGATGCGTAAACTCTGGGTGCGCATTATTCTCTCGCAATCGGTCCAATCTACACTACCCTTATGCGTGCAGAGGGTGACTCGACTGACTCTCTCTCTTAGGAGTCGTTCAGACTCCACTCTCGGTTAGTGACCCTCACACATCTACCGTACACGCATAGGGTACTCCACTTGACACTTAACTGGGGCTAGGGTAAACCCAAGACATTTAAAATCTCTTTTTCAATAAACTAAAAAATTCTTTCTTTTTCTTTTAATCACTTGAAATAAAACTCTACTTTTTCTGAGGCCGAAGCCTATTATCCGTAAATAACTTTAGCATGTAAAATTCTCGAGTACAATTACTCATATACTAAATTACTTTGATACTCAATAATTATAATTACAATTAAATGAAAATATTCATGCAACTCATATCAAATATGTAACATGCTAAAATAACTTGAAAATTATATAATAAACTATTTTACTAAAACAATAATTAAATAACTCACTTCTCATGAAATAAATTCATAAATGCTTTAAAAATAAAACCACTCACAATTTACTTCCAATTACTTCACCATCTCTCCAACACTTCCTTTTGATTCTTGAGATTCTCCTACAATTTAATCCAACCAAAATCTTGGTTTAGGATTCATAAATACATTACAATTTCAACTTCATTAAAATCTCATGCACCAACATAACAACACCATATTCTAGACAATCTTCCAATCACTTTCTAATCCAAAGTTTTTGCATTTAAACTTATTCAACCATCCAACAATTTATTCACTTTAATCCAACACATCAATTACCAATTGATCACTTAATCTTAACTCAATATATATATATATATATATATAAATATATTCAATAAATCCATCACTTTACCTTATCTTCCTATAATAATCTCACATCAAATTCAATTAATTCCTTTGGTGCTAAAGAAATCAACCATATCATGATTACCATCCAAACACACATAATAATTCATTAAAACCTCATATACCTCAATAACTTAAAAAGTCTATCAACCAAACATGAATTCACTTCTACTCACCTTCACTCTCTCTTGATGAAGATGGATGGGTTTGAGAGGCTACAAGGGGTGGATCATCTCTTCTTCTTCTTCTTCTTCTCCTCCTTCACCGCTGCAGCTTTCCTTCTTCTTCTGGTCTGCTCTGCTCACGATTTCAGCTCCCTCTCTCTCTCGGTTTCAGCTCACGGTTCCAGCTTGTCTCTCACGATTTCTTCTCCTTCTTCACGACTGCAGACTTCTTCTTCTTCTTCCGGTTTCAGCTCTGCTCACGGTTTCTCTCTTTCTTTCGGCTTCTGCTTCTATTTTTTCACGATTTCAGCTTGTCTCTCACGATTCCTTCAGCTCTCAGCCGACTTATCTCTCTCTCAACCGACTTAACATTTGATTCAGTTTTCAATCCTCTCTACTTTATATACTCATGCCTTGACAATGTCCAAAATGCCTCTAAACTAATTCTATAATCACACAAGTGCCACTAGTCAAGAATGAAGTCATTTAATTGGTCACCTTCTCAACTAATTAATCCACTAACAATTTCATCCAATTTCTTAATTAAATCTCAACTAATTCCTTACTTTTTGACTTAAAGATGTCACAATATTATTGGCTTTCATCCAAACACATGGATTGTGCTTCTTTGAGGCTTATCTTCTCATATAACTTTTATCAACCTCTTAAATTTAAATTTAATATCTCACTTAACACCAATAAATTCCAAAAATATTCCATGGTCACCCTATCATCAAATTGACCATACAATACTCTAATTGGGTGTCTTAACTTCCAATCCCAAGCTTTGAAAAAATTCAATTGACTATAAACTCACTAAATTCCCAACGTTCTCAACGAGGGTATTTTTATCCATAAATATTCGGAACCTTTAAAATCTATTCAAACGAACTCATTTTTACTCCGATTCAATTTCAAATAACTCTAATTCATATTCTGGAGCTTATGATGTTTGAGGTCCATTTTTCGAAAATCACTATTCACACGGATACTATTCATCGAAAATACTATTTACTGAAAAATTTTTTATTTCACGAAAATTTAGGAAATTTTCCTTTTCCCAAAAATCACTATTCACTCGAAAATACTATTTACACGAAATCACTATTCATCTAGAAATATTATTCATCCAAAAATACTATTTATCCGGGAAACACTATTTCTCTCAGGGAACTAAAATTCCGGGTCTTACAAGTAGCATCAAACTTACCAAGTAAACTCATAAAAAAACAACTTTTTATGATTGACTTCCGTCAATGTGATGCTCATACTACATGAAGTTTATGGAAATTAGATCATACCTATATTGTTGATGCATCAAAAGAATAGAAATGATGGATTGAGAGAAAAATTGATGATGAAAAGTGGGTGAATAGGTGACGGCAGTAAACTGGTGAAAACAAATATGGAACAGAAAAATGTTGAATAAACAAAGTGAAAGAAAAGTTGCATAAAAAAATATTTATTTGACTTTTCTTTGCTCGTTTTTTTATGCACTTATGTTTGTTTCTTTCTAATGTCTAAGATGTGCAATATACTAAAAACCTGATTGATTTTTGCATGTGCTATGGTGTATGTTAAGTACACCGTAACACAAATGGTGCACGAATCTTTTTTTTTTTTCATTGTTGTTTTTTAAATCATTGAATATAGATTGAGCTCCTTGATTAACATCACTCCCAAACTTGAATTTTTCTACACCTAACACTCCATTCTTCCATCATTTAGCACATTGTCTTCAAAATCCAAGCTCCTAGGTTATGACTTATATTTTAATTTGGTTAGGACAAGGATAAATTGTAGGGACGAAAGAAAATAAATGCTAATATATGTTTGGCTTCAAATTGGTTTTAGACGCACACACATTTTAGGTTCGGTAATTTTGATTTCTTAGTTTTTTTCTGAAGTTATTTACACACATGTGCCTGCCTCATATTAATAGGATCACATAACGACTTAAAATTTCAGAAATCCTAAAGAATTGCAATGATTTTCTGCCTTTAAAGTCCAAACAAAGCCTAAAGAGACCAACTAGTCATGAAAAATTTTCTGAAGAGTGTTTAAGAGTGGAACATAATAAATTCCCTCTGAAATAAAACAATATGGCTCAAAAGTTCTCACATAGGTAGTCTCCACTAATAGACCACATCTATGCATGCACAATATCTCTACATTCTCCTACTAGGTTTAAAGTTTTTGATAACATCAAACCATGCTTAAGACTTTCATGGCTCATCCTTAGTCAAAATTACCAATCACAAAGCACAATAATTCTCTTGTCAATAGCACATGGTCAATTTATTAATCAAGTTTGAAACATGAATGTTTTCACCCCCAAACCTAATCCAAATATTGTTCTTAATGTTTGAAAGAAAACTAAGTTTAGGAGGACAAAAAGAATAATAATTAAATTAAAAAAAAGTTAATAATGATAATAATAAAAATTAAAATTAAAATAAAAAGTAAAATTAGCTACCAAATAAAAGCAAAGAATTATGCACACACCAGCTAAACAGTATACAAATAAAAAAAATTAGGCAAAAGAGAAAACACAAGCAAAATAAATTGAAAGAACAATAACATTATGATAATAAAAGAAATTAATTAATTTTGAAGACAAACCAAAGACACTGACGACAAACTTAAAAAAAAATCAATGCTAGAACCTAAAAAAAAATAAAAGAAGCTAACATAAAAACTCCCTAAAGACTCTTAATGATTTATTAACTAAAAAAAAATTAAATTATTAAAATCTAAGTCACTAACTCAACAAGCTAACACTTAATGATGTTCCTACGACTCTATTGACGAAGACTCCTAATGGGACTCTTAATCATGGCTTGAGTTCATGCAGGCGATTCAGGATTTGATATTGATTGTACTCCAAGGTGGTAGAACGATTCTCCAAGAAGTTAACTTGATCTTTTAACTCCATGACATGATGCATTATGTTGTTGTTCTGGTTCAGCATAAAACTCGTGTTCTACCAACTCATATACCCACTGTGGATAAAAAAAAAAAAAAGAGAAGGAAAGAAAAAATATATATATTTGAGGACGAAATAAAGGAGATGAGGTTTAATTGAAGAGTTTGAGCTCGGTGTTAATTACAACATTTTTGGAGATACAAGGAATAATCTTTAGAAAAGTTCAAACTCCTCTTTGTAGACTTTATTCTCGTTCTTTGTGAGCCAAAACCCCAAGCCCCGTTACACCATTTTGGAAGACTTGCTTATTAATAGGAAATCATGATTGCTTAGAGCCAGAATCATGGGTGTTGCACTGTCTTTAGATGTCTGATTCTTTCAAGAGACTTGATTTGTGCTTAGCATTCATAATTCATAAATTATTATACAAGCATTATGAAGACTTAAGTTCTTATTGATGCATAAACTCCTAAATGCTTGTATATTGTGAGAGTGTCGCCTTAGGACTCTGTGGAATAAAATATGATCAGTGATTTCTGGTGAGGTGTAGAATCAAGGCGAAATAAGGCCATGGTGTGTATGCTTAGTATTGTTGAAATTCGACTACTGGGTGATGAGTTGGAGAAAATGGATGATCGTGTGAGGATTACTAGTGACTTATTTTTAGTCGAGATTCAAGATCTCATGTGAAGTGATTTTTCTTGAAGATAGCACTGGAAGATTTATTGTTAAGTTCGAACTTGATTGTTTTACGTTTGTGGGTATCGTAGCTGGTAAACCCTCAGGAGACACAACTTCTCCTACTAGGAACACCTAGAGGTTTAAAGGCTCGTGGCATACGCTAAATGCTATCGTGTTTACCTACGAAAGTGGATGTAGTTTTAATTTCTGTTGTTTTTTTTTTTTTTTATATTTTTTTGCTCGAGGGCGAGCAAAAGTTAGGTTTAGGGATACTTGATCGGGCTAAAATTATGCACGATTTTATATCCTTAGTCTATGCTTTTATGATGAAAACTCGAGTAATAAGAGGTGTACTAATGTTTTCTGAATGTTTTGTGCAGAATTTGAATGAAGGGATAAATTGTAATTTTTTTGGACAAAAGTGTAATTTATAAAAACTGAGGGCCTTTTTATAAATTTTCCGTAAGCCAATTTTGAAAGCTCATTAGGAGAGATTCTTGTACCAAAATTAATGGGATCATATCCAGTAATTTAGGCAACAATTGATGCATGTTTTAAAAGCTCTTGATCTCAGTTTTGGAAGGAATTTAAATGCATGGGAAAAAGATCTTTTACTTAAAGAAATCTGAGTCAAAGCTTTGATGATCTTTTAAAAGAAAATCATGGCATTCAATGCAGAAGATTCAAGAGGATTATTTATGGTACTTGAGAAAGAGTATCATGGAAATAAATTGAGAAAGTATCTTGGAATTAAATGAAGAGAAAATCAAGGAAGTCAATTTTATGTTAGAAAAAATCTCTCTCCCTCCTCCTATAAATTCATTCTTTTTATGCTTAGAAGGGAGTCTTTGGCTTGGTTGTGGTTTTTTAAGTTTTCTCTATTTTTTTTTTTTTTTTGACAATAGCAGAGAGGGTTTGAGAGCAGTGGAGTTGTAGACAGTCTCAACGTTGCTAGAATTCAATCTGCTCCAGTTTATTCAAGTTCAAGAAACATCTCAGAGAACAACACAATGACTATTTCATCTTTTTGTTTGATTATTTCAATGTCGAATATTTTTATTTTAATTTTGTGCACTGTGTTATTCAACCTTATGTCGAATTAATTTTAATTTCTAAGGCTACAATATAGTCAATTTATTTCATCGCCTATTCAATGATTTTTTTGTGTTAATTAATTGTTATTTTCTTTTATATTTGTATTCTATTCTATTGGAACTTACTGCTATCAATTAAATAAGGTCTGTTAATTGATAGATCTTGTAACTATGATGCGCTTGACAAAGGTATTATGTGTTAGACGTCAATAGAATGACATAATCCATATAAGATAAACATATACCTGTAGGGATTGTGTAATCATATGTATATAATTGAAACTTAATGAATTCAGGATTATTTAATTTACATAAACATATAGTAGATTAATTATCCTGAGTATTATTACTTGACTGTTCGAAAGAGGTTAGTAATTAATCTAGAATTACCCAATTAAATACAATATAAAAGTGATTATTTTTGTGTAAATAAAATAAGAATAGGTTGATGAAATAAAAATGTGAAATTGTACCTTAGATCTACTCATCTGCTATTGGTTCCATCAATTAATTTGTTTGTTAATTTGATTTTTTTCTTTATTTTTATTAATTAAGTTTTTTCTTTAATTGAATTCAATTTGCTTTTAATTTTGGTAGTTTGAATAAAATTGCTGTCAATCAATTTTGGTAATTGATACATAAAATTAGCAATTGTCTCTGTGGGAACGACCTTGATTTACCACTATATTATATTGTTAGTAATAGTCATATGAAGTCCAAGTTATAAGATTGAGATACTAGCCATAAAAGAGTTCTAGTAAAAACAAAAGGAAGCAAAAGAGGCATAGAGCCTATCGCTAGCTAGGCAATTAATTTTAAGAATTTCAAATGATTATATTAAATGACTTTATGCATGGAAAAAAGTTTGAGTGATCTACATACATATCCTACATATAAATGAAGAAACAAAATTCATACCTTTGGCCTTTTAGACAATACAAAGAGAATCCGACCCTTCCTACCAAAATATAGGTCAAAGATCAGCTCTAATTTCTGAAATTTAAAATTTCTCAATGAACCATATTGATACACAATTTGTTGTGCATAAAGTATTAACATCTTATTAAAACAATTTACTATGTTAAACATATTTTATATCTGCTGAAATGTTGTAGCTTTTTGTGTTAACAGGCTTGACAAAATATCATAACATTTTGTGTCACTTGAATTGACAAAATGTTGTAATATTTTACATGTCATGATTGATAAAATGTTGTAACATTTTTTTGGTGACAGATTACATGTTGAGAGATTTAGGATTATTTTTTGATAAATATTATTTTTATTCTCATGAATTATCAATGTTTGTTATATGTTAATTAAGTTTCGAAAAAGATAAATATGATTGATTGTGATTATACTTTCTTATCTTTTGGTTTAATTCTTTATTGATATTTTATTTTATCTTGCAGTTCTTGATATACTCAATGATACTATAAATACAGGGTTTGATCAAATTAAAAGAGTATGCAAATAAACGAGCTAAGTAGAGGAGAATAGGTTTTAGAGTGACTGTTTGTAAAGTTTTAGAGAGCCTATTCTAAGTCATTGTTTATTTTTTTTTAATTTTTTTTTATTTGAGTGATTGAGTTAAGTTAGGATTGTGCCCAAATGCTTGTTGGGATTATATATTTATGAAAGTCTTCTGGAGAGGATAGATTGCAATTAATTGAAGAGAGTTCAAGGAAGTTGGAATCATTATAAGCAAGGGGATCTTGCTTCAACGTCATTAGTGGATTTGGGCTTGCAACAAAACTAGAAGGGAGTCTTGGTTTGTATGAGTCAAACATATGTTGTACCATTTATAAACTTATTAATGAGTTGAACTCTCTATGCATGACCCTGTGGGTGTAGGGTAAAATCGAACCACATTAAAAACGTCTTTGTGTTATTTGTTTGCTTTTCTGTTCACACTTATGTTGCAACATTTTTTTGATTTAAATGTGTTACAACATTTTTATATTCTTATGTCATAACATTTTTGCAAAAATTTGGCACTACTTAGTAAACAAATCATTTCAAACCATACAGACACATAAACCCAACAAAAAGACTAAACGCCATAAGTTTGGAGAAGTTTGTGGCACTTGAACCAAGCTTTTTGCTATGTTCAACTCCTTGGGATGGCACCATGTTTTTTGACAAGTCTTTTAGCTTGTTTGGGCTCCTCAATCTTTTTAGAATGGCAATACTTGCCCCCTCAAAAATTGTATGTACACCCTAAATTAACCTCTTTTTTTTTTTTTTTTCTTAAATTATGCAATATTACCCTTGAGTAAAATTATTAAAAAGGTAAATATTTTATAAGTACATCTACCAATTATTAATTAGAATATCATTTACATCATAAACTTTTTTTTACTCTTTCAATCTTTAATTTTTCTCTTTGTTACTCTTTCAAATTTTAACTTTTCTCCATAAAAAATTAAAAAGTTTCCAATCATTTATATAATTCTAATTTAATTATCAAAAATATTACCAAACATTCAATCATCACATCAATATTTTTATTCTTTTGTCAGATTTTCTCACAAACCAAATAAAAATGTCACCCATTTCTTCAAATTTTTTCGTCATATTAGCAAGCAAGCAAAAAAGCATGTTTAAATCATTAAAAACTACATATCTAAATCGATATTCACAATTTATTATCAAAAAAATGTTACTAGGGCTTTATAAAATTAATTAACTGGTAATCATTCATTCACGTCTTATGATGTAAATGAAAAATTAGAGCTTGAGAGAGTAAAATAGGCTTATGACTTTAATCATGAAAATTAAAAGGTTCATCATCAAACCCAAACTCTAATCATTTATGCAAGTCTCCAATTATTCATGCAAATCCTAATTTAATTAAAAATGCAAGTCTTATAATATAAATGAAAAATTAGGATTTGACAGAGTGAAATAATAAAATAAATATTATTTAATACACAAATATCTATATGAGGGGCCCCTTCGTTATATACTTTAGACAGCCCGTCGGCAAATTCACAGTAGCTTTTCAGTCGATGTCTAATCCAACTAAAAAATTCCCGTAAAATTAAGCCGTCTACTTTTACTTGAGAAATCTATTATAAATTCTTTAAATTCTTTTTTTAGACTAAAAATAGGTGGAGACTTTTCCGTTTTAAACATATAATGTAAAACCAATTTTATAAAAATTTTGGCAATATCACGACTATATTTTTGAAAATCCTACCCTGCAAAATCTCATAAAAGATTTATACACTTCTAATTTCAAACAAATCTCAACTTCTGGGCTTCCCGCCCTCTCATATATATATATATATATATATATTTCACAACCAACACAAATATGTTTTCACATAAAATATATTTAGATTCACAATTTAGCAACCCGATAATGTAAAAATTTAAATTTCAATGTAATATTCAAACATTTCGATATTATACATGGATATAGTTATATAGATACAAAACATACATTCTTTTACATGCAAAAATGTTTATACAAATTTTCAAAATGATTTATGATAAAAAATACAAAATCACAGAAACACATAACTAAGTACATTTACTCTCAGACCAGGGTCTCCGCTGCTGATGTACTTGTCCCTGGGGAGGTTTTATTTATAAAACATAAATTAAAGTGAGCTATGAAAGCTCAGTAAGTGTCATATTTTTCTTAATTAAAACTACGTTTTCTAAAATAACCTTTAAAAAATTAAATTCATTCTGTGGATAGTCTTATAGAACATATATAAGCTTTTTAAAATGTTTATTTAAAAGAGAATATGTGCATAATATTTAATATCAATATAATTCATGCTATATGAAAAGGAATTGCAATAACATATAAAAAAGTGATAATAATATGAAAATTGTATCCGTAAAAGAAGCCAGTGGTTGGTGCCTGAATATCATATAGTACTCTAAATGTGGAACAACTCGGATTCAGCCAGACAAGCCTTGTGCCTCGACCCCGGTGTTGTCTTGATTGATGAGAGTGAAATTATCCATCACTCACATAAAAGCTAGCTATCTTATATACACAGTTCGTTCATGGACGACATACTAAACAAGACTAACTAATACAATCTCTTTTACTATTAGTGATAGACACTCCTGACACAGCTCATGCACGGTTTGGGTACGCTGACCGGTAACATATAATTGGACGGGACGAAACCACCATCCCCAGCAGATAATAACTAGTATCGCAATCTTATAAATTTTTTTTCAGTGCCTGTTATTTTCTTAACGTAAAAATTTTCTTAATTTGAATAATCTTTCTAAAATCTATAAAAGAGATTTTTCATATTGAATTTATACATAACAAAGCTAGTTTCTCATCCTTGAAAACATAAGTTTTCATGTAACATATAAAATTTAAAATGTATGAAAGTTAAAATTGTTCCAAAGTGTTTTAGTGAGATACTCATCTAGTGTTCGCTCACAAAATTTTCTTTTTCGATTTATGGTTCCTTCCTTCGTGATATATCTACATATGAACATATTCTATATTTAGGTGACACTACAACCAAAATTATTCGTGTTGATTTCCTATTCGAATTCTCTAACATATAAGCATGTAAAATTCCTCAACCAACATTTAAAGTCCGGACTTAAACATCAATTCAAATTCTTGAACCATTATTTTTGCATTAATTCTTAACCAAAAGGCATCACATTAAAGTCTAAAATTTTCCACCTCATTCTCATATAATTTCTACACTTATAACAGCCCCTAAAATGTCCAAAAATCAGCTCATACAATATCATGACAGCCATGGACAACATGTATACCGTTTCTACCTCTTTTAGTCGAATCGAATATACCTCCATTTTTATGATTTTCTTTTTTTTTTTTTAACGTTACTAACATTATTCTAACATGATTTCCAACACATAAACTCATCAAAATGAATTAAAACAAAATTGATTCAAAATTTTCTATATTGGCCGAACCTAGAGCATTTCATCAAGTAATTTATCTTCAATCAACTCTCATATTTTAACTCATCTATAATAGCCCATGTTTTATCCCAAATCAATCATATTTTATCCACAACATCTCACACTAACATAACCAATATGCATAGCAATATATATCTCAACATATTACCAAACTTCTTGCACAAACTTCCACCACAATCACAAACTAAATTTTTCAGCAGATTTTTATTATCACCTTATCACCATCAAACCAATTCAAATCACAATAATTTTCAAACAAACCACATATCAATTGTTCCTTAATGTCTTGATTTGCTTCTCCACTGATTTTATGCCTCAAAATCTTGAATTAGACTATCAAAATCTCATCAATACCAAAATTGGTCGTGACAGTACCATAACAAAATTTTCATCCAAGTTTCTAAATTAAAACTCAATCTTACCTATTCTTTTTGAAGTGATCTTGCATGGGAACCTTCCTGAACTTGTTTTTGACCTTTTAATAACTTGATCACACTTCAAAAATGGTGAAAAAGTGGCTGGAATGAACTGCTGCACATTGTTTTGTTCTCCCTTGTTTCTGGTCGACTTCACCCCTTGTTTGCTCTCTAGATTTTTCACCCATCTCATCTATTTATATTGTTCCATGCACTTATATAATTGCCCTCAATCTTTGTTACATATTTACATGTCATGCCATCATATTTCTTTGACCATTTTACCCTCCTTTGATTGTAAAATTTCCATGGTATACACACTAGTTTTGAAGAAAATTTCCATGCAATGCAAATAATTTATTTCATTCAATCCAAGCCCTTTTTGAATGTCTTTTGATTACGAATTTCATCTCATATCATTGATAAATCATCATGTCACTTATCAGACTCGAATTTGTTTCTGATTCGTTCGAAAATCCTATTAAAATCCGATTATACGATTTCGAAAATTTAATAACTTTATTAATTCTCAAATGAGGGTATTTTTATACATTCTATTTACATTAGTTATACAATTAATCTCTACAGTACTAAATCCGAAAGAGGGACGTCACACTATATATTTTCTAAAAAGTTAATGAGTTTAATGAATTTGTATTAAATTATTTGCTTAGTATAGATTTCGTTTCATTTACAATGAAACCTACAATGAAATTGTAAAGCAACAGCTCGTTGTTTGGTGGTTTTGGATGATTTGTGGTCTGATGATCTGAAGATATATTGAAAAGCTGAAGTTCTGGGTTCATCAACCCAGATTTTTTTATTTTTTATAAATTTTTTGAAGTTTTTTTTATATATTTAATTATATATTTTATGAAATAATCCCATAATTCTTTTTATTTTTAATATTTAAATTTTAAATTAAATGATTAAGAGTATTTTAGTTTTGTAAGCATTCTATTTTGATAGTTGATGGTTAGTTTTTTGGTCAAAGGGATTAATTTAATAGATTTCTCAAATGTTAGAAATGATTAGAACTAGAATGCATTAATGAGTTTAAAAAAATATATTTCATCAAAAATTAGGGATGAAACTAGAATTCCCCTTTATTTATAAAATAGAATTTCCCTTTATTTATAATATATAATTTTTTTGAGTTAATAGAAATGACATATTTGGTATAGAGTAGGGTGTGCCGACAAAATCAAGATTTTTTTAAAAAAATGAATGGGGTGCACAAACAAAAACAGGGGTACATATCAGGTAATATCGCCACTCATATTAGAAAGAATTCAATATAGCATCCCAAATTTCTATATTTTTAAAATTTCAATATTACCTTTAGATTAAATTATAAGTATCTTATTTTTTCAAATTTTTGACTAACTGAATAATTGTTTTAACCAAAAAAAGTGCAAATTGATAAAAAATAATGTTAATGTTTCTAACAATAACATTAGTTGTAATATGAGATGGTGTTATAAGTTTATCATGCAACGGCCTCATGGATAGTGGTTGGTCTCATTCATAAACCAGCAATGTCACGAAGTTAGAAGGGTGAATTTATAGAAAACACAAAAAGGTTTCCGCAAATATCTATGACTATGAGAAATTCCAAGTATTTCTTCAAAAGAAGATATAAATTACCCACAACATAATGCAAATTAGGAGGGAAAAAATGCATTCATCTGAGAACACCATAACTGGTTATGTTCAAGAGAATCTATGACATCTTGCAAACAAGAAAATTTACAGCAATGATAAGAATGAAAGTTTAATCAACTTAGAGATAGTAACTTGAAAAAAAAAAAAAACATATTAAAATTTTCTAGGTAAAATTTCCCTTTTTTTTTTTCTCTTAACCGTAACATTTATAGATAACATAGGTAGATCAAAAAGAAGAAGAACAAAATATTGTTCTGTCCATAATTGAATTTCCAATTATCAGAAAAGGATATTGGCCTAACTTACCCATAAAAACTAGCTCATTATCAGAGGTTTATTCTCATTTTATAAATCAATACAAATTTATTTTTTCAACTAATGTGAGACTATTTAACACTGACAAGTAAAAACACCAATGGTCAATCACCTTTTCCACTTGACTCTCTAGTCATTAGATAGTTTTGTCCTAATTGTCGGCAACGACACACTGCTTCAGTTCAGAAGGAGAAAATTTCTCTTTAGCAGGATTAGAAGCCTTAAGCTGCCAACGATGTGACAGAAGAAATAGATCAACATATGGAAAACGAGGACATGCAGCAAGTAATTACTAGAATAAAAACTTGTTCATTGCCATTTCGTTTCATAAAATCTGAACAACATTAAATTAGACAATATAGTAATGAAAGGCAAGGGCTAACGATCTACTCATGCACAGAGATAAAACTCAAATATTAGGATTGAGGATGTAGGAACAGTTGGCTTTGATTGTGTTCCTCTTTCAACCTTATGAGATTTGCTAGTAGGGGATCCTTCTGCAAGCACGCTTTCAATTCGAAAATTAGACTTGTTATTATATACCAACTAGTTATAAGAAAAATAAAATGAGAAAATGTAACTAAAATAAATTTGGAACTGAATATTGATCTTCAGCTTCTAGCGTCAATCATGAATTAGAAGCACTAGGGTGCACATAAAAAAAGTTACTAGTTTTAATAACAGTAAATGGAAATTTGTCAAAAGAAAAGATTACTTTGTCATTTATATATTATACGTAGTAAACAATTGATCGGCACCTTTAGAAACAAGTTTCATTCAACCGAAGTCTGACAGTAATATATAAGTAATCCAGTTATTTTTAATTAAAAATAACCTGCCTATGCACTTTTTACATATATCACGACTCATTGGGCAAAGTGCAATTGCTATCCGAGACATAAAATTACGAGGGAAACCTCAACCATTCCATTTTCCCATCACAAAATTAAATAAGTTCCAAAGCAACTTAAACCCTTATATACACGAAGGAAATGCTACCAGGATTCTCATTGTAAAGTTCAATAATATTAAAAGCAAGTGTCACCAAAATTATAGAAAGTTCTCAGAAAGTTACTTGCAAAGGAGAAGGTAGACAAATATTACCTCCACAAGTCTTATGGGGTGAATTACTTTTCTGCCATGGCTTTCGAACATGCATAAGGTAACTTTCAATATCAACTAGCTTCTTCTTCTTATAGCATTCGATATTCATTCCTGAAGCAAACACACTGGATATTTTCATAAGATAACATAGCATGACTTGACAATCGCTGGATTATTTCATCAAGCACCTATGTTTGCGAACGCCAATCATATTGATATGATAAATATTTTATTTAATTGTGTCTAAAAAATGCAAAATCGATACCTTAGAGCCAATTGTGCCACAGTCGGCACCAACTTGGCGAAACTTGGGAGCATTTGTAAAAGCACAAACCAAAAGTGTACAATCTGAATTCCAGTCAGGTCGATAATTTGCCCTCATTTCAATGGTCTGTGACCTCAATGTACTTCTCTTTGGATTAACAAAACATAACAATACAAACACAACCCCTTCCTGCCAAAATAAACGTTAAACATCACGTCCAATTTCTCAGTCTTTGACAAGTCTTTAAGCTTGTTTGGATTCCTCAGTCTTTTTATTCTTCTCATTTTCATTATCATCTCTTGTCTTCTTTCCATAAGATTTACTCCCATTCTCACTCGAACTCATCCATGAAGGAAGATTTTGCTTATGGTTCTTATTAGCAGCATTATCCAACTTTGTATTCGAATCAGTCATAATGACACAAAAACAATTCAGAGGTCACAGTTTACTACCCAAAACAACACACAATATTAGTCAACCTATAACACCAAATCTATAACTCAAAAGAGTAACCTGAATATGTTTCCGAAAAAAATAGTAATTAACCTGAATATGCATGCCAACATATACACACAAAATAATTAGAAGAACCATAAATGTACATAACTAAACTGCAAAAACAAAAAATCATTATTTCCGTATAACAAACTGAAAACCTAATGATTAGTGTATAGATTTACCAACTAATAGCTCCAATTTCACGCATCTTAGAGTTATCTATTCAAAACCAAAATATTAACAACTAACATGTACAATTCCACACCAAAATAGTAGAGCATTACATGAAATACATCAATCTCTCTCTCTCTCTCTCTCTCTCTCTCTCTCTCTCTCTCTCTAAACAGCAAGAATCTCTCAATCATTCACTAATCAGTTTTTGCAGCACTGATTATCAAATTTATTCACTAATCATCAAATTAACACTAAATGGAATCACACTAAAATGCATGAACAATCACATCAAATTAGCAACAATAATTAAATAAAAATTGCATTCAAATTTCACGCAACTAACTGAGTTTCAGGCTCAAAAATAGAGATCACCGGAGAGTTTTCAGTTTTCAAAAGCCGTGGTTTTCTTGGGTTCGAATTACGGGTACCATATCCGACATTGGATTCAGGATTTTTCTTTCTGTTTTTTTTTTTTTTGTTTTTTTTTTTTTTTTGGGTTTGTTGAATTGGATCTGGATTTGAATCAGATTGGATGTGAAATGTCTAGCCTGATTACCATTTCAAGGCTGGGCTTAACAATCAATTGGAAGTTACTTGATCTGGCCTGGTCTGATGTGTACAGTTCTTAGTCCAAGCCCAATTCCACTTTGAAGGACAATGGATTTCAAATTTTCGGATTCGGCCATTGCTAAAAATGCATTTGCTCCATTTTTGTGTCAACATTCATCGATAATCTGACTATTATAAAATGGACATATGAGTAAAAATTTGTGTTGTCAAACTTGGCATATACATCCTATGGAAATTCATTTCGGTCAACCATTTCCATATATTGCAATTTAAGGGCATGGCAATCAGGAGTAATCAACCTCATTATGAATATAATTAAACATGCTGTCAAACTTGGCTATATATCTTATGAAAATTCATATTTGGTTAACCATTTCCATATATTGCAGATTAAGGGCAACAAATTTGGTAATAGCAATCAGGAGTAATCAACCTCATTAAGAAATATAATTAAACATGCTTCTTAATTTCAATATATAATAGCCTTATGTATATAGCATATACATACAGACTCTCCTTGTTCTTCAATTTGGACAACAGAACAATGGTTGAGAATAGATCCCTTTTGTTAAATTATTTTTCTTGTAGTTTTATATTCTGTATGATTTTATTATGTGGTGGCACCAGTGTTGATACGGAAAGGAAGGTAAAGTATTATCTTAGTAATGTTATAAAATTGATCATAAACGCCTATGGAATTGTAAATTACAAAGAATTTTCCTTGAAATTTATAAAAAAAAAAAATTTGAAGTTCCATTATGTTGATGCATTTTCTTTCTACTAGAAAATCTATTGATGTTTTTTTTTTTAATCACTATATTCATATTTAATGCACTTTAAAAAAAAAAAAAAATCCTTTGATATTCAAAAAATTTAGTAGGCACTATTTTCACACTCCCTCATTTATCTGAATGCAGTTGTATATTGTCTACATGGGTTCCCTGCGAGAAGGGCACTTCTCAGTGTCATCCCAACATGAGACTATGCTTCAAGAAGTTGTTCAAAGCAGGTAGGATTAACAGAATTGCCATTAATATAGTTTTTGCATAATATATATATATATATATATATATTATTATTTTTTAACACTCTCTATGTCTATTCCTATCTGCGATCCTAGCTCCTTGGAAAATATATTGGTGAGAAGTTACACAAGAAGTTTTAATGGATTTGCTGCCAAGCTTAATGATAAAGAGAGACAAAACGTGTCTGGTAAGTTTTCTCTAGTAACTTTGCATGCTAGTCCTCAAATAAAGAACTCCTTTGTCTTATTGGTTTTTAAATCACTTTGTATGTTTTAATACTCTAATTATATGCAGGCATGAAAGGAGTAGTCTCTATATTTCCGAGTAGAACTTTCCATCTTCACACAACAAGATCTTGGGATTTCATGGGGTTCAATGAATCTGTTAATCGAAAACCAAATATTGAGAGTGACATTATAATTGGTTCTATTGATTCTGGAATTTGGCCTGAATCAAACAGTTTTAGGGATGAAGGCTTTGGTCCTCCTCCCAAGAAGTGGAAAGGGGCTTGTAAAGGTGGCGAAAATTTCACTTGTAACAAGTAATACTATCTTTTTCTCATTAGATTGTTAATAAAGAATAATAGGTCCTTTCAATTGATAAAATATTTATCATTGCCTACCATTGGTTTAGTGGTAGAGAGTTCCGATTCAGTTTGATAATAATATAGGTTCGAGTAACTATATCTTAAGTGATATTAAAAAAATATGATAGAACTGTTATGAAATTTCTTTTCCATTTTTGAATGATTATTTTACAGCAAATTAATTGGTGCTCGATATTACACCTCATCAGTAGCTGCAAAAACAGCAAGAGATACAGTAGGCCATGGAACGCATACTGCCTCCACTGCCGTAGGAAACCTCATAAAAGGTGCTAGTTTAGCTGGACTGGCTCAAGGGACAGCAAGGGGAGGGGTTCCCTCAGCAAGAATTGCTGCATATAAAGTCTGTTATCAACTTGAGGACGGGACAGTGGGGTGTGCTGGAGCAGATATATTGGCAGCTTTCGATGATGCTATTGCTGATGGAGTAGACATTATAACAGTCTCACTTGGTGGCCAAGCCGCAACTAGCTTACATGTGGATCCAGTTGCCATCGGTGCTTTTCATGCTATGGCTAAAGGAATTCTGACTGTGAATTCTGCTGGTAACAATGGTAATTCTCCATATACATTGTCAAGTGTTGCTCCATGGCTATTCTCTATAGCAGCCAGCACCACAGATCGCCTGTTTGTGGACAATATTATTCTTGGGAATGGAAAGACAATAAAGGTATATATAATATGTTTTCATATCCACAATTACATATCATTATATATATATATTCATTCCTTCATGTATTCTAATAATCGATTTACACTTTTAGGGTTTCTCAATAAATCCTTTCAGTCTTGGTGGAAAAAAACATTCTTTGGCACATGGTAAAGAAGTTTCATCTAGCAGCTGCTCTATAGACTTCGCTGAGTACGTTTCACTTTATAACAAATTTTAACCTATAATATTTCCGAAGACAGTATTGTGCATTTATCAAATTTATGTTGCTTTTCAGGCTTTGTACCAATAGCTGTCTCGATCCTGACAAAGTGAAGGGAAACATTGTAATATGCAATAAGACGACTCAAGGGTATAATCCTGCTTTTGATGCTGGTGCTACAGGATCAATCATAAAGAATGATGAACCCCAGAGAGCTTCTCGTGTTGTTAAATTTCCAACGTCAATTGTCAACGCGACCGAATACGATGCACTTCTCTCATATTGGAAATCTACAAAGTAATGTTATCTCGAAGCAGTTATATGTTTATTGACCTGTACTGTTTTAATCCTTAAAATGAATTAAATCTTATATTGAATTTACAGAAACCCTCAAGCAGAAATATTAAAAAGTGAAGTCATAAAGGATTCTACTGCTCCAGTTGTGGCTTGGTTTTCTTCTCGTGGGCCAAATAGTGCTATACCAGAGATCCTCAAGGTGTATATGTCTTAAAATCTATAATTCTCTCTCTTTATGACTTTTTTTTTTTTTTTTAATAAATCATTAAACTAATTTAAGGCACTAATGTCATTCAGCCGGATATAAGTGCTCCTGGTGTACATATTTTGGCTGCATATCCGCCTGTTCAATCTTCCAACAAGCAAAGTGCTAAATACAATATATTTTCAGGAACCTCTATGTCTTGCCCGCATGTTGCTGGCGTAGCTGCATATGTTAAAACTTTCCATCCTGATTGGTCTCCTTCTGCCATCAAATCCGCTATAATGACAACCGGTGAATTTTTGTACCCTCACAAGTCTTCATGTCCTGATTTATTTTGAGTTTAGTTTTTGATTCTAAATCACTTGATTTTCTTCCTTTTCTAGCATGGACCATGGATCCTAATACAGATAGAGATGGTGGATTTGTTTCTAGTGAATTTGCTTATGGTTCTGGTCATATTAATCCAGTGAAAGCTGTGGATCCTGGACTTGTTTATGAAACTCTCAAACCAGACTATATAAAAATGCTATGTAGCAATGGTGCCAATGATGAAGTAGTCCGGAGGATTTCAGGAGATAACAGCACTTGTCCAAAAGGCTCAGATAAAGAATCACCTAAGGATCTCAATTACCCTTCAATGACAGGTGTAATTAGACAAAAGGAACCATTTTATATTACATTTAATCGAACTGTTACAAATGTCGGCCTTCCAAATTCAATTTACAAGGCAAAAGTCTCCCAGGCTCAAAACGTTAGTATCAAAGTTGAGCCTACAGTTCTCTCATTCAAAACCTTGAATGAGAAGCAATCCTTCATTGTAACTGTAAGTGGCAGTTCAGGGCAAGACATTTTGTCATCATCCTTGGTGTGGTCCGATGGCAAGCACAATGTGAGAAGCCCAATTGTTATGTATGTATGATGATTAATTCAAACTAATAAGGTTTCCTTCATTAACCGTATGAATTGAAGATATCAATCTTTCCTTGATCTTGATGATTGTAAGTTGTTATCTCTAAATAATTATTCGGTTATTATCTTTTAATTTTGAGATAATATTGTTTATGGCTAAATGGAATTGATCTCTCTCTCTCTCTCTTTCTCTCTCTTTTCTCTCTCTCTCTTTTCTCTCTCTTCTTTGCATACTTTTATGTTATTTTCCAATATCACCATAAAATGTTGAAAACCATGAATGTTCAAGAAAACACATCATTCCTTAGGAGTGGTTGAGCACATATTTTCATCTTAAGAGGTCATGAATTCAAATGCCACCCTTGTTGAAGATATGGATAATTTTTTCTAAATTTAATATCCCTCTCTCACCAGAAAAAAAAAAATTAATTGCCCTTGAAAAGACTTCACAAATCACAATTCAAGAATTAAGTCAGAATTTGTCCATCAGCAATGTACAAGTTTAGTAATATAAGGAAAAATATATATAAACAGCCCAATCAAAATCAAGTCAAATTTCAGTTCAATTGGATTTAATAATCTCAACAAATTAGAATGAATCCAATATATCATACGATAACTTTTTTAATTTTTTTTATAAAAATATATCATACCATAATTTTATTTAGGGTGCAGATATTGTTACTCATAAATATGATTTCAACAACTTAATTATTAATATACCCATTAATTAAATTTAAAATTTATATATTAATGTAAGTACCCGTAAATATACAAATATTGACCCCTATTTAAATAACATTAATTATATTCATTTAAAACAAAATTTCCCTTTTCAAAAAAAAAAAAAAAAATCTTTTTAATTCTTTCCTTATTTCTTTTAAGCATAAATTTTTAACCTTAACCCTAATCTTACACTTTACCAAGAAGAAAAAGAAGAAGAAGCCATACTAGAAGGTTTAAGTCACCAAATTTCTCATCATAAATGAAACTTTATTCTACATTTTAATCAGTCTTTACTATTTAGATGAAAAAAAATTGAAAATTGTGTTTTGGATTTTTTTTTTTAAAAAAAAAATCTAAAGAACAATTAGACACATGTAAGATTCGTAAACTTTTTTTGTTTTTTTAAATAGATTTTCTACTAGAATTATTTATGGATTTTTTTTTTGTTTTTGTTTTTGTTAACTTAAAATTAAAAAAGGAAAATTATTTCAAGTTTTAAAAGTAAACAAATTGTTTTACTAATATATGTTTGTCCTTCTTTGTAATTTTATTTAAGGATAATTTTGTCATATAATATTTTTAGAAAATTTGATGTTTAAATCATTTTAATGGGTGATAATACTCTACCCTTTTATTTACTCATTATAATTGAATTAAGAATCCATCAAGAATTACTGAATTTAAGCATAACTTTTTTTTCTTTCATTTTGCCCTTTCAAATATTTAATTTTAGTACCACACTACTGTAACCCTTCCAAATAAAATATACTGAATTTATTGCTAACTGCTTGTCCAACTAAGAAATCTACTTCTATAATATTAGAGGGAAATTCACATGCATATGTTTGTAAATATGCATGGTAGATTTGATTTCCTTGCCGCAAAGTGAAGAGGGAGTGTACTTCATCAACCAAGGGTAAATACACACAATTTAATTGGAAAATCACCTATTAGACATAACTTGTATATTTACACTTGAGTAGTTATGAAAGTAATAAATTATAATTTAGTTTTTAACATGACCATTTAATTGATCACTAGCTAATCTAGAATTGTACTTCTTTTTTTTTTAACTAGCTATTTCAATAAATTTGAGATTTTTGAGAAAATGATGACTCGAACTCATAACCTCTAAAATGTAAATGTAAGGGGCATACAATGAAACAAATCTCCTCATGACAATCTACATTTTTACACTTGGCTTCAATTTTATCCATAACAAAAGTCAAAGCGAAACGATTTGACACTTATTTATGCTTCCCTTTTGGCATTATCATTGAATTAATAATTTAAGTTTTACAAAATGAAAACTTTTCATTTTACCCTTAATAAATGTCTCAAACACATGATCACATTATATCCAAAATAAAGGTCACGTGTCTCAAGCGGATGCTATAATTTAAGGTTGAGCCCAACAAATAGCAAGCTAGTGAAGCAAAGGCACACCCGTTGACACAGAGACTTTGAAGAAGTTGGTCCATTAGTTAGGATTTCGGCTTTGTGATTAGAAATGAAACAAGTTTTATGTTTTGATGGTGAGTGGTGATGTTTTCACCCCTTTAAAATTGTATGTGCACCCCCAAATTTCTATATTTTTAAAATTTCACTATTACCTTAAAATTAAATTATAAGTATCTTATATTTTCATATTCTTGACTAACTAAATAAATTTAAAAAAAAAGTGCAAAATCCAATATTGATAAAAAAATAATAATAATGCTAATGTTGCTAGCAATGACATTAGTTGTAGTATGAGATGGTGTTATGAGTTTATCATGCAACGATGTCATGGACAGAGGCTGGTCTCATTCAGAAACCAGCAGTGTCAAGAAGTTAAAAGGGTGAACTTATAGAAAAACAAAAGGGTTTCTGCAAATATATATATATATATATATATGACTACGAGAAATTCAAAATATTTCTTCAAAAGAAGATATAAATTACTCACAACATAATGCAAATTAGCAAGGAAAAAATACATTTATCTGAGAACACCATACCTGGTTATGTTCAAGAGAACATATGGCATCTTGCAAACAAGTTAAGGTCCCTTCGGCCACTACTTGTTTTATTTCACTTTGCGCTGGCTGAGAAACAAAATAAAAAATTAAAATCGGCTTCATGGGAAAGATATTATAAGTCAACTAATTAGTATGTAACACAATTTCACACTACTCAGCCAATGTGATATGAATAATTAAAAACATGATACCCAAATTAAGGTAGGTTTTTTCCCTTTTTTTTTTTTTTTTTGTCTTGACTATAAAATTTACAGCAACCATAAGAATGAAAGTTTAATCAACCTAGAGTGAGAAATTAAAAATATATATATTAAAATGTTCTAGGTAAATTTCCCCATATTTTCTCTCTTTAACTGTAACATTTACAGATAGCATAATTAGATCAAGAAGACGAATAGCAAAATATAACAATTCTCTCCATAATTGAATTTCTGACAAGTAAAGACACCAGTGGTCAGTCACCTTTTCCTCTTCACTCTCTAGCCATGATATAGTTTTGTCCAAATGGTCAGCAAGTTCAGAAGGAGAAAATTCTCTTTAGCAGGATTAGAAGCCTTACGCTGCTAACGATGTGACAGAAGAAATATATCAAATATGAAAAAAGAGGACATGCAGCAAGTAATTACTAGTATACAAGCTTGTTCATTACCATTCTGTTTCATAAATCTGAACAGCATTTAAAATTAGATAATATAGTATAGAAAGGCGAGGGCTAAAAATCTACTTATGCATAGAGATAAAACTCAAATATTGGCACTGAGGTTGTAGGACCAGTTGGCTTTGATCGTGATCCTCTTTTGACCTTATGAGATTTGCTAGGAGGGATTTTTTTGCAAGTACACTTTGATTTTAGAACTTAGACTTTTTTATTATTATTATGTTGGGGTGGTAGATGAGAGAATTAAATTCATAGAAACTATCCACACCTTCAACAATGGTGGGATTTAAACCTTTGATATATTAAAATCAAGAGAGATGTTCAAACATTCTTACTAAGAGGTAGTATGTCAAACTTAACTTGTTATTATACCAACTAGTTATAAGAAACATAAAATGAGAAAATTTAACTGAAAATAAATTTGGAACTGAATATTGAATATTGATCTTCAACATCTTGCATTAATCATGAACTAGAAGCACAAGGGTGCCAAGAAAAACATAGAAAGGTTACTACTTTTAATAACAAAAATGGAACTTTGTAAAATAGAAATGTTACTTTATCATTTATAGATTATACGTAGTAAACAATTGATCAACACCTTCAGAAATGAGTTTTCATTCAATCCGAGTTTGATAGTAATATGCAAGTAATCCCGTTATTGTTAATTAAAAATAACCTGCCTACACTCTTTTGGCATATATTGTGACTCATCAGGCAAAGTTCAATTGCTAGCTGACATAAAATTACGAGAGAAAACTCAACAATTCCATTTTCCATCACAAAATTAAATTAAGTCCCGGCGCAACTTAAATCCTCATATACAGGAAGCAAGTGCTACCAGCGTTCTCTTTGTAGATCGTAATCATAAAAAGTTCTTCAAAAGTCATTTATGATGCGTTTACTTCATTTGAAGGAATCGGAATGGGAATCGGAATGAAGTATCGGAATCAAAATAAGTTGTTTACTTCAACTGTAACAATCGGAATCGGAATCAACAGTATTCCTATTAAGCTGTTTACTTTACTTTGGAATCGGAATGGATTGATTATAAGTTACAAAAATGCCCTTAATTAAAATTATGGATTAATTACAATGTACAAAATTTTGTTTAAAATGTTAGTGCTATCTTTTTATCTTGTAATTCATCATAATAAGCTAAAAAAAAAAAAAATTCTTAACAATTTGACAATATCATTATAAGCATTTTGTGTATTTATTATTTTATTTTTTGAAGAAGATATTATGTATTTATATGGTATATCAAATCATTTTTTTTTAATTATATATAAAATATTACCTAAACTTTCTTAACTGTATTATTGTAATATTCTTCAATTGAACTCAAAATTTTAGTGCTAACTGTAAATTATTTCTTATAAAATATAACATTTTGCACTAACACATTTTTTTGTGAAAACTTATAGCATATGTAAATATTTATATTTATAAATATAAAATAAAGGGAATAAACTTATAGCACATTTTTTAAAGAAGGGTATAAGAGACATTTTAGCTTGATAAAGGGAATGAGAATGGGATTCCCAAATGGGTTGGGGGGAATGGGATTCCCATTCCTCAACCCCAAATTGATGTGGGGCCCACCATTTCATTCTCATTACGGAATGAATTTTAAGCAAGTAAACGCCATAAATCAATCTCATTCCTGATTCTCATTCTCCAATCCATGAAGTAAACACACCCTTAATGGTTTACAATTTATAGGCACACATAGCACACAAAGTAGCGTCTTCAATATGTATGGAAGAAAGTACTAAAAATGGACAAATGAATATTTGGCTTGATATTATTAAAAGCAAGTGTCACCAAAATTATAGAAAATTCTCAAAAAGTTACTTGCAAAGAAGAAGGTAGACAAATATTACCTCCACAAGTTTTATGGGGCCAATTACTTTTCCGCCGTGGCTTCCCAACATGCATATGGTAACTTTCAATATCGACTAACTTCTTCTGCTTATAACATTCTGATATTCCTTCCTGAAGCAAACACACTAATGATATCTTTGAGAGAAGGACAATCTGTTAAAGAATTTTTTTTAATCATAAATTTCAAGTATTAAATCTAAGTCCAGTGAATGTCATCACTTCAGTAAAATCTTTAAAATCAATTGATTTCTACTTCCAACGTGGCAATTTAGAACATAGAATTTGATCCATTGCTTATTTTGATATTTGTTAGATGTGCATAGATTATGCAAAGATATTTTTACGCGATGACAAATGTTGGTTGCGACAGATGAAGACCTGTCAAATGAGACCATTGTAGATTTGTAGTATGGTTAAAGCTTTTACTTAATGTTTAAACTTAATTCGAGAGTTTGGTTCATTTTGGATGTATTTATTTGATAAATTTTAATCAGTTTGTTCTCATTTGTATGATGACTAAATTAGATGTGGCATTGGAATGTATTGCACCTCTTGAGTAGAGGTGACCAATCAAAATTGAATTAAATTTAGCCAAATTGAAACTACCTCTTTATTTTGGTTTTCAATATTATGTTGTTCAATCATGCTCAGAAAATTCAATTCAAATTAATGTGTTTTGCAGTTTTGGTTTGGTTCTCACCTTAAATACAAACATATTTTATGGGTTAGTAAAAATGGTACGAGATGACACCTTTTTATTAGGTTTTTACATTTTCTATGACTTAATCAGCTATTTAATAATATAAGTTATTTAAATTTTAATAGTACCAAAATATGTGGACAGACAACAATACTCTTAATGTGATAAATAAATTTTCATCCTTTCTCCTTTTCTTTTCATTAATTTTCTCTCATGATTGTTTTACCTTTTCTCCATACCAATTTTATACACTCTCTCAGCAATATCATTTAAAAAAAAAAAAAAAAAAAACTAATTTTGATGTTTATAATAGTGATTTGATTTATTGTTTATAGTAAAAATATGATTTGCATTGTTGTTTGAATCTAAAAATGTTTTTAAATTTTGTTATTGTTTCTGGATTGAATTTGTAAGATTACTTAAATGAAAAAATTGAAAACAAAAAGAAACAAAATGAAAAATCAAAATTTGAAGAAAACTTGGAAAAAAATGAAACACAAAACAATTAGAGAGAAAAAGAAAATAAGAAAATAAGTCTTAATAAGCCCCAGAGGAGGTAAATTCTAGACTCGATAACTCGTGTAAAAATTCAATATTGGTCCATTAGTACTTTTGCCTGTGTATATAATTTGGTGCTATGGAAACTTAAATTATTAAATGGATAATATAATCATCAAATAAGTGTGAAAAGGTATTAAAAATATGATGCTATTGAAACTCAAATTAATAAATTGGTGATATAATCACGAAATAAGTTCTGTAGTTTGTAATGCTAACCCGGTTTTATGCTGTATTTTGGTTTGGTACCAAGACATTGGGGCGTAAAGGTCTCACTACAAAATATATTTAGATAGATTAAAGAAGAGAAAACCATGCAACGTGGTGGACGTGCCGGAGTGGTTATCGGGCATGACTAGAAATCATGTGGGCTCTGCCCGCGCAGGTTCGAATCCTGCCGTTCACGGGTTTTTGTTTCAGCTGTTCTCATTTAACTTATTTTTATTCTATAGGACCAAATTAAATCACTATCATTGCTTACTATACCAAAACATACAGTACCTGTTATTATTAGCAGGATAGTTTAAAAGTTCATAAAATTATACTGGAGAAGCAGAAAATAGATAATAAACTCCTTTGAAAATTATTTCAATTGATCTAGATTTTGAGAAAGAAAAATATGATCCGAATTTATGATATAGTGCAAGGATATAAGTAATATATCAACCTCCTTCTATAAGAGGTATATGATAAATTGTCAATTAATACACATAATTCTTTGATATGAGTGGTTGATTATGTCTCACCTTAATTCCTTAAAATATAAAATGTGAGTGTGAGTTTTCTTTGAACTTAAGTTGAATTGCAGTTTAATAATTTAAACAAAATTCATATATTTCAAAAATAAGAAAATTTTACAAAGTTATTATGGTGGTATTTGGATGCATTTTTTAAAATGATTTTCATTTTTAAAATAATAAATGAGAGTAAAGTGTTTGGTAATATGTTTTATAAAATATATTTTTGAAAATGGAAAACATTGTTTTAAAAATTATAATTAAATAGTGAAAAACAACTCTTTTATGATATGTAACATGACTACTGAAATAAATTCTAATTATGATCTCTGACAATCTCATGTGATCTTTTCATCGTTGGAGCCATTCTTAGGTGCTCATTTTCAAGGACATTTTTTTTTTTCCATGTTCGTTAACCTTCCTATGCTAGGTTATTTTTTCTTTCCCTCGACAATTCCTCTTTGATTTACATTAGCAATTTTTCATCATTCATGGCTAATACTTTTAACTTATGGATATTAAACTAAAAATTGGAGGTAGAAGAAATTTGTTGTATACTAGTTGCTGGACCAGGTAATGAAACTTGAACTCTTTTATAAGCATATATCCTTTTGTCAATATTACTTATTTATGCCTTAACTAACTCTGGGTCAATAATGGTTTGTAATATTGGTGGTGATCATCATCATCCGAGTAAGGTTAAACGAGTGGCTAGATTATCTTTTTGAACTTCTTTAAAAACTTCCAAGCCAATTATATATATAGAATCTGCAAGAGCATTGTTGATAATTTCCCGCTCTCTTGAGGAAGTAAAGAAGAATGTTATGCACTTTTCCGATCCTGAAAAATACATAAAAAGAATTTAGAAAAGATAGAAAAAAGCAGTAGAAATAGAGAGGATAATTGTCAATAATTAATTTCATCATGATCTCAACAATCACTTGCCACCAGCTTTTATAGGCCGAGACTTTAAATGAGTTACACAGTTAAACAAAATAACTAACAACCTATCAATTAAGCAAAATAATAGGGAAAGTAGTAAGTGATGCCTGATTCTTTGTAACACACTTATCAGAACAAGATGTCACTAAGGCACAACCTAACAATCTAATTTATTCAATCTAACAAACTTGATTAATAATAACTATTAATATGATCAGGTCTTCCCTACAATGCAAGACACTTGGATCATGCACATATCATTCCACCCCTCTGAAAATTGTCCTTGACCTTAAGGACAGAGATAAATTGTCGGCGATTTTTTTTTTTTTTTTGTCGAAAAATACTCTCTTTCTTAATCCATATACCAGAACCATACCGTTGGTTAATCTTTCCGATGAAGGAGAAGACATAGTAGTAGGCGTTGTTGCTAAAGAGGCTATTGGGTTTGCCACTGTTGGACTGCCGGAAAGATCCCTGTTTTTCTGACGGTACTGGGATTGGGGCTGTCATGGCTGCCTTTGCAAGAGCTATAGTTACTGCCATCTTGCAGTTGGTGTTGGCCATGTTACTGCTATTGTTGGTACTGGTCTTGGCAGAGGAAGACAATCGATTCAAGTGCTTGGAAACGAATCGAAGTTCAATATGCATCCTTTCGAGAGTTGGCTGAACTTCTAATAATTTAGACTCAATTCGAGCTAGGACCACATCCATGGCTAACTTGGCTCTGATACCAATTGTTATGTACTTTTCCGATCCTGGAAAATACATAAGGAAAATTTAGAAAAGATAGAAAAAAAAATAGAGATAGAGAGGATAATTGTCAATAATTAATTTCATCATGATCTCAACAATCACTTGCCACCAGCTTTTATAGGCCGAGACTTTGAATGAGTTACACAGTTAAACAAAATAACTGACAACCTATCAATTAAGCAAAATAATAGGAAAAGTGGTAAGTGGTGCCTGATTCTTTGTAACACACTTATCAGAACAAGATGCCACTAATGCACAACCTAACAATCTAATTTATTCAATCTAACAAACTTGATTAATAATAACTTTTAATATGACCAGGTCTTCTCCACAATGCAGGACACTTGGATCATGCACATATCAAAGAACGAATCAGAGGTCGATGATTTAGAGAATGATTATTCATATATTCAGGCATGATTAAGGAACTTTATTATTTTAAAACTGCAGCACTTCAAATATTCAAGGTTGATTTAAATACTAATACATTTACGGAGCTCGAAGGTTAGGGCAGCAGAAAAATCTTCTTAGGTCACAATTCTACCATCTCATTAGTAGCTCATCTTACTAATAGGAAACCTAATTCTATATATTTGACTGATGTTTATGTGGACTTCCATTTTGTCAAGCATGATGGAGAGAGTAAGGAAACGGGGAATTTTCAACTTAAAAGATGGGAGTATTACCCTTATTTTAGTGATTAATCATTGGACCATGTTGGTCCACCAATTTGAGTTGAAAAATTTTTTTATTTAGATCATTATTTGTTATGTGTTTTTTTTTTATTTATTTAATTTAATAGACTTTGCTAAGTGGAATGTAATGGATACTTAGTGGAATTTTTATGGAGTAATGTTAGACTTTTCAAAAATTTTATCCAAATTCATATACAATGATGTGATATATGAGTTGTCGATATCCATTAATTATCACATTATCTCATAATTTATAAGATCTTGACAACTTACATATCACATTATTTAGGCATAAATTTAAATAAAATTTTGGAAAGCCTAACATTACTTATATTTATAATAAAAGTTGGTGTTTGTTATAGGAGGAGGAATAATAATGTGAACCAAAGGAAACGGGACACCATAAAGCTATCCCCTTTTTTTTGGAATAACAGAACACTACTAAGGCTTCGTTTGGTATAGCTTCTCCAAATAGATTTTTTAGAAGTAGATCTTTTGGAAAAAAGTTATTGGTTGTTTAATTGTCAATTAAAAAAACTCTTTTAAATTATAGAGCGTTTGATTAAATTATTTTTAAAGTACTTTTAGATTATTAATTTACCAAAAATGGTATAGAAAGAGGAATAATAGATTCATTCTAGACATGTAATTACTTCAACCTTAACAATAAAAAAGTAATCAATTAAATAATTAATAATTATTTGATGTAAATATATTTTCCAAACATGGATTTTCAATAAAATAAATGTAAAATTATTTTGTTTTTTTATTTTTTATTTTCAAAAGATAAGTGTTTATTTAGATTTGTTAATAACGTTTTATATCTTCAATTTTATTTGATCTAAATAGATTTTCATTAACATTTCATCAATTACAATTATATACTGCAATTGCAGTTTGCAATATATATATACTGCAATATATACTGCAGTATATGTAGTATATATATACACTGCAATTACAATGTATATATATACTGCAATATATATATTGTAATTGTAGTATATATACACTGCAATTACAGTATATATTACAAATATATATATATATACATACTGCAATTGCAGTATATATATATAATAGTATAATATTCATGACAATGAGATAAAAAAATTGCAATATTAACTAAAATCAATTGAAAAAAAAAACACGAAATATGAAAAATTTACTGATTAGAGAAGAGTTCTCAGAAGTTTTGATGAAATAAAAAGTGAATGAAAGTGGAGGCTATATGTTTATATTTATAATGAAAGTGTAATAGGATTATAAGAGTTTAAAGAAATTAACAAAATAAAATAAGGATATATTAGATATTTTAATATTTTAAAAAAAAAAACTCAAAAAGGTCTATTTCGAGAAGCTAAAAAGTAAACATTTTTCAGCTCTTTTAATTCTCCAAAAACTCTATTAGGATGTCAACCAAACAACGTAAAAAAATTCAAGTAGAGCTTTTGGCATAAAAAAAAAAAAGTATTTTTTGTTAGTAAATAAGCTGTACCAAACGTACACTAAGATCAGTTGAAATAGAACTTTGAAATATCACATGGATTTTTGCTCTCAGAAAAAGGAGAAGATTACCCACATAAGATGAAAAAACTATTCCCCCTTTTATTTGCAAAGATAGAACTTCAAAACTAATCAAAATAAAAAGTTCTGGTTCCTCAAAAAACAATAATAATAAAAATAAGAACTCTAGAAACATAGCAAAAAGATTTTAAAAAGAAACATATATACTATGTGGGAATTTCAAATACACATACATACATACATACATATATACATACATATATATATTCTTCAAGAGGAAGGAGGATTTTGAGTTACTGTTCTGAGTCTTGAAAGTTAGTCCAACTTGGTGTATTTATAACTGTTGGGTTTTGTGCCCTAAGAGCTTGTAATTATGTAAACAGTTTTAATAAATAATAATAAAGTATTTATTCTATTCAATTTATATGTTTTGCAAAAATTGTATATGTCATGAGAAACATCCTTGATTACTGATGTATTTTCAAACTAAGTATATAAGTGTTATATACAAGCGGATTTAGTTTGAGAGAAGTAATCTAAAGAGTCCGTAGAAAGCAAACGAAGCTGGGTACTTTATTTGTGGTAAATCTACAGTTGCGGTTCATTTTGTATTCGGTACAATAGTTTTATCCGAGACTATTCATGTAGTGACATGGAAATGGAGGCACCTTATATAATAAAGATTATATAGGATTGGACCACGATAAACATGAGTCTCTAATTAATATCCGTTAAATTTAGAGATTTATATTTATCGACTAGATGATCATATATGAATTGATCTTAATCCTGAGTGTATTATAGACTCCTGTTTGTTGAGTTATGTCCTTTGATTTACATGGGTGAGATCGATATAGATGCTCGATCAATAACTTCGTACTTTGGTGATATGATTTAATAAGTAGCTGGGAACATTCTATACAATAGTGGAATCCACTCCTTCTTGCGAGAAGTAGAGAAATAGTTCTCTTAAGGGTTGATTCAGGTCTTGAACAATAAGAGCGCTCAACTTTCTGTTCATATGTAAACGGAAAGATAAATTCATAAGTTGTTATGAATATATTGTTCATTAGAGAATCAATGGTACTTAAGGATCAAGATATAATTAGAGGGGTATAACGGACATTATGACCTAGCTCTAATTATGAACTATTTGTGGAGGGTCAAATCATATGTAGTGATTATATCAATGGACGCTGAAAATTTCAGATTGTATAAAACATCTGCAGTTTTGAGAGTGCAATCTTAGGTTTTTAGTGGAGTAACTCTAAGATTAATAATAGTGAATTATTTAATTAAAGAGTTTAATTAATAATTCCAATATTATTGGAGCTCAAAACTGTAGTTTCATCGGGTCCCCTTGATAGCTCATTTCATTATAAGAAACGTGTATATAGAATATTGTAATTGGATTGTCCAATTATATTTGTTACATAAGTAGTAAAATATGTGTTCACTTGGTATTTGAATAATATTGATTATTCAAATTATTAATTAGTTAATTATTAATTATGAATTAATAATTATTTAATTAATTTTATAAGAGGTCTTAAATTCAATTCTTAGTTGTGACCAAGTATAAATTAATTATGAATTAATTATAGGTCACAAGTATGATTACAAAATATAACATAAATTAATTGTGAATTAATTATGTTATATGGGCAAAAGTTTAATTTTAATAAACTTGGGGTTAAATATTGATTATTTAAAACCCTAATTGGTTGCTTATAAATAGAAAAGAAATAGTATTTTTTTCCTAACAGAAGTTATACTTAGGTTTTGTTTTACGTTCTTTAAAACAAAAACCTATTCTCACCTCTTATTCTTTTGAGAAAAGAAATCAATAGAAAGTGAGCACAATTCTATATAATTATGTCCACTCACTTGTTTCTTGGTGTAGAGACATATCAAAGAAGGCAAGGTGGTGAGCAATCCACAGAGATCAATACAAAAGGTATAAGATTCGATCTTTAATTTAGTTTTATTATTTTATTTCATTGTTTTATGGATCTAGGGTTCTTGAGTTTTTTAAAAATTTTTAAAACTCAATGTTCCGCAAATCTTTATTTTATAAAAACAATTGTTGTTTTTCCCTTCAATAACTGCAGAGTAAAACAACTTTCTATGCTCCTCTACGCACAACTTTGCACTCCAAGTTAATTTGAACAGCTCCCTATGTTAATTTGAACCTCCGTTAATCTCACATGATCATAGTACCCTTGTGATTAATTTCGACACCAAAAAAATTGGGTGAGAACATGAGTCATCTCCACTTCGAATTTTTTCCAATAAAAAATCTGTAGTTTTTCAACAAACCCATTTCGAATGAGATTTTACGATTTCAGTATTCATCAAATCAGTAGCTTTGAGAAAATAATGAATTTCATTGTTTCAACAGATGAGTAAAGATTCTCTATCAATTTTTTTTTATTAATTTTTTGATAATCTAATGACACATCAGACAAAGTCACAATCACCACTCATACTCCCATGATATTGATCCATCTCTAATTCCACGTGTTTGTTTGGCAAAACAACTTGGGTGCGTCACACTCTCAACTAATAATACAAATATTTTATTTAACTTAAATAACAAAACCCAAAGCCACCCATTGTCGGTTTTCTTCATTGCATATTTGCATTTGGTCCCATTTCTTTCTCTTTATTATACAAACACCTCTAAATTTATTACATTGAGCAAAGTTTCATACAAGTATCCTAAACTGATACAAACAACCCCATTCATTAAGTCAAACCATTAAAACTAACCAAAAAAAGAGAAAAAAAAAAACTCTTTGACCTGTAAAAACTCTTTATTGTCCCGAACTTAGTAGTAAATGAACCTAACTAGTCAAACTAATAAACATAAAATACAATAAAATAAAACAACATTGAATTTCCATTGCTAGTGGACATATATATATTTTTTGAATGATTTATGGTGGAGTTTCTTTCGAAATATTTAAAATTTCATAGATAATTATTTAATTTTAAAAATATTTAGGATCATTATTGAATTAATTATTTTGATTGACAAGAAAATGATCAAAATACCCATTTACTATTGATTTGGGCTTATTTGGTGCGCGAAATATGATTAGATAGAATTAGATATAACATAATTAAATTAATGTTCCAAAGTTTTTGGTGTACTTGGAATTGGATAAAAAATAATATTTTCTCTTCTATAGTATAATATGGGATTGGATAAAAAAATGATTAAACTTTATGTTTGATATAATATGATTTTAGTGATTATCATATTAAATTAAATTGATTTTAAAAAAATTTTAAAAATAAATATTGTCAATTTTAAAAATTTAAAAACAAGTGGAGGAGGAAGTAACTGCTTCAGTACTTACTTGTAAGAAACCATAAACTCGTATTATTTGTGAACTTACCCGATATGTCAAAGCACTTTTTGTAATTCGCTCTTGATTAAAATAA
This sequence comes from Litchi chinensis, assembly GCA_019925255.1. Taxonomy (NCBI): domain Eukaryota; kingdom Viridiplantae; phylum Streptophyta; class Magnoliopsida; order Sapindales; family Sapindaceae; genus Litchi; species Litchi chinensis. Next base: position 10,805,672 of record CM034464.1, on the reverse strand, counting down.
GAAATTGGTATATATAATTACAAATAATTAGAAATCTTTTAACACTAATGATGATAGGTCTATTAAAACCTATTGACATTGAACACTACGTACGGTTTGAAAATCTACTCCTTTCAAAATTAAATATTATGTATGATCCATTCCTTTTGAAATTAAACACTATAAACATTCTAAAAAGGAAGCATATTGATTACTTGAATTACTAATAAATGTGCAGTATATGGTATTAAGTTACTGTACAAATTTATTTTTCTACTTCCCATCAATCTTAATAGAATGTAAACATTGAGAAATAAAATATGGTTGTCGTATTGCCACTTGTCAAATTGAATTCTGCCCCTACTTTTTATTTTTCAAAATACACTAATTCTAAATTACTAGTATACACTAAACAATTTTTTTCTTCAATCACACATTTCGTATTAATTCTGGTAGTTATGTACATTTCCATTCATTAAGATGGTAAGCCTTAATGTAAGTTAAATATTCCTGAAAACAGTTTGATGTTAGGCTTAAAAAATTCTTCGAGAAAAGAAAGTCAAATAGTCCTTAAAATTACTGGGAAGAAGTACACAACAAAAACGACACCAGTCAAACAAACCAAAAACGGTTTTTTTTTTTGAAAAATATAGAAACCAAGTATTTTGACTTAATGAATTTGATCTAAGATATTGCTACATGAAGCTTTGAACAAAGAGTAGACTTCCAAATGAGAAGCCAAGACCTTTACGAAACATATCTAAAGAAATAATTGATGAAACATTCATGATGGATATATACTGAATATTGTGATTCCTTTTTGGCTTTCGATGCTAAAATAGATTGAATACCGTCTTTGCAAGATTATAAATTTAATCTACAATATAAACGAAACTCGGTTAAGAGTTTTCAATTGAATATGGTATAAATACATGCGAGACTGATATTTTTAAATGTCATTTTTGGTGTTTTATTAGGTGTTTAATGTTGAGTAAACATAAGTTTATTATTATTATTTTTTAAAAAATATCATTTACATTTCACCATGTATTATTCAAATCTAGACAACAACAACAATTATAATAATAAAGGTTTGACTACCTTCTTCGTTAGATAAGTTTATTCATTAATAATAATTATCGAATATTTTTTAATAACTATTCTTATAACTAATCTAATTATTATTATTGATAAGTAAATTTATCGAATCACCAACCAAGGTAGCCAAATTCAAATAATAATTATCAGTATAATCTATTGAAAAATGAAAACTCAATGCAGTGAAACAAGTTATGATGCCTTGACTTCTGAGTTGGGACGAAAAACCTTAGAGGGTAAAATGGTAAAATCAGGTAAAACCCTGGAGAGGGTTGGGAGGGTTTTGGTTTTGGAAATCATATATTTGCAAAGTCAGTCCTCTTCCTCCTCCTCCTCAAAACCAATGTTGAGAAAAGCAATAGCGAAGCAACTTCCATGGCGCACAATAGCAAGCCGCTCCTCCTCCACCACCACTACCACTGTATCCTCCGCCGTCGATTCTTTCTTGCTCCGCTCCCTCAAACATAAGTATCAGGAACTGATCAAAATGAATCGTCCCCCGTAATTCTCTCTCTCTCTCTCTCTCTCTCTCTCTTTACGTATATTACGATCACACAAAATCTGATGTATGTAACTTGATGAAAATCACAGAAAGTGGATCCTCCATCGCCCTTCACGATAGTAAAAGGGGCGCTGGAAAGTCGTGGGCCTGTGCTCCAGAGAAGCTATGGCAATGAGCAAATTTCTCTATACGTAATGCGCCTGCCTAACTCTCGCGATGAAGAGGACCTTCTCGATCAGCTTTATCAGCGTTTGCTTCACGTTGAAGTCTCCAAGCCTGGACAGAACAACTCTCTGCAGTTTCTATGCGTATTGTGTCCACACGCCCTCTGGATTCACTCCGTTGCCCTCCGCCCCAGCTTTCAAACTCATCCTTTTCCTCTTCCCTCTAAATATAAGGGCCCTCTTTTCAGGTATCTTCGTTTTCTCTCTCTCTAATGAATTTGCTTCTTCATACTAAATATTATGACTAGTTAGACAGACCTGGGATCCATAGGAAACGCTAATGCACTAGACACATCATGTAGATATGTAACTCCAATTCAATTTTGAGTATCGTTAAGGCAGGCGTTGACACCATCTATAGTGTAACGCATTGCCAGCTGAATGAGTTCTCTCTATCTAAATGAGTTCTCTCTATCACTAAGTTACATTGGGTGGTGGTATCTCCGGTAGATGTATACAGTCCTTAAGTATTTAGATGGCTTTTTTTTTTTAATAAATTTATTTTTGATTTTAGGTCCCTTTTATTTTCTTTTAAGAAATAATTTTAGTGTGTTTTCATATTGACAAGATCGACCATCCATTTGTATATTGTTTCTTTTTCTTTGTAACGAAGTCTATATGTTTTTACGAATAGATTGTAGTGGCCCCAAGAGTCTTTAGATTTCAGATTGTTCTTAAGAGGTTGGGTTTTTGGGTGTAGTGAAGAGCTGTGGTTTGACATCTGCTGCTGTTGATTTTTAGCTTTTATGATGTAGAACTGATTCGGTTTTGGGTATCCTTAAATCAGGCTTTGGATCCCTGTGCATAAATTTTGTCCTGGTGCCTAGATATTCTCTTGAACTTTATTCATTGACTAGGCCTAAAACTTGGGACAACCACCAGAATGTACAGCTTTGTTAGCATTTGAAGTTCGATGACCTCTTATGGTTTGAAATTGAAGGAATTAATAATTGTACCTGCCCAGTGTGATTAATCCCTATATGTAAACTAGAGAGGCAATATCTAATATATATGTAACTAAACTAATAAATACTCTGGGCAGAGTAACTTGTGATATTTTACTTGAGAAATTTTTAAAATTAAACAGTAACTCCATGCATCCTAGTTGCTGAACTTATTGACAAAAGAAAGAAACAATAAAAAAGACTCTAGATAGAGTGATTTCTTTTGTTGGAGGTTTCATGTTTGATTTCTAATACTGCCAATGGTAAGCTTGTATTATTCTCATTGTAATTTTTGTAAAATCATTTGCTAGCTTCTTGTATTATGCATTAAAGGGTGAAGCTTTATGTTTAATAATTGCAAATTAACAGAGATCTGGATGAAAATATGAGGGACAAGTTTCACCGTTACATAGAGGAGCGAGGTATAAATTCAGATCTCTTTCCATTTCTTCAAGCATGGCTTTATGCGAAGGACAATCGATCTTTGATGCGTTGGTGGAGAATAGTGAGTCAGTTCATTAATGAACAGAAGTCAGCTAAATAAGTTGCATAGCATTGGATGTGTTTTGAGGTGATTTTACTGAAAGATTTACCTGTCATTCTGAATCCTAGCATTCTTCCTATGCATATATGGTGCATTTGCTTTGAGGTAAGGTAGCAAGTATAGTTTAAGATCTTAATTGGTGTAGTACTGCATGAAAATTCGGGCACATGAAATCTTATTTCTGAAAAATGTGCTTCCTATTTTGTTGGGAATATTCTATATCTTTATGGATAATTTTTACTTTGACAAGTTAAAGTATTACTAGGCAATGATAACCAACGCATTTCTGCTCTATAATTATTTTTTATTTAAATACTGGTTAGATAAAGTATTCCTAGTGTTGCGAAAATTGTGTTGTATATTGAGGAACTTTCATCTTCTATGTTAATTTTTCTGATCCCCTTATCTTTCTGTCAATCCAGCTTCTCTGTTAAGTTTGTATCGGTGCCTACTAAGCATCAAAGTCATCATAAGTAAAAGACTAGTCTTATGGTTTGTCATTGCTTTGATTACCCTTCTGATGGTCTGTGCAGACAAACTTTAGCCACTTAATGTCTGTGTGTGGTTTGTTAAAACTTTTTCCGTGTTCCTACATTAGAGAAAAATATTCTACTTACGTGTGGTTTGGTTTGTTGTATAATTTTCTTATCAAAAGAGTTTGTAATATCTCTCGAGAAAAGTGCTCAATAGATTAGAAAAATTGGTGAACACCAAAGTCTAAACTGTCCTTTCTACTAGCACTCGCAGTAATTATTGGAGTTGATGTTGTATGTGTCCATCCTTGTTAATAAGTCAGTTATTCAACCTTTTGTTTAAGGTGTTAACCATTAAACAGTACAGATCACTGTTTTTTTGTTTTCTTGTCAAACATGTTTTATTTCTAAGATATCGTGTCTTTTCTTACATTCATGTGCTGATCTCCCAATTCTTACATCCCCCAAATAAGAAAATAAAAATCTCAAAATGCCTTCTTTCATGTTTATATTTTGGAAGGATGCTGCTAGTTACAATAGATCGGAAGTTTTGTGGATCATTTGGGTTGATAGAATATGTTTAATAGAATATTTATGTTTAATAGAATATCTATGTTTAACAGAATATTCACTATTATATATGAGGGGATACATCAGTATATTTGAAATAATCGTCATAGGCTCTTCTTTATTTATCATCTTTTTCATCCCCTTCCAAACTTTGTAAAATATGGGAGCAAGATTCTAACACTCAAACGAGGCAAATTTAAAATGCTTAGTCCATAATTTGCTAGAATTTTTCTCTAAAGCTTTGCTATCTCATCTATAGTGTTCTTCTAAGTGTCGTTTGTTCCTTCAAAAAGGAAATTAACACTAACATGCAGATTCCTCGACTTACGCTCTTGTTTTAGGATCAACAAGATCGTTGCTGTTCTTTTTCTACAATAAATCATTTCGATCGTCTGAGTTCCACCGAGATTCACTAGGTAGAGGAAATCAACCATGATGAGAATGAGATTGAAGATAAAATTAAAAGAAAACTTCGAACAGATTATTTCAACAAAACACTACAACAACTAAGGAGGGAACCATTTTTTTAAAAAAAATATATAGAACTTAATTAATCTAAATTTAAATAATACATCAAATTTCAAATTGGGTTCTATGTAATACAACACGACGACTAGGCCCAAAACACTTCAAATACAAGCTTATAATTTGAAGTGGGTGATTTGTGAAGAGAAGCACAAACATTATTTTTAGTACTTGTAACATAGGATGGCTACATATTGAGATTTCAAATAGAAACTTATAGTTTCTATGTAGTTTTAATCGCCAAGGCATTAGAGGAAAATGATAGATGTGCTGCATGATGGGGCAGTTACAACATGCTAGTTATTCTGATTGTCAAATTAGATGGCATCCTCAGAAGAATAATGGTGTGTTTACTTCATGGATTGGGGAATGGGAATGGGGAATGAGATTGATTGATAGTGTTTACTTGCTTAAAATTCATTCCGTAATGGGAATGAAAATGTGTCCACATTTGCTGTCATTAGATTTCAGTAGCTGGATAGACAGTTTATTCCTTTTGAGTAATCATGTCATGTATTCCCCCAAGCGCCCAAATTGTTGTCTATTTGGTGCCAAGATGCTACATAACATTATCATGACAAACAAATCCTATGTATAGAATCAATAGTCCTCCAATATGTTTCTCAGTCTTTTAGTATGTGCTTTATATTCACTCTCCAAAAGCTTCCTCAAAACTCGAGTGTTTCCCTATCTTCCATTTTTTAGGTGTCAATTAAACTCTTCACAACAATAGTGGAAATCTCGCCACAATCCCACCAAGTGAGATACCTCACACTTGAATTTACAATCTTCATAAGTGTTTTTCCTACTTAACTAGTGTTCCTCAATACTTAAAACACAACTTCAATTGAAGGGATACAAAGAAACCTCCCTCAAAAAGTAGATGAGAAAACTGCCCAAGTGTTTGATTGATGTTTATAAATGAATCGTTCTGGCTCAAGAATCTTTAGAACACTTAAAGGGTGATGTTGGACAAGTTTGCTAGGCTTTTGGAATTGTTGTGGCTAAGCTAAAAAATATTTATATAAAAATTATATCAGATTGAACGAATACTCTGTACCATCAAGTCATATTGAATGGGTAATAATTATATGCTATTACCCTTAAATTGCTGAAAATATATTGGGCCTCAAATCTTAATGAATTGTGCAATTGGCACCCAAAATATGCCTAGAAGCACCCTACTTGAAAATACCCTTGTTGGTTCTTGCTACACTCTTTGCACTCTCTAGATCTACAAAATTTCTCTAGTTCTCTTTTATTGAAAATTTTTCTTCACAAATCACAAAAATTGAAACTGGTATTCCATGACAAATGAAGAAGACTGCAAATACAGTAGACTTTGAGAAAGAATTGATTGGAGGAATTAATTAAAACTTTTAATTAAATTTAAATATGTTATGTGTGTTTTTCGGGTTCATTAAATGAGTTGGTAAAAACCCAACATAAAGGCCCATCAAACAAGACCCAGATATCAACTCTAAGCCCAACGAGCTCTACAGCTCGTCCCAGTAATCTCCTTAGCTCGCAGCAATGAGCTCGTTTCACAGTAGGTTGTAGCTTGTTCCATAGTTCGTTTTATGCATAGCTCGCTTTTCAATGAGGCCTAGCTCGAGGTCGCCATAGACAATAAATAGCTCGTCCAGAGCACAGTTAATGCAAAATCTTTCAGAACAGACAGTTATCTAATCTGATCGTGATTCTCTCACCAGATATGGAAGTAAATTCAACAACATTATCTCGAGATATTCGGGGCAGTTTCCTGATTTTATTCTAACTGATTAGAAAGTGTAATTAATTCATACTTCTCTTTCTATTTTATTGTTACCATATTTATATTATCCCTTCCCCTATAAATAGGGGTTAAAATCATTATAACAGGGAATCGAAAGAAGAGCATACTGTCACTCTGTAGAATTTTAGAAAGACAGTCATGGACGTAGGCGCACTCACTGAACTACTTTAAAAACTGTGTTTTCTCTTGTTTGTTCTTAGTTCTTTGTTTTGTTATTTTCTTGGTTTTCGTGCTTTCTCGCATTGATTGCAAGTATTGGGCATTGAATTCTCGTCGATTGAATTTCAACGTCGACATTTTGGTACTAGAGGAAGGACCCAGACTGCAATCTGCTTTGTTTCAATCTCTTAGTTTCCAAACATGGCAAGAACTAAGTAAACCAAGTATATGGGCTCATAGGTTGACCAGGCAGAGAACCAAACCAGTCAGCATCAACGCAATGCACAGCTGATGGAAGATGCACCCATGCACAAGTAGGCAGATCCCATGGCTAGGCAATTAGTGCTGCAGCAGGCATACCGCCCCTGCCTCATCGCCAGCAAGTTCCAATCACATCAATGGTTAAAGGGCAGTATATTTGGTATCAAAGGCAAGAAGCGCTAGAGAACACCGTCAGGTAGCTTACAGATGTTGTAAATATGTTGGTGCAGGCTCAGGCTCAGGCTCAGAACGCACCCAAGGTTGAGATTCAGGTACCAAGGCACATGTCACCGCAACATGAAGCAGTGCAGGTGCCTGAAAGGCCAACAAGGGAAATATTGCGACCTGCCGGTTCAGTTCGTTCCTTTAATGTGTATTCTAGCGCTGGAGGTCGCTCCACCCATAAAGAAAGGGAAGTTACGCGCCCATCAAACTTAGTGGTGAGGTTGAGTCAGGACGGAAGCCAACGTGTAGAGACTGGTCACGACAGACTCCGAGCTACAGCTCGCCATGAGGATGAAGTCAATGAGCGACATACAAGATCCTATTAGCATGGAGGCTCATTCAAAGAAGATGAAAGGTATGGCCCAGAGCACCCTTTCACAGATCGCGATCACAAGAGGAGATATGAGCCCCGAGATCCACAAGTAGATGAACTCCTCCAGAGGGTCTAGCAGTTAGAAGCGTGACCTGAAGCTCCGGAGTAGCGTGGGCATTATGGGGAAATGACCCCATTTACATGGAAGATTAAGACGCAACCTCTCCCCCGAGGTTCAAGATGCCAAATATCCAGTAGTATAATGGGGATTGTGACCCCTATAACCACCTCGATACCTTCAATGTTCAGATGGATTTGCAGACAGATAATCCTATGGTGAAATGTCATGTATTCCCAGCTACTTTGAGAGATATTCTGAGGAAATGGTTCAAGAATCTTCCAGCTCGCAGCGTAGATAGTTGGGAGGAATGTCAGCAGAAGTTCGTTGGCCAGTACAGGGTATTGAGAAGGCAGCTCGCTCCATCTTGCCACCTAGCTACCATCTTCCAACGTTAGGGTGAGTCGCTGAAAGAATATATCACCAGATTTAGACGCGAGGTCGTAAATGTTGAAAATCCATCAGACGAAAGTGTGTTAATAGCGATCTCAGCTGGGTTGTGCAAAGATGAAAAACTATATAAGAGTATTTACAAATCCCCAATGAAGGATTTGGGGGAATTCTACGAGCGAGCTACAAAGGAGATTAAGTAAGAAGAGACCTTCGCCCCGAAGAAGCAAAATCAGAAGAATGAAGCGGGTAGTTCCGGCCAACCAAAGAGAATAAGCAATGGTAGGAACGAAGAAGGTAGAAACAGTGGCTCAAATAATCAAATTGCTAAGAGGGTGAGAAGAGAGCTAAGGAATGAATGACCTCAATGTTAAGGTCGTTATGGAGGTTACAGTAACCTAACGGATTCACCGGACAAGATTTATGCAGTTAAAAGGAACAGGGAAGATTTTGGAAGACCCAATCCTTTAAATGCTCTTGTTCAGCATAGAGATCAGAACAAGTTTTGTGTCTATCATAATGAGGTCGAACACAACACTTCAGATTGTTGGGCGTTGAAAGACGCCATTGAAAAATTAATCAGGAGAGGTCGTTTGAGAGACTATGTGGCAAGAGCTGTTGACTCACGACCTCAGTAGGAACGACCTCACCAACAGCAACCCCAACAAGCTCCCGAGCTAGAGTATGAGCCTACAGCAAGGACAATTTTTACAATTCATGGTGACCCCTATATCGCAGGTGCTTCGAACAGGTCGCATCAGAGATACGTCCGGGAGGCGAATCATACTTTTTAGGTCAGTGGGTCGGAGGGACCTGCAAAAATGGCGAAGACGACCTCGGACGAGATTGTGTTCATTGATGAAGATTCTGGAGGTGTGATTTGGCCTCATAATGATACGCTGGTCATTCGAGCTAAGATCAGTAACATGGAGGTACAACGCATCATGATCGACATTGGGAGCTCAATGAATGTGATGTACATGAGTTGTTTCAATCAAATGGGGCTAGGAGCAAAACAGTTGAAACCATCCCTAGAGCCTCTTTACGGCTTCACTGGAGATGATGTTGTTCCAGTGGACCAGATCAAATTACCACTTACTCTTGGAGAAACAGGTCGTCAAGCTACCGTGTTGACAGATTTTCTGATAATTAACTGCCCATCAACGTACAACGTGGTCTCGGGAAGGCCTGCAATGAATGAGTTGGATGTGGTTACTTCAATCAGGACCTTGACAGTTAAATTTTCAACTCCTAATGACATTGGATGTGTTCGGGGAGAGCAGCATTTAGCCAGAGTTGCTATGAAGACGCTGTGAAGATGAGCGTGAGAGGAAAGAAAGTGAACATGGTTTCGGGGGACGAGCCACGAGCTATGAACGAGAAAGGAGTCAGCCATGAAAGAAACAACTGCTTCGAAATTATAGGTTGTAAAGAGGAGAGGGCATCATAGTGCCGACAAAATCGCTAGTATGGGACATGCAGAGTCACATGCGCACTTTGTACAAAATCTGTTATGCAGAAAGAATCAAACACAAACAGACATTGGCATTCAAAAGTGAGTGAGAGTGTGACAGTTGGAAGATGAGCCACATGTCACTTATGAGTGAGGGTAAGAAGTATGAATCTTGATATAAATTCCCATGAAAGAAAGAAAAAACTTCATTTTACTCCTCGATATTTTGAAAAATATCATGTTTTTAAAGTTTTTTTTAAAAACAGTTATTTTCATCTTTAACTTTTTCAAAATTTTTTAAAAAAACTCAAATTATCAGTCAACTAATGGTCGACGGTAACTATAAACAATTTACATTATAATTTAACAACTTAAATTCAGTGATACTTTAAGCAATTTAACTTGTAAATTTATTATTTTATGATGGTAATCCAATAGTTTATGTGTCATTAATAATTATTAAGAGTAAAAATATTTTTTTACACATTCTATTAATATTAATCATTAATTAACTGGCGATTTGAATATTTTTAAAAAGTTTTGGAAAAATTAAAGATGAAAAAAGTTATTTTCAAAAGATTATTAAAAACTTGATATTTTTTAAAAAATTGAGGATAAAATGAAATTTTTCCAAAAAGGTTACAGTATGCGTATAGCATCCTTCACTTGCAAAAACAATTCAACTTAGGGCCACGAGGCCTCCGCTTCATATGATCTGCGACACTAATTGGGCCAAACAAGTCATATCTTATTGTCAGTTGGAAGTTTGTATACAGATATAATTCGAGTATCGATATTTCCGTTTTTCTAAAACTGTTTATACACCTTTTGCAAGTTTACTCTAGTTAAATGAGTCATAATTATAAATTTTTTAAAGGCAAATTAACTTGTAAAGAAATGTCCTAACGTCATTCAAATTGCAACTAGATTGTATTTTTCACAAAGTAATAGGTCACTACCCTTGACAATTAAGTTGACGATCAGGAATAAAAATTGACTAGTCAAATAATCTGAAAGATCCTATAAACCCCTGGCATCTTGTTGACAATGATTTATTTTTCGATTAAATATTAAAAATGATAATATATTTTAGAAAATAAAATAAAAATTTTAATGGAGTTGATCTCTGTCCAAAATATGGGGGCGATTTAGACCCAAGTCTCCTCCATGGACATATCATTCAGGATCTAGCTATAGGAGAATCCAGAACAGATGTCTTGTCTTTCCCCCCGTTTCCACCTAGCTTAATTTCCAATTATCTCCATAAATGGAGGAGATTTGTATATGAGCAAAATATATTAACATCAACAAAACAATGAACATAAGTAAGGTTTATTATTCAGCTATAAGAAAAATATTTGATTTTTACAGGTTAGTGTTATTGTTATTATTTTTTTATTATAAAAAAAGATCAGTTATCTCTTAAATTGCTTGTAAGAAGAAACCAAATAATGTAGAGTGAAAACAAACGGATAAGCATGTGCAGACATACCCATGCATGAATATCTGAGGTGCTATGGTGTGAAAAAGATATGTTTGAGTTCGGGAAAAAAAAAAAGATTGACTATGTCTATGGCAAGAGGCTGGCATAAAGTTCATTAGTTCATCAAGAACTCCACAACCATAAACATTTGTGTGATTTGGTTTATGATTATGAATTTGGATTTTGATATCTTATCTTGAGAATCGTTATCCTCTTCAATTTTTAACAAATTTCATAAACAACTTGACACCAAAGTTTTCATAAAAATTATTATTCTAGTTGAAAGTAAACTTTTCTTTTTCTATTGTTAAAGAAGAAAATGATCTTTTATTTTTTTTCCCTCATTTCTTGATTTTTGTTCTTATAATTTTTTTTTTATTGTTTAATTACAAATTATGTGATGTTGTGATTTTTTTTTAAAAAAAAAGTTATAATGATGATTGTTGGGTGTTGTGATTTTGCAATTTTGAGTGAGATTTTGGAATTTATTTAAGAAAAAGATGTTGAAAAAATTGATTAAGAGTAAGATGGATTTTGTTTTTACTTTTTATTTTATTTTAAAAGGTTTTTAGGTTGTTTAAAACAAAAATGTTTTTTTGAAAGAATTTGTTGCTCTATTTTATTTTAGGAAGAAAATGAACTCGTTGTCCTTCTACCATTTATACTTTAGTTAACTCCAATGGTTAAAAGGATTAATTAGTTATTTTATAAAAAGTACGATCTAGTTTCAATTTAATCAAACATCAAGATATTTCATCACAATTTTTTCCTTAAAAAATTAGTAATTATGACCCATTTAATGAGAGTGAACTCATAAAGTGGGTGTATAAACAATTTTAGACGGGTGGAAACATCGACACTCATATAATTTCTCATTATTATTTTGAGATAGTACATATAAAAATGTTTTTGCAAATTTAAATTTTGATGCTTTTATTTTTTTTTTAAATGAATTTGATATTTATTTAAATGCGAGGAAATTAAAGTAAAAGTAAAATACCATTTTTGACTAAAAATAAATGGTTCGAGATACAGATAATAGCAATATTGAAATGAGGTACAAATAATACCTCACTAATTTTTTGATTAGTTTTCTGCCTTTTCTACCTAGATAAATTCAAGATGATTAGAGAAACAACAATTTAAAAATTATAGGTTGTAACCGATTTTACAGTGACATTTCCCCTTCACAAAATTTACAACAATTCGTACATTAAAAGTAGTTATTTTTCCCAAGATTCTCAAGATGATTCCAAATTTTACTCAAAGATAAATTGGATAAATTCAAAATTATTGGCCAAAAAATAATTTTAAAATTACAAATCAAAACATATTTTAGATACTTTAAAAAAAAAAAAAAACATATTTTAGATAAACATTTTCGTCTTCAGAAAATTCGTAAAATTTATTACACTAAAATAGTTCTTTTTTGAAGCTTCTTAGAATTACATCAAATTTAATTCATAAAATTAATAGTCTCCAAGACATTGTTGCAGGATGTCTCATGTTGTAGCAGTAGTAAAATGGATTAGGTGGTATTTGGATGCATTTTTAAAAATTATTTTTCTTTTTGTTCACTTTCAAAAACAAAAAACAAGAGTAAAATGTTCGAGGATATGTTTTATAAAATGAGTTTTTGAAACATTTTTTTGGAAATTATAATTAAAAAGTAGAGGTGGGTAAAAGGGTGTTCAGTTCGGTTCCCATTGGAATTGAATCGAAACAAACTAAGTTATATTCGGTTCTCAATATGGAGAACCAAACATAAAGAAATTGGAATCAAAACCGAACATGTTTGGATTGATTCGGTTCCCTCAATTTTGGGCTCAAGTTTGGGTCAATTTGTTTGAATCAGAGATCCAAATGAAAACCAAAACAATAGTAGGTGCCAAATAGAAAAAGAAGAGAGTTGTCTTTGTTATGCCCCAAGCTAAAAGAGGAGAGAGTTTTTCAGTCGGAGTTCGTGGCCCTCGTGAACTTTGATTGAAAAACATAACAATAACAAGTGTTAAAGGGAATAAAAAGGGAGCAGAAGCAGCAACAAAGAAGTCACCGTTTTGGTAGAGCAAAAATAGAGGAAATAGATTAGTGAAATAGATTAGTGAAAGTAGGAGTTTTGAGTTTGCGACGATCACAGTAGTTGTACCACATCCATTTTTTAACACAAAACCAAATTCCTTCTAAACAATGTCTCATATATTAATAGCCACTAACTGAACACATCCCTCCTAAATAATTGATCTATCAAACCAAACCCATCAATCAAAACCCTTTAAAAACCATTAAAAAAAAAACCACCTTTTTTTCCATGCAATAACCAACAACACCAACAACCAAATAACAAGAAGAAGAAGAAAAGTAACAACTTCGAATGACTATGACTACAACAAGAAGAAGAACAACAAAATGAGATTGTAATTTAGAAGAATAAGATTGGCCAAGAAGAAGAAGAAGAAGAAGAAAACAAGCTAATGATGTAAAATGGGGTCGTGATTTAGGGTTAGCAGTTATAAAGGGCACTGTAAATTTATGCAGTTGCCTTTATAGGTCGGGTCTTGGTTCGGTTCAGTTTTAAGTACTTTGAATTTTTTTACCATTTCCAAACTCATGTTTTCAAAACAAATTATTATTTTTCTATCCAAACAACTATTTTACTCAATTTCAAAAATAATATTAATGAAAAAATTCATTTTGGTCCTTAATTTTTTAAAAATTAATAATTTTTAAATATCTTTAAGATAATATACCAAACATTCCTAAATTTATAAAAATTCATCATTTTAATCCCTACCGTTGGTCAAATTAATAGCAAGAAGGTTAAAATGGTAATCTTGCATTAAAATTTTGAAAATTTTTCATTTTAGTCCCTAATTTTTTAGAAATTGATAATTTTTTAAATATCTTTAAGATAATATACTAAATACCCTAAATTTATTAAAAATTCATTATTTTAGTCCCGACCGTTATCAACCATTGGTCAAATTGATGGTGAGAAGGTTAAAATGATAATCTTGCATTAAAATTTATCAAGATAACACGTGTTCAGTTTAGAAAAATTAAGATATTTGAGAAGAATATTAGAGATAAAAATTTGGAGCCATATTTAAATTTTTTGTACCACTATGGGTTGATGATATTCGAGAAGAATATTGGAGGTAAAAAATTGGAGCACAAAAATTGGAATGTAAAAAAATGGACAAACAAATTGGAGAAGAAAATTGGAATATTTGGACAGCAAAATTGTAGCCACCAACAAGCAACAACATCCCCTTTTAAACCCATTTTCTTGTTACCGTTTTTACAATAAAAAATTAATATTAAATTGTTATTATTTTGGTTTTATGTGTTAAGGACAAAAATGTATTTTCCTTACCCATCAAAACCTATCAAATCCGATACAACAAGCAATTCATTCACTCAACATGTAATATACACATAGAATTAATAAAAAATTATAAGGGTATTTTGATATTTTCAATTCTAATTTATTTTTGTATCGAAGAGTATAATGGTCTTTTCAAATATCTTACATTTTAATGCACCAAGGGTAAAAATGTATTTCCAATAAAGTAGGGGTAGTTTGATCTTTTTGCATTTTCTGTTAACGTTAACTGTTAAAAAACTAGTCAGCAAAACTAAAATGATGAATTTTTAACAAATTTAGGGATATTTGGTATTTTATCTTAAAGATATTTAAAAAATGATCACTTTTTAAAAATTAGGGACCAAATGAAATTTTTTCGAAATTTTAATACAAGATTACTTTTTTAACCTTCTTACCATCAATTTGACCAACGGTTGATTAATGGTAGGGACTAAAATGATAAATTTTTTATAAATTTATAAATGTTTGGTATATTATCTCAAAAATGTTTTAAAAATTGTCAATTTCTAAAAAATCAAGGATCAAAATGAATTTTTTCCCTAATATCAAACACATTTATATAATTTTCTATTTTTAAAAATAACTTTTAAAAAATTCTACCAAACACATTATATTTTCAAAAACATCATCTTTAAAACATGTTTTTCATTTTTAAAAATAGTTTTGAAAAACACTATTTTAAAAATGATTCCAAACGCACTCTTAACAACATTATTATAGATATATTGGTGTACTAACTTGTTGGAATGAATAATATCATTAGAATGAAAACTAATCATTGGTTTTAAATTTTTAGCAACCTTCTAAATTTTTGTTTTTTATATTTAAATTATTAGACCATATAATTATAAACTAATATAGATTAGAGATAATTCTAATTTCCCCCTGTAATTTGACATAATAGCCAAAAAATGCTCTGATTCACAAAAATTGCTAAAGATCCCCTTCTGGTTTCTAACAATAGTTAAAAAATAAAAAATAAAAAAAAGGCCCCTTCTTATTTATAAAAATAACCAAAAAAACCTCCTACCGTCATCTTGAATGTTAAAAGTCAATATTTGACAATTAATTAGGAAGGACAAAACCGTCAAAACAAGATAAAATATATAATAATACTAATTATTTATTTAAATTAGAATAATTTTTTAATTAAAAAAAGTAATCTCTACCATTCATCATAATGATGGATAGTAAAGATAAAAACAAAAAAAAAAGTTAAAATGAAAAAAAATATATTGAATGACATTATAAAAAAATTAAAACATATTTGAAAAAAAAAGTAATGGAAATGAGAAAAATATTAAAAGGAAAAAAATATTAAAATTAAAAAAAAAAAAAAAACCAGTTTAACACCACTGTCCATTCACTTCAACTTCCATTTTCTTCTCATAATCTTCTCATCATCATCATCTTCTTCTTTCATCTTCTTTTTCAACCATCATGAACGGCAAGAGCGACGGTGGCGGCATGAACTCCAACGCTACGACAACTGGTTCGTCTCCTTCGTCTGAAAGTCAAAAACCATAAGTCTTCGGTGAAGGAGACCTAATGGTTTCTATTGCATGGAGACCATTGAGACCAGAACTGGTCTCTATGGTCTTGGAGACCATAGAGACCATTTGGTCTCCTTTGTTGGAGACCATTGGTCTCCGGCGAAAGAGACCCACCATTTATTTATTTTTTTTTTCAATTTTTTTTTTTTTTTTTGGATGGAGGTCGTGGAAATCAGATCTAGTCTCCGTCACATGGAGACCATTTAGTCTATGTTGCCGGAGATCAGGCGAAGGAGACCGGAGACCCACAATTTATTATTTTTTTTCTTTTTCAAAATTTTTAAATATGGTTTATGTGTTTATATTTGGTTTTTAAGTTAGTTTGATTTATGTATTGATGAAAGTTCATATGGTGATTTATGTGTTGATGAAGGTTTATGTGGTAATGATGGTAATGATTATGTGTTGGTGATGATGTTTGATGTTTGTGTTTCTGTGTTGACATCTTGGTGATTATGTTTGCGGTGATTAAGTGTTTGTGTTTCTGTATTTCTATGTTTGATGTTTCTATAGGAGATTGGTTTGAATTTCTGTGTTTGATATTTCTATCGGTCATTGGTTTGAAGTAAACCTAGAAAAATCTGGGTTTCCAAGATTTGGAAATTGGTTTTTAAATGTTTTTGGATCACTGGATTTTTTTTTTGGTCATTTTTAGGTTTTTTTTTTATAAATATATTGTTAATAATTTTTTTATAATTTTAGTTTATCTATTAATTATTTTGTAATTTTTTTAACAATTTTTTTTCATAAACATGAGGGGTAATATCGTCTTTTTACATATTATCATTATCATGACATATTTTTCAATAACAGAGTTAATGGAAGGGAGAAAATGTAATTATATCAAACTACAGAGATTCTTAGCGATTCAATCAAACAATAGGTAAGTCCTTAGTATTATCATTATAGATTATAATGAAAATCATAAGATCATAAATTATAGGCTAGTTTTCCCTTACCTTTGTGTGGTTGCTCCCCCACCTATGTGTGAGTTGTTCACTTTCGTATAGAAGTTACTTTCTAGATCACGTAATTATCATGTTATTCAATTTGATTTTGGTTATTTTTTAGATCAGTTCAAATGATAAAATAAAAAAATAAAAATTCCTTTTACATATGATCCGATCTGACAAGTAAACCAGTAAAAGTGGTCCAACGCAATGACACGTCAGCAACACGGTCATTAAAGAACCCCGAGCTCAAACTGCTCCCGCTCGCTTCATCTTTTCAAATCACACACACTCTCTCTCCAGCCAATTGTTTCCCATGTCAACCCGAATCCAGATTCCGGACCTGCAGGATCCGCTGGAAGTTTACTCGGGTCTCACTCTCTTCCCTCGCACACTCGCTTCGATTCCACTCGCTCCTAACCCCTCCGACCCCTCCAATCCTCATTCCGTCCACGAATTCCTCAAATCCATGGTACTTCGCCTCCACTTTCGATCTATTGTTAGGGTTTGATTGTTGTACTGGCACACGTGTTAAATAAATGTGTGTGTATATATATATATATATATATATATATATATAAAATGCTTGTTTGGTTGACTGTAAGTCGGCTTCGCTCTATCGTTTTAATTGTTTAGGGTTTTAATTGTTCAGGCCTTAGTGTATGTGATTAGCACGTTGCGTATGGTGCAAATTGTGTTTGTAATTGATATACGAATCTGCTGCATTGTTTGATTGAAAAGCATATGTTGAGATCAATTTTTAAGGTTTAGTTACTGGAAATAAATTGTTATTAGTTGCAAACATGTAAGCAAGTGATTTTGGTTAATGTTTCTGCGATTTCAGCCTGTAGAAAGTTCGGATAAGCTGCTAGAGCAGGCGAAAGCCATTCTAGATAGTTGTTCGGCAGTTTCTAATTCTGTGATTCCGAGCTTTTTAAACTCTGACGATGAAAACAAAACTGTTGCTGCAAAGTTTGTTGAGAATCCTCAAGAAAGAAGACCTGCCTTGGGTCGTAAACGTGCTCGGTTTTCTTTGAAGCCGAATTCGAGGTAAGGCGTGTGGTTGTTTCTTGATGATAAGTAATTTGTTTTTTCTAAGAATGGATGTTAGTTAAAGTGTTTTTTATGTCGAACAGTCAGCCTACTGTGAGTTTGGAGCCGATTTTGGATATGGATAAATTTAAAGACCCAGAAGAATTCTTCTTGGCTTTTGAGAAGCTTGAGAGTAAGTTTGTGGTGTGTTTTTTTGTTACTGTTTGGAAATTATATTGTGATGAGTGGTTTGAATTGAGGTTTTAATGTGTTTTGATTGTTGGATAGATGCGAAAAGAGAATTGCAGAAACAAACTGGTGGTGTTTTGATGGACTTGAATCAGCAAAATCCGTCATTGGCTTCACGGCCCCGTCGACCAGGACTATTGGGGTATGTTCGACATGTTTAGTTTACAGCTTATTCCTTTAATTCATAGAATATGGCCTTATAATTCCGTTTCTCAGGAGGTCAGTTAAGTACAAACATCACTATTCCAATGACATATTGTCCCAAGAAAGCTATAAAGAGAACGTTCTTAGTCCAACTGATCTTAGTGTGCAACAAGAAACCACTGATACAAATGCTGCATTCGAAGAAAGGGAATCTGATGATGAACTACAAGAAATGAAGGCAGGTGAGTGAATGCTATTGAGAAAGATTTATCAATTGTTTTATGAAAAAGTGGTTGATGAAATCACCTCAGAATTGGTGCTCTCTCTCTCTCTCTCTCTCTCTGCTCTGATGGAATGATAAATTATATTGCATGTAGATTCAGTGGCAGAGGCTGAAGATAAGGTTAATGAGCTTTTGGATGAATTGCTTGCCAACCATTCTGAAGAACTTGATGGGGATGGCACAGTCACTCTTTTACAGGAGCGTTTGCAGATTAAACCCATTGACATAGAGAAATTATGCATCCCTGATCTACAAGATGTACGGAGACTTGATTTGAAGGCTTCTGAAGCAAACTTGCTGAAGCGTAGGAGTGCATTGTCAGATATACAGAATGTACTAAAAGGGATCAGCAGCAAAACACCTAAGACTCGCAGGCAGGAGGAGAGCACTGTTGCTTGTTCAGCTTCTCCAACTCCACCAAGAAGTCCATTGGATTCAATTATTTCATTAAAGAAACGCATCCAGCAATCAAAGCCATTAACTGATCCATTTTCAGCTCTTAATATTGGCCAATTACCAGCAAGAAATGCCTCTCCTTTTGGAAGCATCAAAGAACAAACTGCTCAGGGTGATATGGTCAAGGAAACAGAAAAAAATAACATTGTAGATATGAACTTGAGTGCATCTGAGGTGGCTGTAGGAGATGTTTTTCCTAACAAAACTGTGAATAACAATATGAGCACACCTGGTTCTGGTATTCATGTTAATTCAAGTGGATCTAATGCTTATGTGAATGATAACAATGGAGACAGTTGTATGGATAGCAGGGTTGTCAATGAGACTTCAGGTAGCGCTGACACTGATGCAGATGTTTGGACAACTGAACTTAATCAATTTGATGACAAGGTGACTTGTCCTTTTGACTTTACATCTAGTATTTTACTAATTTACTATGTATGAATATGTTGTTACTGAATGTTATTTGGTGAGTTATTGTGACAAATAACAGATGGAAGACACATTGAAGGAAGTGGAAGACTCTGTAGAGCCTGGTCCCAACACAGATGCTGCAAATGAACCTAGTGGATTAGATGACAAGGTGACTTCTCCTTTTCACTTCACACTTTGTCCTTTTCTGTCTTAAGAAAGCTTTGTTATTGAGTATCTAATATGTGAGGGATTGTGACAAGATACAGATGGGAGATACCTTGAAGGAAGCAGTGGAATCTGTACAGCCTATGGAAAACCTTAATGCACAGAGTCTGTTGGGTAAGATTGTTTTTTTGAGTTTTCATGATAGGCACTTGCGGTTTTGGGTTGCAATTATTTATGGTCAAATGCAAGTCTATCATGAAAGCTGGCCTTATTATGTCCATTTAAGGGCTGCAGTGGGGTCATTTAGTAATTGAATTGTTTTTCTTTAAATGTGTTTCATTCATTTTAGTTATCATTAAATCCAAAAATTTAAGCTGGTAGGAAAGAGTCCAACAATGATGTATTAGCGTTCAACCACATCCCGTCATGTGCAAGACAAACAGGCTTGCCATGTGGCTCAAGTCCAAATACGAACACACAATAAATTCATACAATATATAACAAATTCAAATTTAATCTCGTGGAGGGGTTCGAACCTAGGACTCCTAGGACTACCAACTACCGATTACGAGGCTTTAATACCATGTTAATTATAATCAAATAAAAAAGTTTAAGTTAATAGAAAAAAGCCCAACCAATGATATATTAGCTATCAAACAATTGAAAACCTTGAAAATCCTTGTGTTCTATCTATTTCATTGTTTTTTTCTCCTCTCTTTTGGATATGTATGAAAGATCTAAGGGGGAAGGGGCTATTGATTGAAGGAAGATTTGGAGAGTAAAAGAAAATCTTCTATATAACTTTCACTGAAAAAGGATAAAACTCCATACTGACTAACTAAGGGCAATACAGCAAAACCTAGACTGATTATTACTAGTTAAGGGATCAAGCCAGCGAATAGTTTCCTATAAAAAAGTTCAAGAAATGCAAGCTCTTTTTTAAATCTTTAGATCTTCTAAATCCAAAATTTTTTCTATAATGTCTGGGATTTTTGGACATTGCTTACCTCCACTCACCTGCCTGGCAAGTTTGTTTGCTGTCTTGTTTGAGGACAGGTTTATGATGTGGTTTTAGATCCATTCTTAATTATTGGGAATACAAGCGAGATACTTATGAATGATGTCTATGGAACAGTCTTATTTAGATTTCTTGTTAATCATGATCATTTTCAATGCAAACTATGTTTATTGATGTCTTTTACTAAGTATATGCATGTTATATTTCTAGTGAGAGTGTGGACTGCTTTTGGGATGTTTGTTATGGATAGCATGGTCAACTTTGTAATAATAGGTCATTTTCACACAATAGGAAGAAGAATTATTTTATATTGATTATCTTGATACTATGCACTCTCTAGTCTCTAGAACATGAAATACAATGGATATTGTAAGTTGTTCACATTTTAGATGGTTCTTAGCTTATAAATTCACATCAGTTATTGATTTATAATAGTTAATTGTTAGACTGCTTGAAACTTTGCATGAACAGCATTCTTAACCATAGTTCTAAAAGGCAAAAGGTGCACCGAGGCGCAAAGGGCCGTGGAGCCTGAGGCGCAAGGCGCACGAGGCGAGGTGCGCCTTTCGAATGAAAGGTGCACGCTTTGTAAAAAGACTCAAAATATTGTAAAATCATAAAAACATAAACAATAAACAATAATGAGGTTTAATCCATAAAATAAACAAATTTTCATCATTAATCATCTTCAAATTCTAAACTAGTAGCAACATTGATCATGCAAACAATAAAAATTTTTTCTAAGTGCTATTGTGCTAGTAGCATAGTTAGAAACTTAGTCACCTATTAAGTATTAATAGTCTAATACCAACTATCAAGTACCAACAACAAACATTTAAGGTAAAATGACTAATGCAAAGTAGTAAAACCACTTGTATGTAAAACTAACTAGTAAATTAGTAACTACCAAATAGGTGTTACTTGTTAAACACCTACATAATAACAAAAATTTAAAGTTTAAAAACACTAATCATTGCAACAAAAAAAAAAAGTTTAAAAACACTAATCATCAAGATCATCCAAATAATCATCTTCATCCTCTCCCTCTCTAATCTCTTCTTCATCCTCTCCCTCTCGAACGCCGGAACTGCAACAGTAGGGTTACTGGACTGTCGGCGTGACTTGCGAGCAGAGGAGAAGTAGATCGGCTCAGCGGCTGGAGTGTTGGATTGTCGGCGTGAGCAGAGGAGAAGAAAGGAGAAGTAGATCGGCGGGCTGGAGTGCTCGACCGCCGGCGTGAGCAGAGAAGAAGAGATGAAAAGTAGATCGGCAGTTGGAAACCTTGAAAAGTCTGGTTTCGGTGGCTGCTTGCGGCCGACGGGCTATTTTCGGCTGTCGGCAAGCTTTTCCGCGGCTGGGAAAGTGATTTCGGTGGCAAGCTTCACTGGTGAGATGAGAGGAGAAGGAAGGACTGTTTTCTAGTGAAGAAGAGTGTGTTTTACTAGTTTGACCGATTTTGACCCTTATAAAGGGTCTGTCACGCGAAGGCGTGCCTTGAGCCTTCTCGCCTAGGCGGAAGAGGCGAGCGCCTAATAGACATAGGCGCGCTTGAGGAGACACCAGGCGCTGTTCCGGCGCCCAGAGGCGCCTAGAGCCTAGGCGCGCCTTTGACAACTATGTTTTTAACTACTATGACAATGTGTTCTGATATATCACACTTACGATCTCTGATGGCTTTTTCTACGTGATGGGATGAAGAATCATACCTTCTTGTTTTAGTCCTACTTGGTGTAATCCTTATACATTGGTTTGCCCTTTGCTGTGAGCCCTTGTGGTGCAGCGGAAGATTTGTTTCGAAACGAAACGAATAAACTAAAATAAGATAGAAAACTATCTAGTTTTATTGCTGAAATCAAAACTGAATAACTTACAAAACATAAATAACATAAACCTATTTATAATAGTTTAATCCTAATTCTTATAGAGATAGGAATTCTAACTAAAAAATAAATCTTAAACTAAAAGAACTAACATTCCTAAACTAACATGGATAAAGATTCCTAAATTAATGAGGAATTTGAAAGCTAGTAAAACTTGTCCTACATCAAATCCCCTCCTCTTGAAAAAAACTCGTCCTCGAGTTTTGTGGTTGCAAAGTAAACTCATCTGGAGGAAAATACTCGAAGATATCGGCAACATTGAAGACATTGGAAATATTCATGTTATTAGGAAGATCAACTTTGTAAGCATTGTTGCCAATCCTCTGTAGTATCCTGAAAGGCCCTATCTTCTTATCTCGTAGTTTGTTGTATGTGCCCACAGGAAAACGATTCTTTCGATGGTGCACCATCACTAAGTCACCTACATTGAACTCCTTGAAACGTCTATGTTAATCAGCATCAGTCTTGTAGCGTAAATTGGCTGCTTCAAGGTTTTCTTTGACTTCTTGATGAATCCTATGAATTCGTTCAGCTAACTCCTTAGCATTAGAATTAACATCAGAAGTAGAGGGTAGACAAACCAAATCCACAGTATGTCGTGGAATCCTTGTGTAGACAACCTCAAAAGGTGCCTTTTTGGTAGAACGATTAGGCATACTGTTAAAGGCAAACTGTATTTGAGGAAGGGCTACATCCCACTGTTTTGGCTTTTCTCCACAAACGGATCGAATCATGTTTCCAAGAGTTCGATTAGCAACTTCCGTCTGTCCATCTGTCTGTGGATGACTGGTACTGCTATGCTTTAATGTAGTATCAAACATTTTCCACAATGTTCGCCAAAAATGGCTCAAGAATTTGACATCTCGGTCTGAAGTAATTGAACGGGGTATGCCATGCAAGCGAACAATTTCACGGAAGAACAAATGAGCCACATGAGACGCGTCTGAAGTCTTCCTGCACGGAATAAAATGAACCATCTTGGAAAAACGATTAACTACTACAAAAATTGAATCGACACCCCTTTGGGTACGAGGAAGTCCAAGCACGAAATCCATTGTCAGATCTTGCCAAATTTTGGTACAGCGGAAGTTTGTTTCGAAATCAAAACGAATAAACAATAAATGAACGATAAAACTAAAATATAAACTTTATTATCACTCAAGAAAATAATCAATAACATACTAAACTCAAACAAATTAAATCTCTTTATAATGGTTCTAATCCTAAAACTACTAAAATTAGGAATTCTAATTGACTTTTAACTTTCTAATTTAAAACTAATTAAAACTAGACTACTTAACCTTAAGAAAATCTAAATTCTATTCCTACAATAACTCTATTTTCTAATCTTGTCCTACATCAAATCCCCTTCTGTTGAAAAAAACTTGTCCTTGAGTTTTATGGTTGCAAAGATAACTCATCTGAAGGAAAATACTCAAAGATTTTCGCAACATTGGATCCCATCGATCGTACAAACCAAAAACACCTTGGTTACCCTTTTGATAGACATGAACCGGGTCGGGTCGGTGTGGGTATGGTCGGGTCTCTTCGAATCTGTCCCTGCCGTTATTGGGCTGTCCACTGTCGCCGCCGATCTGGGGTCGTCGGCCTTTATAGTCGCCGTTCCAGGTTATGCGGGCTCCGATCTGGGTCGGGTCACGTGCTTCTATGTGGCTAGGGTTGTAAAACGGGTCGCAGCTGTATAGATCTGCATATGAGTCGTACAAATCGGAGATCTTGAAGTGCAACGGTGAGCGGACCTCGCCGATCTGGTGGGTAAGGAAGGTGAGGTCGCGGTCGGGTTGAAAAATGGGTTGCACAGGTGTTGTTGGTAGATTCGGGTGGCACGCGGGTTTTAAGTTCAGATCCGGGCCACGCGGGTCTTGGTTGTCCGGATTCCCGCGATCTGGAGCGACGATTGCACCTGAGTGTGGATTAGGAGGCGTTGGTCACCGATCTCGCGGGTCACCTTGCGGGTCGCATAGGTTGCGTGGATCTTGCGGGTCTTTCCTGCCCAGATCTGGTTCCCGTGGGTCACGGCCATCCAGATTCCGGCCTCCTTGCCGTCTGCGGTCATCTCCGGCGTCACCGTCGATGGTTGTCGTCCGGTCACCTGTTAAGTCAGGTTGACGTTCATTGGTAACATGTCTTCCTTCGAGAGTCAACGCTGCAAGGGTCTGCTGAAGACTTCAAAGTGTTTCTTCGATTCTGTCGAGTCGTTGTTCGACAATCGCGAACCGCCGTTCGTTGTCGGGGGTTCGTTGTCCACTTGAACCAATTTCAGCCATCAGTCGAGGGCAAACCACGCTCTGATACCAATTTTGGTACAGCGGAAGTTTGTTTCGAAATCGAAACGAATAAACAATAAAGAAACGATAAAACTAAAACATAAACTTTATTATCACTCAAGAAAATAATCAATAATATACTAAACTCAAACAAATTAAATCTTTTTATAATGGTTCTAATCCTAAAACTACTAAAATTAGGAATCCTAATTGACTTTTAACTTTCTAATTTAAAACTAATTAAAACTAGACTACTTAACCTTAAGAAAATCTAAATTCTATTCCTACAATAACTCTATTTTCTAATCTTGTCCTACATCACCTTGTCAGAAAAATTTTATGACCATCTTATTTGCTGCTCACATTGATGATCCCTAATCCTTTTGTAATGTCATCCTGAGTCTGGGCATTTTTGCAATTCCATGGAAAGTTTGTGCTATTTTGGTTGATAGGCCCCTTTTTTTTTTCATGCTTTACTATGCATAGTGAGTGACGCCTCTGTCAGCTGGTGTTTGAACAACTAAATGTTTGTTTACTCTATTTTAGCTTGTGGAGTAAAAGAATAAATCTTGACCTAGAATATTTTAGCTTTCTGTTTGAATGACTAAATGTTTGTTTTAGTGAAAAGATATGCCGATTGACTGTTTCCAGCAGCTTTCTATGTCTAAAATAAATCTTGACCTAGAGTATTTGAGCTTCAAGGATACTGAAGGATATTACTGGCTTCCAATGTATATGCACACAACAAAACTTTTAAACCGCTATATCAAGGGTCAGGCTGTATAAGTTGCCTTAGTGCTAGAATACTCACATTGCATGTGGAACTAGATTCTCTTTATTATTTTTTCTGCAAATTGTCAAAATATGCACCCAACTCCAAATTAGACCTTTGATTTCATTGCCACCTTGCTGTTTTAAAGATAGGATTATTCCTTTTGGCTTCATTGCCATCTTAAGCTATTTCTTCGCTGTTCTCATTTCCCTTTTCTTTATTTTTTCTTTTTCGAACAGATGAAGTAAATCCTGCTGTGGTAGAAGAACATATAGTAGATGCACCCCCCAAAATTGCAGACACTGGTCCAAGACAGCACAATGAGGTTACTTATAAATTACTTTTAACTCTGTACATTACAAAAAGGAAAAGAAGCATATTTTGTTTATACTTTCTTCTATGCTGTTTGGGATCAATTCTCTGAGAGTTTGTCACAACTCACAAATTAATATTTATGCAATTCTGATGTTGATTTTCTGGTAACATGTGATAGGCCCTTGCATTGAAGCACTGAATTTCAAATTTGTAGACTTTACTTTTATCTGGTATTGTAATGTTAATATAGGATCAGCATTTCAAAATAATATTATGCCTTTGAACATTGCTTGCTGCTATATAAGATAATTAAAACAGTTTAAAGTGAATGTCAATGTAACAAAAGACACTTGAATACAGGACTTATTTTTATTATATAAATCCCTTGTTGGGAAGTGGACCTTCTTTAACCTGAGTGATCTGTGATTTGTTTTAACGTCTTGAGCTTAGTGTGTCAAAGTGAAATTCAGGACATTAGATGTTTGGACATATGGGTGCTATCATTCATGGTCTAGCAAGTTTCCGAGTGAAAGAAAAGAAAACTTGGTAGGAGATATTGTTTGGATGTTTGCTGATTTAAGGACTTGAATTTCTCATTCATTTGTGTTTACAATCTGGAGTCTATATACTTGCATCATGTGCTGCAGACTCAAGCGTTTAAGTATTTTATAATTTTGTAGGTAACTCTGCATTATTTACTGAGCTACATTACTCATTAAACTCTGATTTATGGTCCTTTTCATTGGTAAGTTATATTTATGAAAATTTCTTTCCTGCAACAGGAAGCTCAAATGTCTACCAAGAAGCTATCGAATGAGGAAAGCAAAACAGTAGCACCACACAAGAAAAGAAAGAGAAAGGACGTTTCTCGTAGGCAAAGTCTTGCAGGTGTTTATTCATAGAAATTAAAGTCAAAATTCACCATCAGACCTTTTTTTTCTTTTTTCCCTGTTTGAATAACTATATGTATGTTCTGTTTCTAGCTTTTGGTACATCGTGGGAAGATGGGACTAGACGAAGTACCAGGATCAGGTCAAGACCTCTGGAGTACTGGAGAGGTGAACGTTTTTTGTATGGACGTGTAAATCAAAGTGAGCTCCTTCTCATCTTTCTATTATAAATCTGGAATCTGTTATCTTGTGTCTGTGCCTTATATCAAGGTCTTGGAGGAAATTATAATTTCTTTGTAAAATTTTATTCTTAAGTCAATCTGACTCCAGTTGATAAGTTTTAATCTGATGTCCTGATCTGGATGTAAATATTGCAACCGTTAAATTTGGCCCATAATAATTTTAGGTTCTATCATACTAGAATTGTATTTCTGTTACAAAAGAACCAAAAGCTATTCAATAGAAAGAACAAACTAGAATTGTCTAGAATGATGTGAAAGCCATAATATGTTAAATTTCGGTGATGTTTTGCAAAATGTTTAAAGAAAAGTATCTCACATATTTAGCTTCCATTAGACAATCTATTACTTCAAATTTCTCTGCGTGACACTAAGTTGAATTTTATACGTTATGTGAATGATGTTTGGTGTAAAAGTCAAAGCTTATACGGTACATTTAAAAAACAGATGCAACTTGCCCACTCGTACAAGTACTTATTCTGCTTTTTGTAAATAAAATTAAAATTTCTTGTAAGGAAAATATGATAATAACAGTACATTAATTGATTAAGTTTCAAGATGTGCAAGCTAATATTTCATTGAATTCTAATCTTAGAATCAATTTTTGATCAATCTGATGTTTTCTCCTGTGTAAGTTATATTGATGAATTAGTGTATTCTGTTACAGGTGTGGTTTCAGTGATTGGGATAAAGTACGAGTCCCCAGCAAAGGCAAATGGAAAACCTGTGCTAAAAGTGAAGTCTTTTGTATCTGACGAATTCAAAGAACAAGTTGAAGAGGCTGCTAAGTTTTGAGATGATTTTGGTTCAGTATTTATCAGCGGAGCAGAACACTTGGATGTGTGATGCGGGGGTCTACCCATTGAATCTGGCATTTGTGGTGAACAATGGAGGATGGTACAAAAGATATATTGAGGATTATAGTTTGGGCTTTGTATGGGAACATGTAGACCGTAAAACTAAATGTCTGAATTTATATTTTCATGTAAAAAATATACCAAGAAAATTGTTCTAGAATAGTACACCCATTTAGTTGTTTATGCTCCATTTTTATCTGAATTTTTAATTTTACAATCAGGAGTCTTAGCAGAGTTATGGACAAACAAAAATATTAACATATTTTACAAATAAGAATGTGCACTTAGGTCCAGTGGGTATTGCCTCAAATTGGAATGTTTTCAGATTCTTTATAGTAATTAAAATGAATAACCAGTCCCGGAGGCAGATCAAATCAAAAATTCAGACCTTGCAGCAAATTTAAAGCAACCGGCATTGCCAAAAACTCTCCCAACGTACAACACCATGGTTATTTGTAGTGCTAGCTCCATCCATGCATGACACATTCTATAATTTGAGTTTGAATTAAGAAGAAAATACATAAACTTACTATAACCCTAAGTTGTCAACTTTAGGTGGACAAATAGTAATCGAGTAATGAGGGGCAGAACGATGAGAGGTAAAGATGAGAGATAAAGAGTGAATATTGTGGCTGTAAATGGATGGGGAAAGATGAGGGTTAATTCTGTAATTTGCTGAGATTGATTTGGATAAAAGGAAGATTTTATTTAGATAGAATAATAGTTTGAAGAAAATAATTTTTTAATTTTTTCTTACATTACAGTGCTTGATCTCAGTACCTTCAAGTACATTCCTAATTTGATTTGTGTCAATTTTATAATATATATATATATATATATATATATATAAAAGAGATATTTTAAACTATTCTTGAAACGAAAAATGATCTTAATTCATTTTTTTAATTAAATGGAACTATTTTAATTGTTTTTCTAAATGAAAAGAAAATATTTTAAGATATATAACCTACTTTTGTAAATTATTGAGTCAACAGCAACACAAACTTTGCTCATGTTTGCATTATAATCACATCTCATGTAAATAAAAATTGATTATCATCATGTGGTGTTAAACTCTATTAGAAAAAGTAGCTAACAAAATTTACTAGACTTATTCAATTTTTTTTATGATTACTTTTTTATTTTAACTTTATTAATATTATTTATTAGAAACTACGTAATGAACAGAAAACATTGTCAAATAGTTTTGGGTCAGTTTCAAGCACAAATGTAATAGTGGAATGTGGAATGTGGGTAAGAGTTGGATAACATTTTAGTTGACCTTGGTAATGAATGGTTCATAGTGCATCATCTTTTGGATTTGGTAGTCATTAGTTTCGGTCTACTTCTCTTAAGCTGGTTGCCATTACAATACAAATTGATTCCAAAAAGCTGAAGCTGTACATTGGTTTGTTGTGATCCCTAGTCAGAAAAATTGTTTGACAACCTATATTGCTTCCCACATTGATGATTTCTAATCCTTTAATAATGTCAAACCTGAGTCCTGACATTTTTGCAAATTTGTGAAAAGTTTGTCCGATCCATGGTCGAAAGTCCAATTGTCCATATGGTCGTTTGCTTCACCACTCTTAGGAGACCATATTAACCCTTCAATTATGTCTGACACTTTTGGATGTTACCTTGTCATGTATCCCATTCCCATCAACCTTTGTCTTAATATTATAGTTAGATATTTTCCTATTATCTTAAATTTTGTTATCTAACAGTAAATAACATGATATTAGAGTTTGAAAGTTTTGAGTTTTTGCTTATTGCATGCGTTATTTAAAAGGAGGGATCTAGTCCATCGATGTCGATCTTAAATATAGTTCGACTATTTCCAATCAATTCAAGTTAAGTTTAATGGTAACTAACTTTGGATATGAATAAACTTATAGAGCCAAAAAAAGAATTCTCTATTAATTTAAGTTTTTAAGTTTAATGATAACTAACATTGGATATGAATAAACTTAAAGAGTTTGAAAAATAAATTCCTATCAATTTAAGCGTTTAGGTTTAATATTTACTAATATTGAATATGGATAAACTTAAAGAACCTAGGAGAAGAACTATCCATTTAAGTTTTAGGTTTAATGATAACTAACATCGGATATAGACAAACTTAAAGAGCCCAAAGAATTCTTTTTGGTTAGGTTTTGTGATAACTAACATCAGATATGGACGAACTTAAATAAGGCCCAAAAATTCTTCTTGGCTTTCTGAGTGTAAGTTTGTGTTATGGGCAAAGTCATATTGTTATTTGAAAGAAGGTATTTCCTCAAGGGTATCTGTCAGGATTTTGCAGATTGCAGATTTGGATCAACGGGGAGATGGTATCATTAACCTTAGTTCATGAGAACTAATAAATTGCTTTATTATTCTAATATGGGTTTAGTTATCATATAGTATTGTTGGGTTATTAGGTTGTTGGGTCAGATCCATCCAAGATGACCCAAACCCGTGGCCCGATCCAAATCTATTTGAATTGGATTTGGATAGGAATAAGTAACCATTAGCAGTTATTCGCGATTATCAAGAAATAACCGCTATCTCTATAAATAATTGATTGATTTCATTTTGTAAAAAGATTAATACAAAATCAATTTCCCACAACATACCTACAAAACATAGAGAAAAGAGCCAATACAAATTAGAAAACACATGACAAGACAAATTACACTATGATTTGAGATTCTTTTCCACCTATGTGATTGAAATCCGACAAGTTGAACAATCCATGATCCAAAAGAACTTCTGTTGCGCATAAACGGGTACGCTTTCGGTTCCGTTTTACTATTTTATATTAAATTTTTATCGTTTTGAATTCTTTCAAGTATAATTATCGAACAGTTACGAGAGATAACCATTAGCTTTTAATTTTTAAGTTTTTGATATTTATACACACTTGGATTGAATACAGTAGCATGACCCTTTTCATAATAATTGTTAACGATAAGGTTCAAGTGAACAGGATCAAGCAAGGAATCAATGACGCAGGAAGCTTCAGTTAGAATCCAGTCTTCAATTTTTCTCTCAACTCTTGTGTTAGTTTTCAATCATTTTCTCTCAAAAGTTTGATATTCAAATAGTAATAATAATTTAAAAATAAAACTAAAGGAAAAATTACACTTATATTTGTCAAAACTTGCTGAGCTCGAAAATTACCTACACAGCCTAAAAATCTAGACTCATGCACAGGAGACAATTATACATGAGAGACCATTACTGCAACAATAAAGGAAAAAAACAACCCACATTATGTATGTTTGTAGCCTAGATATATTTACTTTTGTATATGGGAGACAATTATTTCAATAATAAAGGAAAAAATTGTATGTAAATAACTTCACAATAAAGGGAAAATCTATCCGCACAAAACAATAATATATTATATACGCTTAATCAGAATTGAACTCTCAATTTTTTACGGAATTAAAGGGTACACAACTAGTTACTTAACCTACATACACTTATCATTTTAGTGAAATTCTGTGATTGACAAATGGCAACTTTGTATCCATTTTTTGTTATTTTAAGAGTTGTTTTTTTAACTAATAAGAACATTTTTTCTTTTAACGATACCAATGAATCTTCTCGACGGTTCATCCTCATTACTCATTATGTTTCATCCTTACCAGATGTACACTGTCGAGGTTTTTAAGAGAAAAAAAAAAAAAAAGATTTTTGGCTAGAATTTCCAAATATTGAAACTTTTTACCTGTTTGAAGAAATTTTGTTCTTTGACTTTCATCTCTATTGACTTCTTTTACATTATTATTGAACACGATTTCCTTAATAATTCATTTTCTTTGTCAAGGCATTAGGCACACAGTTACATTGTTGAGTCCATTTCATTCATTTTGAATGATCCGATTGGTAAAAAGAAAATAAAATAAAAATAACAGTGCTTGGCGTATAAACTCTGCCATGAAGATTAATCAAATTATTGAAGTTCATGCATTCTTGACAAATTCATGAAAATTCATTTTATTTTTCATCCAAATTATTAAATAACTTAATTTTTTATTTTAAAGATTTAATAACTTAAAGTCTTAATTTAAAGATAGTACTAAGTGCGTCCCAGTGTCCATATATACAATAGTTGGGGGCCTAACTTTATTGTAACATGAAGGACAATTAATTATCACCAGTAGAATTTCGTACGATTCTTCTTAGAAAAACCTAACATTTTGAGGTAAGGGTTAGGGAGTCAAACCTCCTGTAGAAACTTTGTATGAAAACAGGCGTTTTGACATTAGCAGACAGCAGAGCACAAGATGCCGGTGGAAGAAATGGTTGGAGAAAAAAATAAATACAGAGAAGTCAACAATTTAACTAGGAAAAATTGTTAGTACCCCCGATTTTTTTTTTTTTTTTTTTTAAGAAAAAATTTCAAATCTTGACCCTATAGTGGCGTGGCGTTACTCCCATCCAACTTTACTTTTTCAAATGGATGGTTGGGTTCAAGTGTTACCGCCCATAAGCATGGGCAATTTCTTAATAACCTACAAGTGCAGGTAATTTTCCATAAAGTCTCATTAGTATGTGAGCCATAGTTTTTCATTTGATGTGGGTTACCCTCTCCCATCTATTCAAGAAAAGAGATTTGAATTTTACTTTAGAAGGAGTTTCAATAGAATGAGTTCCAATAGTTATAAAATGTACTTATAATGTCAAAAAAAAGAAAAAAGAAATTCTAATATTTGTTTCTTAGAAATAAATAAATTGACTCTTGTACCTTCCTACATATATTATAATACATTAGACTATATCCCCTTCATATCTTTACCATTATTTCTAAAGGGTAAGTATTTTTATTTAATATTCAACCATTCATTTACTTTTATCCAAAAATTGAAAATAAAATAAGTGAATATTGAAATTTAAAACAATAATATTTTAAAATCTAGTTACAAGAACTTAAAAAAAGAAGTTTAAAAAAAAAGTAAGAAAAAAACTCAAAATTAAAAACCTAAATTGAAAGAAAAAAAAAAGAGGCCACAATTAAAAAAAATTAAAGAAATAAAAGTCTTAAAAATTAAAAACTTGAAAATGGTAAAAAAAAAAAAAAAAAAACACCGCAAATATAATAACAATATCTAATAATTAAAAATTAAAGCAAAATACTTTTTACAAATATGAACTGGTGGAGGAGGTGTACTGTGTTCACCCTCTGACCAGTTAAAAGACTATAACAATTGGTTAAATTCTGGAAGCTCATATTGCAAGTTGAGTTTATGAAAATGGTGAAAATGGGAATATTTATTCATGTAGATATTTATAAATTATTGTCAAGGCAAAAGTTAAGAGATTATACCCAAAATATATACAGATAATCTAAATTTCCAAGCATCAAGCCTTCAATCAAGGTAATATATATAAAATCAAGAATAAAAAAATCATGTTGAAACTTGAAAGCAATGATATGATTATATGAGCATGAATTATATCATTATATATATAATAATACAAGTCTATTAATCGGTGGGTCAAAAGTGCAGCGAATTAGTGATGGAGCCTCTAAGCTACACACCCATCTCTTTCTTAAGAGGTGGGTTTGACACCCATAACATCAGGCTTTTCGTCTTGTTATTTTCTCTCTCTTATGTCAGGGTTATCACTGCATCCATATGTGGATTGTTTTATCTCGTAGTTCGATTTTGTTTGATTCCAGTTATTCTTTGAATAGTTTTAATATTATAATATAATATAATTTAAGAAAAAAGAAAGTCTATTAATCGACCGGAGACCAGTCATGATCATGAAGAAAAATAATGTTGTCTATTTATATTTTCAAACTTCAACAGTATACAAGCTTTCGTTTTTATTTATTATTATTTTTTTTTTAGGTTAAATATATGGATATGTTAAGACTTTTTCACAAATAAAAATGCTTTTTTTTTTTCTTATAAATGATTTAGAATTTTTTGTCTACAAATTCAAGTCAATAATGGATCCATCAGGCACGTTTCAAAGCAGAAGTATTTTTAGGCATTAGAGAAGTGAAACCTTTGGGTACCATTAAATTGCTCCAAATCTAATACAAAGTCAAAACCTTTAAAAAAAAAAAAAACACAAAAACAAAAAGAAAAAAAAAATGCAACTGATCCTTTGTATATACAATCATCTACCAAAGCTAAATCATCCAATTCTTATATTTCCAAGTAGCAACCTGATTGAACATGACCAGAAAATTCCTCAGGGCTCTCCATTTTTGTCCACTTGTAACTCTCCAAGTCCAGCACATGAGCCATGTGAGGTTCACTGAATCTTGCACACCCAATCACCAGTAATTTTCCCTGCCACGTAGTCATGTATGATACGTTGCACACCTCAGCAGGTATTTTGGCCACAGCTTGCCATTTGTCGCGTTTAAGTGCCACCACGTCACCTTTGAGATTCATGTAAAAATCCTTGTCATTGCCAACTGAGCAAGTTCTAGGACACATGGCGGCTTCCAAGAAGTGTTCTTGCACATCTCCCCATTGCCACATGGCAACATTAAACATTTCTGTGCTCTGCTCAAAACAACCTTGTCTCTCGGTACCGTACCCACCAATGACGTGGAATTTACCATCATGGAAGACTCCTTTACACTCGTCACGCTCCTTTGCCATGTCAGGCAATGGGACCCACTCGTTTTTCTCCACGTCATATGCTAATGCTGATCTCAAGGCATTCTTATCATCATCATGTCCACCGGCAACATACACCATCCGATTATGATCCGATGCACATCCATAGAACGATCTCCGTACACCTGGCATATCGGCCCCACGTTGCCACTTGCCACTCACTAAGCTGAAAACAAAAACAGAATTGGACGCCTCCCATGTAACCGGATCCAGCCCACCCATCACAACAATATTCGAACCAACAGCTGCCACCTGGCAAAACAAGGGCAGCCCATTAGAAAACCCAGGAACAGGAGGCAACTCCGACCAACGACCAGTATCCAACTCCAAAAGCGTGACCCGATACTCCGGGCTAGAAAAACTCTTCATAGCACCTGTTTTTCTATTCGGGTCAGCCCGGGCTTGGCTCATGACTATGATTTTTTGGCTATGGCATGAAGTCCTTCTAAGGTGGCGGAACTCTGGCAGCTCAATCCCTTTCTTCCAATCTTTACATACAGATGCAACCCTACTGAATTGATTGTATGGAACCCGAATTAAACATTCGAGGGCGATATGATTCGGGAGTTCAGGAATTAAATCCATATAGTAAAGAATCATATACAAAAATCATCAGGTAGATCATTAACTGAGTTGGAAAGAAGGAAGAAGAAGAAGGCAAGAAAGAAAATGAATAGTGATATAGAATTGAAGTGAGGGATACGATGGTCGAAGATTATGACATTTTCTTTTATAGGGAAGGTGGAAATCAAAGACAAGGCTTGTCAGAAAGAAAAGAAGTGTGACGTTCTAGAATTTTGATGGGTGTTTTGTCATCTCCCAAGGAGTTTTTTAATATAATTGAAAATTATTATGGAAATAATTGCACTTCTTGATTAGTTAAAACCTTAGAATTGTTGTATAAAAAAATCTGGTTGCGGGAAGCGTGGTCAGAGTCATCGCTGCTTCTCAAAAGGACAATCAGAATTTAACAATGGAATTTGGTAATATTATTGATATTTTCAGGTTTATGAGCGGTCACATGGGGAAGAATCCTATGAGGTGCGTTAATCTTTCTAGAACATTTTTTTTTTTAAACATTATAAGTACAATTTACATCTATCGGAATCTTTCGATATGAGATTCCAAGGAATAGTCCAAGAAACAGTTTGGAACTCTACTCTCCAGTAAAGGGAGAAAACAATCCATTAAGTAAAAAAACTATCAACACATATATAGATGAGATTTTTTTTTGAGTTAACGCTTGAACCATGACCATCAGCTTGAAACAAGCAAAGCTAGGCGGGAAGACACCACTACACCATCCCTCTTGAGCTAGAACAATTTTTCTTTGTTCTACATATTTATTTAATTTGTTCATGGTTGATCACTTGCAAATAAACATATTTATTTTTTTTTCTTCTTTTTATACAATAACTTTTGACATTCAAATAGCTATTAGGACTTATAGATAACTTAATTAAACATGCAGTTTAAAAATCCACTTCTTGAGAGGAAGAGAGGGAAAATTTCCAAAAAGTAAATAAAATGTAAAATTACATCCACTTACATGGTTCATCACGCGCGGATAAACATACGTAGGCAAAATAAAAAACAAATCTGCCCATGTTTAATATAATAGCACATAAAATGGTTTAAAACACGAGAAAGTGGAGCGGCGGCGGTCAAAAGGTTATAATAACGTTGTAGAAATTGAGCACAACAAGGTTAATCACACGGAATGAATTGGACTTTTTTTTTTTTCCCTAGGGATTTCACTTTCACCTTTCAAAGTTTGTGTAGCCTCTTGTCCTTTCAATAATCTCGAGGGCTTGAAATTTCAATTTTCAATGGAATTGAAAATAAATAACTTAAAAACGTAGACAATAAGTTAAGTGGACATGGAAAAAATATTTTCTTTATTTAATTGGATAATTAATAGATAGATAATATGTACAAAAGGAATCTTACGCATTCTCAAATAATCCGATTTTTGCATTTTTAAAGTAACTATCAAAAAAAGAAAAAAATTAAATTAATTGTCATGCATTAGTGGCGAGTCAATGAAGATTTGTATGAAATCATTAAAATTGTTTGTATCATGATTATCACCCCTTATCATAATATTTTTTAACTTTTTTGGTTGGTTCGCATTTGGTTAATGAATTGTAATATTTAACTGATAATAATATTCTTTCTTACAGGCAAATCTGCTGTAAAAAATTTAAGAAATTGTATATTTGATAGTTTCAAGATGCATTACTAATAACGTCAACATTAAGTCACTATTTATCGTGATATATTAAATCAAGTAAATATACTTTTAAGATACAATGAAGTCATATGTATAATATTATTGTGAATTGATGATTCAAATTACGAACACAGTTGATGATAAGACCATCAAATGAAATATTTTTTCTTTAAAATGAACAAAATATCAATTTTTCTAAGTAAGAAAACAATAAGGCAGCGTATTTTTATTTTATAAAAAAAAAAAAGTAGGATATAACACTTGCTGGAACTCTTCAAATTGACCAAATTCTAATGTGTAGTGAAAGACGTAGAAATGAGTAGTTTATAGATTGCATTGCACCTATTCATGAATTGATACAACAATTGTTGCTTTGCACCCATTCACCAAATGATGCAACCTTTCAACATAAATTTGTGCTTGATACAGAATGGGGCATAGGTCAGTTGGGACTAGGGACGGACGTAGCTTAGGACCAAACACGACACATGTCCTTCCTGAAATTATACGGAAAATTATTAAATTTATAATATTGGTTATTAAAAATTTAAATACATAAATAAATATTATATATTTTACGAACTAAAATTATCTTAGAATGGCACTTGACACTAATGATTTAAGACGTCTTTTTTAATCCTTGTCAATCCCGGTTGGAATCTCTGAATTGCTATATTTCTCTTTTGCTTTTTCATTTTTTTTTTCAAAAA
The DNA here is from genome assembly GCA_019925255.1 of Litchi chinensis. Lineage (NCBI taxonomy): Eukaryota > Viridiplantae > Streptophyta > Magnoliopsida > Sapindales > Sapindaceae > Litchi > Litchi chinensis. The sequence continues at coordinate 10,768,148 of CM034464.1, read as the reverse complement.
CAATGACAATAATTGCGCATGTAAAGGTTTGAACCAAGGCTTAGAATTGTTAATTTGCATTGATGCTCTTCCTGTTTCATTTTATTGTGAGCTATCCACTTTTTTTTCTCCTTAATTGTTTATTATTTGCCTTTTTTCTAACATTATTGTTTATTATTTTTATTTATAATATAATTAATTTTTAATTACTTTTCTAACTTTTTTTCTCCTCTTCTTTATATGGTATCTTTTCATCTTTATTTGACATCTTGTTATTTATAATATCAAATTAACCTACTAAATGTATTACTTTTTTAATTAGTTTATTTTTAATAATTTAAATTTAACATGCAACCTATCAATAGATCCTAAAATCTTAAACATTAGTCTTCTGGTCGTTGGCGCAATTGGTGTGCCAGCGACCAGCCCATGCCTCCTTTGCAAGAGGCATGGGTTCGACACCCAACTATGTCCATAATATAATATTAATATAATAATATAATATCATTAATAATACTGATAATAAATAATAATATTACTATTGATAATTAGTTCCCACCATTTGTGTGGGTTGTTCTCTCACCCTAGTGTGGGTCTCCCCCTCACCTCCGTGTGGGTCTCTCCTCCACCTTCGTGTGGGTGGTTTCCTTCCAATTGGAAATAATCCCACGGGCTGTACCACCAGTGTCATATCTCGGTTAAAAGTCCCGGATGTCTCCTGAGTTTATCCCAGATGCAGTTATTGTACTTAAAAAAAAAAAATCTTAAACATTGAGATTTATGTTATTGTATTAAAATTGTCCAGATATTGTTATGATTCAATTTTTTGAATATATAGATATTTTTTAACTTTATAGTTTTACTTTATTATGACATTACATAGTTTATCTTATTTTTCTTTTTTCAATTTTTTTATTTTTATATATTTTAATGATTTCATTAGGATTTTTAAACGTGAGACTACTTGGTTTGCTTGAATATGATGTATTTTTTTATTTTATTTAAACTATTTTATGTTTTCTTTTAAACAACTATATTATGTTATTGAATTTTATTTTACATAAAAATATTATATGTTTAATATTATTTTAATTTTAGATATTTTTATTACTTTGTTCCTGTGTCTCAATTTTTTGGGGCAAAGTTATACTGTTACTTGAAAGAAAGTGTTTCAGGCATACACTCATTGGCTTAGCACTAGTTCCTCAAGGGTGTTTGCCAGGATTTTGCAGATTGCAGATTTGGATAAATGGGGAGATGGGATAATTAACCTTTGTTCATGAGAATTAATAAATTGCTTTATTATTCTCGTATGGGTTTAACTACCATATAGTATAATTATTGAGTAGTTGCGAGAGACAACTGTTAGTTTTTAATTTTTAAGTTTTTTTATTTTATACACACTTGGATTGAATATAGTAGCATGACCCTTTTCATAATAACTATTAATGATAAGGTTCAAGTCAACAGGATCAAGAAAAGAATCAATGACGCAGGAAGCTTCAGTTAGAATCCAGTCTTCAATTTTTCTCTCAGTGTTAGTTTTCAATCATTTTCTCTCAAAAGTTTGATATTGAAATGGTAATAATAATTAGAAAAAAAAACTAAAGAAAAAAATAAGCCTATATTTATCAAAACTTGTCAAGATCAAAAATTATTTACACAACTTAGAAATCTAGGCTCACGCATAGGAGAAAATTATACATGAGAGACCACTACTACAACAATAAGGGAAAAAAACTACCCACATTATTTTTGTAGCCTAGATATATTTACTTTTATATATGAGAGATAATTATTTCACTAATAAAGAAAAACTTTATGGAAATAACTCCACAATAAAAGGAAAACCTACTCACACAAAACAGTAATATAGGATATACACTTGGTAAGAATTAAACCCTCAATCTTTAAGGAGATGAAGGTACACAACTAGTTACATAATGATAGATATTTGTATCATTTTAGTGAAATTTTTAATTGACAAGTGGCAACTTTGTATTCTTTTAGGTCATTTTAAGAATTTTTTTTTTTTTTTACTACTAAGATTTTATTTTAACTATAGCAATAAATCTTCTCAACAGTTCGTTCTCATCAATCATTATGTTTCAACCTTACCAGATGTATACTGTCGAGTTTTTGAAAAAAAAAATTACAAGATTTCTGGCTAGAATTTCCAAATATTGAAACGTGTTACCTGTGTTGAATAAATTTTGGTCTTTGATTTTCATCTCTATTGATTTCTTTTACATTATTATTAAATACGATTTCCTAAATTGTTCATTTTCTGTGTCAAGGCATTAGGCACACAGTTACATTATTGAATCCATTTCGTTTCATTTTGACTGATCCGATTGGTAAAAAATAAAATAAAAATAAAAATAACAGTGCTTGGCGTATAAACTCTGCCATGAAAATTAATCAAATTATTTAAGCTCATTCATTCTTGACAAATTCATGAAAATTATTCAAAATTTTTTCATCAAAATTATTAAATAACTTAATTTTTTATTTTAAAAATTTAATAACTTTAGTTTTAATTTAAAGATAGTACTAACTGCGTCCCTGTGTCCATATAAAGAATAGTTGCAGGCACAACGTTATTGTAACATGAAGGACAATTAATTATCACAAGTAGAATTTTGCACGATTCTTCTTAGAAAAACCTAACTTTATGAGGTAAGGGTAGGGAGTCAAGTCTCCTAAAGAAATGTATGAAAACAGGCGTTTTGACATTAGCGGACAGCAGAGCACAAAGATGCCGGTGGAAGAAATGGTTGGAGAAAAAAAATAAAGACACAGAAGTCAAACAATTTAACTGGGGAATACTGTTAGTGCCCCTGATTTCTTTTTTTTTTTTGAAAAATTTTATATCTGTACTCCAAAGCGGAGTGGCGCTACAAGTGGATAATTGGGTTCAAGTGCCATTCCCAATAGTATGGGTAATTTTCTAATAACCGACAAATGTAGGCAATTTCCTTTAAAATCTTGTAGTATGTGGGTCACAGTTTTTCATTTGATGTTTGTAACATAGATAGCTCTCTTCTATCTATTTATGAGTAGAGATTCGAATTGTATTTAGTGAGAGTTTTAATAGTTGTAAAATGTATTTAAAATGTCAAAAAAAAATCGAATCTTTGTTTATTAGAAATAAATAAATTAACTCGTGCATCTTCCTACATATATTATATTATAATACATTAGACTATATCCTCTTCATATCTTTACAATTATTTTCTAAACCGTAGAGTTATATTAATTTAAATTTATTACTTAATATTTTTATTTTAATATTTAACCATTCATTTACTTTTACCCAAAAATTTAAAATGAAATAAGTGAATATTGAAATTTAAAGCAATAATATTTTAAAATCTAGTTATGAGAACTTAAAAAAAGTAGAAAAAAAAACTAAAAATTAAAAACATAAATTGAAAAAAAAAATGAGGTCACAAATAAAAAAAATAAAGAAATAAAAGTCTTAAAAATTAAAAACTTCAAAATGGTTAAAAAAAACACCTCAAATATAATAACAATATCTAACAATTAAAAATTAAAGCAAAATATTTTTTAAAAATATGAACTTGTGGAGGAGGTGTACTGTGTTCACCCTCTGACCAGTTAAAAGATTATAACAATTGGTTAAATTCTGTAAGCTCATATTGCAAGTTGAGTTTATGAAAATGGTGAAAATGGGAATATTTATTCATGTAGATATTTATAAAGTATTATTAAGGCAAAATTTAAGAGATTATACCCAAAATATATATAGAGAACCTAAATTTCCAGGTATCAAGCCTTCAATCAAGGTCATATATATAAAATCAAGACTAAAAAAAATCATGTTGAAAGCAATGATACGAGCATGAATTACATCATTAAATATGTAATGATAAAAGTCTATTAATCGACAGGAAACCACTCATGATCATGAAGAAGAATAATGTTGTCTATTAATATTTCAAAACAGTATGCTTTCATTTTTTACTTTTTATTATTATTATTTTTAGGTTAAATGTATGGATATGTTAAGACTTCTTCACAAATAAAAATGCTATTTTTTTTCTGTAAATGATTTTGAATTTTTTGTCTACAAATTCAAGTCAATAATGGATCCATCATGCATGTTTCAAAGCAAAGTAGTATAGGCATTAGAGAAGTGAAACCTTTGGGTACCATTAAATTGCTCCAAATCTATTACAATGTCAAAACCCTAAAAAAACACAAAATCAAGAAGAGTATATATTTACACACAAGTGATCCTTTGTATATACAAACATCTATAAAATCTAAATCATCCAATTCTTATATTTCCAAGTAGCAACCTGATTGAACATGACCAGAAAATTCCTCTTGGCTCTCCATTTTTGTCCACTTGTGACTCTCCAAGTCCAACACACAAGCCGTGTGAGGTTCACTGAAACTTGCACACCCAATAACCAGTAATTTTCCCTGCCACGCTGTCATGTATGATACGTTGCACACCTCAGCAGGTATTTTGACCACAGCTTGCCATTTGTCTCGTTTGAGTGCCACCACGTCACCTTCGAGGTCCATGTAAAAATCCTTGTCATTGCCAACTGAGCAAGTTCTAGGACACATGGCAGCTTGCAAGAAGTGTTCTTGCACATCTTCCCATTGCCACGTGGTAACATTAAATATTTCTGCGCTTGGCTCAAAACGACCTTGTCTTTCGGTACAGTATCCACCGATGACATGGAACTTGCCATCATGGAACACTCCTTTACACTCGTCACGATCCTTTGCCATGTCGGGCAACTGGACCCACTCGTTTTTCTCCACGTCATATACCAATGCTGATCTCAAGGCATTCTTATCATCATCATGTCCACCGGCAACATAAACCATCCGATTATGATCCGATGCACATCCATAGAACGATCTCCGTACACCTGGCATATCAGCCCCACGTTGCCACTTGCCACTCACTAAGCTGAAAACAAAAACAGAATTGGACACCTCCCATGTAACCGGATCCAGCCCACCCATCACAACAATATTCGAACCAACAGCTGCCACCTGGCAAAACAAGGGCAGTCCATTAGAAAACCCAGGAACAGGAGGCAATTCCGACCAACGACCCGTATCCAACTCCAAAAGCGTGACCCGATACTCCGGGTTGGAAAAACTCTTCATAGCACCTGGTTTTCTATTCGGGTCAACCCGGGCTTGGCTCATGACTATGATTTTTTGGCTATGGCAAGTAGCCCTTCTAAGGTGGCGAAACTCCGGCAGCTCAATCCCTTTCTTCCAATCTTTACATACAGATGCAACCCTGCTGAATTGATTGTATGGAACCCGAATCAAACATTCGAGGGCGATATGATTCGGGAGTTCAGGAATTAAATCTATATCGTAAAGAATCATTTACAGAAACAATCAAGTAGACCGTTAATTGAGTTGGAAAGAAGGAAGAAGAAGGAAAGAAAGAAATGAATAGCTATATAGAAATTGAAGTGAGGGATACATTTTCTTTTATAGGGATTGATGGAAGATTCATGACGTTCTAGAATTTTGATGGGGACAAGACCGACCATAGGAATGGCGCGTTTGTTTGTTTTGTCATGTAACCATGTTCTATTAAAAAAATATTCTCGTCTCCCAAGGAGTTTTTTAATATAATTGAAAATTATTATGGAAATAATTAAACTTCTTGATTGGTTAAAAACTTAAAATTGTTGCATAAAAATTTCAGGTCGCGGGAAGCGTGGTCAGAGTCGTCGATGCTTCTCAAAAGGAAAATCAGAATTTAACAATGGAATTTGGTAATGTTATTGATATTTCAAGGTTCATGAGTGGTCACATGTGGAAGGATTCTATGACGTGCATCAATCTTTCTAGAACAATTTCATTGTTCTACATATTCATTTAATTTGTTCATGGTTGATCACTTGCAGATAAATATATTTGTTCTTTTATTTTTTTATTTACAATAATTTTAATATTAGATCAGATGACTGTCAGAATCTATAAATATTTTGATTGAGTTTATAGTCCGAAAATCTATTCTCAAAACTAGAGAAGAGAAAAATTGCCAAAAAATTAAATAAAATGTAAAATTACATCCATTGACATGGTTGATCACTTACAGATAAATATATTTAGACAAAATCAATAACAAATCAGCTTATAATCAGCCTATGTTTAATATAATATTATATAGCACACAAAATGGTTTAAAACACAGGAAAGTTGAGCGGTGGTGGTCAAAAGAGTATAATTATGTTATAGAAATCCAACAGAACAAGGTTCATCACATGGAATGAATTGGGCTTTTTTTTTTGTCTCTCTCTCTCTCCCCTTAAGGGATTTCACTTTTCACCTTTCAAAGTTTGTATAGTTTCTTGTCCTTTCAATGATCTCGAGAGCTGTGGCTGGCTATTGGTGCCATTGGCTAAAAGCTACAGTCCCATGTTTGATATTGTTGGTTCTACACTTAGCAGCAATATCTCTCCACCAATTTATGTCGACCGTCCCCTTTCTTATATGAATTATTCTTTCATCTTTATATGAATCGATTCATCTTTCTATGAATCGATTCCTCTCGTCCTCTGGACAGTCTCAATCAACCATTATATGAATCATTCTTTCATCTTTATATGAATCGATTTCTCTCATCCTCTGGACAATCTTAATCAACCAAAAAAAAAAAAAATTATCAATAGGCTGAAATTTCATTTTTGAAGAGAATTGAAAAAAATATAGACAATAAGTTAAGTGGGCATGTAAAATATATTTTATTTATTTAATTGGATAATTAATAGATAGATAATATGTACCAAGTTCAAAGATTCCTTGTGAAACATGTATCGTCAAAATAATCCGACTTTTGTATTTTCAAAGTAACTATCATGTCCATTCGAAAAAAAGAAAAAAATTAAAGTAATTATCATGTATTAGTGGCGAGTTAACGAAGATTTGTATGAAGTCATTAAAATTGTTTACATCATGATTATCATCCCTTATCATAATACTTTTTAACTTTTTTTGTCGGTTTGCATGTGGTTAATGGATTTTGATATTGAATTGATAATAATATCCTTTCTTGTAAGCACATCTGCTGTAAAAAATTTAAGAAATTGTATATTTAGTAGTTTGAAGATGCATCACTTATAACGTCAACCTTAACTCACTATTTGTCCACACCAATCGGTTGATGTACTAAATTAAGTAAATATATTTTTAAGATATAATGGAGCCGTATGTTTAATATTATTATGAATCGATGACTCAAGTTACCAACACAGTTGATGATAAGACCATCAAATGAAATATTTTGTCTTTACAATTAATAAAATTAATATCAATTTTTCTAAGTAAGAAAACAATACGGCAGCATGTTTTTATTTTTATGTTTACTTTTTTTTAAAACTAGCAGCATGTTTTTATTTTATACAAAAAATAAAGTAGGATATAACACTTGATGGAACTCTTCAAATTGACGAAATTCTTATGTGTAGTAAAAGATGTAGGAATGAGTAATTTATAGATTGCATTGCACCTATTCATGAATTGATACAGCCAACGTTGCTTGCACCCATTCATCGAATGATGCAACCTTTCAATTTAAATTTGTTTCCAACACTGAATGGGCATAGATCTGTTGAGATTTATCGAAATTAAATATTACTTATGTGACTTAAACATATACTGACATAGAATGAAGAATAACTACTCTCATAATAATAAGAGTAGAAGATTACTCACATAAATTATAAACATGATTTATACTGACATGAATGGGAAAAAATCACTCTCATAATAATAGCAGCAGAAGATTACTCATACAAATTATAAATAGTGAAAATCATATCAAATAGCACCTGAAAACTGAACAAAATAGGTGTGCAAAATGGGTGTTTTGCTTCTCTTGGCTCTCCTGTGTTTGTTGGTCTTTTAAAGTAAAGGTAATTTTATCATTAAAATTTATTAATAGTAAAATGGTACTACTAAAACTCATTTCAGGATTTTAGTGCTAGTCAAACAAACTATTAGTTTCTTTGGTGCTATAGAAAGAAAGAACTCAATATATGCTTGATATAACTATCTCTGTTAAAATGCGGTGTGCATTTAGAAATGTAGTTGCAAATATGTAATATATTAATATTGTGTCTTACGGACACTAGGTATTAACAATGTACTACTTAATGTTATATGGGGTTGACAAACAAATTAAATCATATAAAATTCGGAGTTCTGTAAAAGAAATTGGTTTTACAATTATGTAACTTAACGTAACAACTTTAGCAGCTCATTAAAGATTTCCAATAAATAAAATACTTAATTGATAATTAAGTACTTTATATTATCGCCAATAAGATTAGGATTTAATATATATATATATATGTATGTATGTATGTGTGCATGCATATATAAGGATCCAAATTATATTCTCTCTTTACACAACGAGTATTTAAAAGAAGAGTTATATCAACTTTTTCTATTAAACCTTGTTATTATTAATAGTAATACTAGACTTGTTTAGTTTAAAAAAAAATACTAGACTTTTTAAATATTTTACTTAAATAATATAATATATAAGAGGCTTAATATTCACGTAAAATATTTGAAAAGTCTCACATATCATATCATTTGGACAAATTATTTGAAAAATTTAACATTACTCATGTCATTAATATATATCTACACACACTAGTTGTTACATCATTAATTGAGATATAAATAAAATATAAGAGATGACATGCTTAACCTTATTAATAAAATAATATTGTATTTTCTAAAATTTTATTTAAATAATATGATAAGTTAATTTGTATTTACTTAATTAATTTTGAGATAACGTATTGATAATGTGTTGATTATACGTAAATTTATTACATTATTATTTGAGTAATGAATTTAAATAAATTTTTGAGTAGTGTAATAATACTCTAATGATATTTTATTTCCCTTATAAAATACATTCACTTACCAATTATATATATAAATATATATAAATAAAGAAGTTAAAAGTAGTCGATATAGTTCTATAAAAAATGAATTGACCCAACCGACAAACTTTGTTTACGCAACAATACAAGTTATAGACAGCGCGTACCTATGGAAAGAAATAATTAAAACTCTTTAAAAAAAAAAAAAAACTAAAAAACTCAAAACAAGATTCATAAACCATGGAAATGTTTCCGCTGGCGCATGACTAACTATTTTTTAGTATACTTTTTATGTTAAAATATTATTTTTATAGGCTGCTGGAAAGCATTATAATAGAGTTAAACAATTCACGTGTTTTGAACTGTTCTACGTAATAAAGACGTTTCGTAGAATATTTTAGGTAATTAAAATATTCACTTGGAATTGATTGAAAGTTTCGGTTAACGTTTACCGCAAAACGAAGTAGTATTCGCCAACAGATTTTACAGATACATGACGACGAAATAGAGATGGTTTTGCTATCTTTTGACAAGTTGATCAATATTTTAACTCCTAGACGTTTAGTAAAATATTAGTGCAGCGCCTTCAAAATAACAGGTGCATGGTGTCTTTATATGTTTTAAATATTAAGATCATTAATATTAATAATTTATTATATTATTTTTTTAAATTTTTTTATTTCATATTTAATTTAAATATGATAAATGATAGAGATTAGTTAGGACAAACTCCATATATATTCCTTTTTCTCTTTTAAATGGAAAATAAATTTAATAATTTGTAATTATCTGGACATCCATAAGATATTATTTATTAATATACGGGATTCATTAATATATGGGACTGCTATATCATATTACAGTATTTTGATGGTACGATTATTTAATAATAGATTGTGACATATCAAATTAAAAAAATTAAAATATTATATGAGTACTTTAATGGAATTTAATATACTTTGATGATATTTTTAAATGTACTAATTGAAATATATCTATCTTTGAAATATTTAAATTTTATGTACCATTTTTTCTAATATTTACCTTATTTTTAATGTTTTATTTAAAAAATAGGAAAAAATATTATATTAAAACTTTTCAGTTTTTATTTGTAAGTGCAGTTCATTCCTTTATCATCCATTTAAAGGATTACGTCAATACATAATAAATTCTTTTAAATTTTATTAAAAGTGTCAGAAATACATATTATTATTAAAAAAAAATTCATTGAAATATATACATGTATAAGAATTAGAAAAAATTACTTCAATTTATTACGTACCTTCTAAATTATTTAGAAAATTAAACAACGTAGTCTATCAGATATGTGAAGTCATCTTGTTACCAAAATTTGGTCGCTAAACTATTTGTCACTATACTCAATTAATAAGCTGAATGTAAAATAATAGCGCGAGTCATGCTCGTGCCAGAGAGGCCTATTAATTTATGAAGGGACAAGTAGAGGTGGCTGCAGAGACTTACGAAAATGTTGAATAAAGAAATCTTTCGAAGTGACAAATTTTATATAGGATTGCATCATTTTAACCCTTGAATTTATGTCCTTTTGTTTCTACGCTTTGCAGGAACAATAATTTAGGAACTTTTACTAAATATGCTAATATTTTAAATTGTATTTTCACCATACCATATATATATTATAAATATATGTGTGAGTGCTTTTTTTTTTTTTTTTTTTTTAAGTAGATATGAGAAATATCATAAAATTATTAGAAGTTATAGAGACCAATCAGTTATACTTATGTGATTTAAATATCTATTTTAATTATTGAAAGATATTTACTTATATAATAAGATGAAAAGACTTTTCGTATATTTTTGTAAATTACATAGAAAGTGCAAAACTATTTTACAATTTTCATTATTTTCCTTTTGTTTCTTGTTAAGAATTAAGAAATGTGTTTTCAGTAATATTAGACTTTGATTAGAATAAAATATAAAGAACATCATGGTTGTAGCTAGTTATGGTTCCGGTCCAGTTTTATCAATAATAATACTCTTTTAAGTGTTTTTTTAAAGAACTTTCAAGTTTCTTGATTATTATAACAATTCTCTGTTATTAATTTAAAGTATACAAAATATTTCCAAAATAAAGTTATGATTATAAAAACGGATGTTAACATATAATAAATCTCATCTATATATGTCTTAAATATTATAGTTAAACATTTATTTATTTATTAAAATTCTAATTGATTTAGAGGGATATATCTCTTATATCTGAATTTCTTGTTAGCAGTTATCTAATATGCATTCGATATTCTCCATTTCTCTGTGCACGTTGCATATATATTTCATCTATCCATGTTTTGGACCCTCGTCATCATGATTAAAGAATTTATCATCGAGGTTGCCATTTCAAATTTGTGCAAACTTTTTAAACTTCCAGCAAAAGCATATCAGCGTAAAAATAATAAATCAAACATTCAAATAAAGAAGGAAAAGAAAAGGGATTATTTGCAAATTTAGACAGCAGAAAGCTAACAATTTATTTTGATTGCTCAGCAAATTTTGTTGACTATAACATTTATGTAGGTCATTGTTGTTCAAATAGAACTTTTCTTCTATTGAGAGTTTCCATGTAATCAACATCGAGTCAGAGTAACTGCTCATGACCATATAACAGGTCAGCCCTTAGATCTCAAATCTAGAAGTTAATTATTTTTCATCAACAATCACTACTGTCGTCATAGAAATTAAGATAAAGACTTTTTCTTTATTTTGACAAAACATTTTAAATACTTTGAAAAAATGTGTTGCCGACCAATTAGTGTGGCGGCTAGAATCTGAATACTTCTAGGCATGAAACTCAAAACATCTTCAAAAGCGTCTAAGACTCAACATTTGATGTGAGTTTTTCTTTAATTCAATTATTGTTTAATGGTTTTTGTCTTGCTATAGAAGCCATTTGTGGTCTTTCTGTTTAAGGCCTTTTTGTGTTTTCTGTCTGGAAACAATCTTGTGAATTCATATTCTCACTTTGTTCAAAAGCTGTGACTAAAAGTCTTACGTCAAAATTTCTTTGAATATTTAAGTTAATACATTATATGACCGTTAAAGAACAGGGAGAAAAAAATAAAAGAAAAGAAAAGGACTGTGTAATTTTAGATGTTGAGTAAGTAAGTGGATATAAATTATGATATCCAATAAAAACAAATTTTGGATGAATAAGGAAAAAAAATGGTGTCGATAGAAACTACAGATCTCAAATGAGGTATACACAATAAAGCTTGTTAAAAGATTGTAGAATGATGAGTAGGTTGACATTTGTCTTGTTGCCATAGAGCCCCTAGTATCACAATATGATCAGAACAAATATGAATGCACCCAACTTGACATGGAAGATCAAAGAAGATAAGAATGCATGTGGGTCTTTGTCATCTAGAGGAGATCTAAGAAGATAAAAAGGTGGGCACTCAATCATACAAGGGGCATCAATCGGGCATGCAGCTGCGTCCTTATCTCAAATGAAATGTCCTTTTCATGCTTTTGTTTTGTATTTTATGAATCATATAGATTATATCATTTATTATATTTGTTTAAGGTATATAGATCCTTCTCCTCTCATGCGGTTTTGTATTTCACATTGGCCCCATTTTTCGTCTTATTTATTTGAAAATAGAAAGTGACCTCTCTCCTCTTCATTTGTTTTTTTTTCCTTTCTCATTTCAAGAAGAAGCTTTCAAACTCTTCTGTTTTTGTATAATTTTTATTAATTCGAATCTAAACCTTTGATTGAATACTATATTATTTGATCTTATACTATTATATTTAATGATTGAAGTAATTTTTTTTTTTGGAGTAAAAAGAAAAAGAAAAATCAATCATTAAATATATAGTATAAGATCAAATTGTAATAGCCAAATTTTATTCAAATTGTAATATCCAAATTAGATTGTGACTCTTATCTTTAGGCATATATAATCTTCATGCATTTTACCTCGGTATTAGAATTTTTAGTGTTGTATATTAAAATCAAACTCTGATATTCATATACCAGCTGTTTTATTTTATTCTTTTAAAAATAATGCTATAATTTTTGTTTTAAAACAGTAATTCTTTAACATTTTATAATATTATACAAACTCGATGACAAAATGGTGAATAGTTATCCTCCAACAATTTACATTAGAAGCTGTGATGACTCCTTGTGAGAGAGTGATGATTTTACAGTGAGGTGAGTGTGACAAGGTTTTGGCAAAGAAAAAAATGGAAGGGAAAAAAAAAAAGATTTAGCTATTGAAATAGTGAAGCCAAGAGAGAACTGCAAGATGATGTGAAATGATATGGGCTGGTTTAAGGTAGAGGTAATGACATGGGCTGTTGTAAGCGGGTGTGATTTAGATGTTGTGGGCTCCTGTAAGTTCTAACGAAAGGGTGATGGGTAGTGGGTTGATTTAATTGTAATTGGACTTTGAGTGAAAAATATGGTCCAAAGGCAAACTAAGTAAATTAGTTCCTGGAATATTACCACAGACCAGAGCAGAGCGTTCCGCCTGGTGACATGCAAGAGAATCTTGAGAAACTCCAATTTGCATTTTCTGGCAAGACCATAATTAGATGATTAAACAAACTGTATAAAGATTGTGAAAGCTATGAGCATATTGTTGTTGCAATTTGCAAAGGAAATTATGAACAAACTATACACAACCAAAACAGGCTAGTGGGAGTTTCCAAAAAAAAAATAATAATAATAAAAAAAAGGGCTAGTGGGAAAAAAAGGACTTCGAATAACTGGAAGGCTTATCATTTTAGAAAAGGTGTAGAGCATTACAAGCACAACATTGCACGATTTTATTTTGTATTAATATTTTTAACAATAATCTAAATTTATTTGATCAAAAAGTAATATTTCGCTCTTACTTTAAAATTAAATAATTTATAAAAATATAAATAAAATAACAATGTTAAATCTTTTACGTGATCTTAAATTCTTTAATTGTGTGAACTAATTTAACTTTAGTAGTGAATATTTTTAGGTATGTACTAAATACCATAAAGATATTGCGAATTAACCACTTCACCAATCTCGATAGGCTGCTCAATGGTTGACAAGTCTAGGACATTCAAGGCACACATAGATTGGAAAAAGTTATTTGAAAATCTAACAACATCAGTTTCCCTCATAAGAAAAGCTAGAAGACCGGGACAAAGACAAACGATTCGATGAACGAATCAACATGAAGATGCCACAGACTTATGATTTATCTATAAGCCTGTGGTCCACTAAACATTGTTTCTAAACCAATACACCACCTTTCTGCTGAAGGTAATCGACTTGTTTTGTTGTGAGTTGGACACTTTCCAGCCATAGTTTCACTTGGTTTGTATGCCTTGAATATTACTACTCTTGCGTGCTCAACCCTCCACATGATGCCTTTGATGATTCCAAACTAATCCTTTGTGTCTCTCAATGAGTTTCGGTTCTCTTGGAGGCAGACGGATATAAGAAAAATGCCTGCAGTGGAATTTCACAATCTAGTGGCAATGCCAAGTATTGGGCTCAAACAATCCATTACTTGGCCTTTCACGTGAACAAAAGGTCAAATTTTAAGTACATCCAATCAATTTACATGTAATAAATATTTATTTGACGAATTAACGAGTACACCAATATTGTCTACTGTTATGCATAACAATTGAACAACATTGTCTTATTGAAAATCACACCAGCAATTAGACAAAACTCATCTGAAGTACAATAAAAACCAAGAAACGGAGGCCTTCCAATAGTATCTGGAGTCTAGAATGGCCTTAATGTTATAAATCATGTTACAAATCTCGACACATCATAGTAAATGGCAACACTAGAATGAATTGTTCCTGTCACACATTTTTCTCTTTCGAACATGAAGCACAATATGTTCAGAAGACACATTAAACAAGTAGCCAAACGACATGCCAAAATCACCATACGAAGTCCATAATTGCATGCTCTTTTCCTTATTCCGTCTTCAAATTCAATCTTCAAAACCTCATTTGAATCTGATAAATTTTACAGCAAACTTATTATATATATATGTTTGACAAATAACATTTGTTCCAAAACAACCAAACAGACAATTAATGATTTATGATTCCCATATAATGGTTGTAGTGCCATGACAGAACACCAGCTTATAAATATGGAAAGTATGATGACATGAGTAAATGGCAAAATGCATGTTGAAAAGCAAAGACAATTTTGAATACTTTGCATATATATCCACCAAAAGCTATAACAGCTACCACTTCATTGAGGGCATGGTTTGATATATTTGGTACCACTGCATATACATAATTCCAGCTCTAGGCAAGAAAGGTTCAATGAGAAGGATAAAAAGTATATATTTAAAACATCAGCAAAAAATCATCAGTATTGAATTCAAGCATAGTTTTTTGCCTGACTTTTATAACAAAAATTTAAGTTCGAATGAACTACCACTTTGCATGAAAGAGAAATAAAAAACTCATTTAAAAAAAAAAAAGAAATAAAAAACTAACAATCTTGATAAGAGCATTCTAGATTTATCTGTTTTTCATTTTCAAAAATAACACTAATAATTTCATATGTAGAAGCGTGTATATCCCTTTATCATCAAATTTTATAAATATATTATTATTGCTTATTAATTTTCAGCAATGAAGATAATTTCAGATCTAAAACTCTATCAAAAATTCTTCTTTTTTCAATGTAGAAAGGTTATCTTCATTACATAAGAAGGCTAATTAATCATGATGAGTCGGTTTGGAACAATTATTAGAAAATACGAAACAACATAAAATAGACCAAGAAGGATTTGAAGTTACCGTAATAGTTTTTTCGTGTAATTTGAATGTCCAACGGGCTTGAATAGCACAAAATCAGACTCAACAAATTTTGAAGTAAAAGCATCTTTAGTGGCTGCATCATCCCACTCCAACTGGTTCCACCATGTTTTGCTTCCTTTTATTGCATTCAAACTGTTCTTTACACTATCCCAGTCAAATGGGAGCTTTCTGAGGTTTGGACAGTTGATCACATCTACATCTTTGAGGCAGGGTAAAAGCATGGCTTGGCGGCATATGCTCTTCAGGCTTGGAAGACCCACCAAATTTATACTTTCAAGCTTTGGGAGTATGTTGATACTTTCTTCAATTTCTGCCGACCCAAAATCATCTGCTATAATTTCTTCCAATGAGGGACAGTTATCTACCCAAAGGAATCGAAGAGTTGGAGCATATTTGAGCAATGTCAAATCTTTTATTGGACAATTCTCAATCTGTAGATAACTAAGGTTGCGAAAACAATCAAGCATACAACCCTGCATTCTCCCCTGTTCTTCAAAAGAAATTTTTAGCTCTCTCATAGATTGACAATCACGTATGCTTAGAGCTTCTAGATGTTCCATTTCCTTCATGGTTGAAGAGGAAATATTGAGACTGTCTAACTCTGAGCACACGATTGTAAGTCGTTTAATGCAAGACTGTAACTTGGGGGAGGCTTTAAATTTAAGGACAGAACCAAAGGTGGACAAAGTGAGACTTATGTCAGTAATGTTTGCCAAACATTCCAACTCTTCTAGAAAAGCTATGTCGCCCAAGGACTGATCATAATGCAACACATTAACTGTATGTGGTAACAACCTGCAGAAAACTTCTAATGATGAAAGACTTTTAATCAACCCTGTTGGAATAGCTTCAAGATTCTTTGTGTCATCTAACATTAAGATCCTCAGCTGCGTTAAATTCTTGAGCTCAATGGGCAACACCTTTAGATTTGTATATGACAGATTAAGATGATGCAAGTTGATTAAACAACCAATGCTCCCCGGCAACTTACTCAGGTCTTTGTTATATGACAAGTCCAATACTTTCAAGGCATTCATGGACTCAAAGAATGTGTCTGGAAATTTCTTCAACGTAGTATTTCTGACAAGAAAAGTTTTGAGACCAGGACAAGATGGTGTTTCATCAAAAAGCACGATATTATTTCCCCATAATGAGACTCTTCGGACATTTTTCCACATTCTAATAAGTCCCAAGGGATTGATCAATCTGTCAGGTTGTTGCACAACCATCTTATTCTCCTTTTCAAGAGCTAACTCCAAAGCCATATCACGAAGCACATCATGCATCTTGACAACATTTTTAAACTCACCCGTTTCCAATAGAGATAAAAGTTTTAGCCTTCCGATAATAACTTCACCATGATTTCGTGCCTTATAAATGTCATCAAAATTATCTAAAAACCCCTCCCCAATCCAAAGTTCAATAAGCTCATCTTTTAGAATATTATGATCCGCCGGAAACAGAGAACAATACAAAAAACAATTTTTGAGGGTGTCATCACTCAAGCTATCATAGCTGTATCTCAATCTACCGAAAACAAGATCTTCCATACCTGGAATCTTGAAAGGATAACTTTGCAGCACTTCAATCTCACGCTGCCATTCCTCCGGCGTCCTCCAATTAGCCATAGCTCCTCCAACAGTAACAATAGCCAGGGGTAAACCTTTGCATTCTTGAACAACAGTCTCAGCAAGCTTTGGCATCTCGGGATGAGAATTTAGAACATCCTCACCCACCTTGAGTCGAAACAGATCCATTGATGCTTCTGTTGATAAACATTCCACTCTAATCCTTCTGCGAGCATTCATGAGACCGCACACTTCCTCTTTTCGAGTCGTAAATACAATTCTAGATCCGTTGGTATTGTCAAGAGGAATTCCTAAAGATGAAAGGTTGATGTACTCCCATACATCGTCTAGCAGTAACAAAAACCTTTTTTGTTTAAGAAATCTGAAAATTTCAACAGCTCTCTGATGCTCAGTTACCTTATCTTTCCACATTCCATCAGCTATCTCTAATTTTTCACGAATGACTTCCTGAATTGTCCACAAATTGTTTCTAGACACCAGAACCCAAATCACCACATTGTAATCAGCTCTACTATTACGAAGAAAATGATTGTTAAGTTTCTTCAAGAGGGTGGTCTTACCCACACCTCCCATGCCAAATAACCCAATGACTTGTGTGCTTGCATCTTTCTTGTATGGGAAGCAATTCCAAAGTTGAGTGAATGTGGAGTCTAAGCCCACAGTCTTGTCCATAGGAATCTCATCCACTGGAAGTCGTGGTGCACGCTCAGTAACAATTTCAAAATAGCTCCCGTATCTTAATCTCCGCACCTCAATGGTCTTCAATGATATTTCTTTTCCAAGCTTGTAGCGGGAGCAGCAATTTCTAGGACAGCAATTTACCAAACATTTGTTTAGGATTTCTTCCTCGCCTCTACTCCGTATCTCCTCCACTTGATCTCTAATGGTATTTACTTCCCTTAGCCAGAGTTCCACTCGTTCCGTACATATTAAATGATAATCTTGCTCCATTTCGCGTTGTACCCTGTTTCGGACGAAGTCTTCCTGGCGCTGGAGATCATTCATAGCATTTGTCAAATTCCGAAACTCCTCTTCGAAAAGACAGATGTGACGTCTGGGCCCTGAAGTGCAGTCCCATAATCGAGTGAGGATGTCTAGGATAGGGCTCACTAAATCCATGGCTTTGCAGATCGCACAAGAACAGCTGAAAACAACGAGCTGTCTATTTGGACATTACCAGCTGCATTATGTTGAAAATCTGTAAATTCCACCAAACAATAATAATTCATTAAAAAGGCGAGTGGAAAAAAAAAGGGAGTCCTCTCGTGCTTGTCTCTGTGAGAGGAACAGGTTGAGGGAGAGATCCAACCTGGGTAGTGAGTCTCTCAGCTTGAGAGGAGGTGTGGGTCAGCAAGTTTTCTCCGCATCTCTTCTTTTGCTCTTCTAATTTCTTTAGTTCATGGACGCCGAAGAGATTGCCAGGTTATGTCAGGGGCTCTCTCTTTCAGAAGAGGAAGGGCTGGTCTGTAGGATCGAAGGGAAGGAAAGGGAGGTGGGTTTTGAGGTTGTGGCTCACTGTTTGGTGGGTAAGTTGTTAGCAGGGAAGACGGTGAATAGAGAAGCTTTCAAGGCATTCACTGAGCCGCTTTGGGGGCTGATAGGGAGAGTGCAAGTGGAAGCCACTGGGGACAGTCTGTTTATGCTTTACTTCAACAGGAAGGAGGACTGAAACCGTGTCTGCAACAGGGGGCCATGACATAGTATTTTAAAGTCATGTCCCCGTCATGCATCTCGATAATATTTTTAAACTCACACATTTTCAAAAAATAAATATATAAAATTTTAGACTTTCGATAATAAATTCACAGGATTTCGAGCATCATAAATGTCATCAAATAAAAACTCTTTCTCAATCCAAAATTCAATAAGCTCATCTTTTATAATATATATATATATATTTTTTTTGAGTAAGCTCATCTTTTATAATATTATGATCCTCGGATAGCATAGAACAATACACAAATAATAATAATAACACTAATAATAATAATTGAGGGTATCATCACTCAAACTATCAAAGTTATACCACAATTTATGGAAAACAAGACCTTCCATTCCTGCAATCTCGAAGGGATAACTTTGTAGCACTTTAATCTCACGCTGCCTTTCTTCAGGTGTCCTCCAATTATCCATGGCTTCACCAAGGGTAACAAGAGCAACTGAAGGTCGTGCTATAGGCTCAGTAACAAATTCTTGTGATTTTTCTTTTAACCTCTTGACGATAGGTTAATGGGAGAGGTCTGGCACATTAAATGGAAAATTTGTCCATGTCTTTTATGGGTTGACATGTGAACTGTATCCCTTATTTTATTAGAAAGCTAAGTAGATGGATTAATGTTACTGTACCAACACATTTAGAGAGTTATTTTTGAACTTACAACTTAAAATTAAATTCCCTTATCACGAATAATAATTATTTCTGGTTCTGACCCCATCAGTAAAAATTATTTTGGTGAATTTTCTTGTAATTCACTTTTCCAACTTTCCCACTTACCATTTCCACATAAATATACTTACTTCTCATCGCAACGCTGTGTTTGTGGCCCGCTTAATTTTGCACGTGTTCTTTTCAATTTTTGAATCCATAATTCAATGTATTATCAATTTTTTTTTTAGATATTATATAGGATGGAAATAATTTGAATCTCAAACTTTGTCAAATTAAATTATCTTTATTTGTCACAAAATCATTTGATATTAAACATCATTACAAAAGCTACATTATTTATTACTTTTTAATAAATCAGTTGTGCATTATCTATTTTAATTAACACTCTAGAGGCTTTTTTTTTAAATATATATATATATACAATTCTAGTTTATATTTTTCACCTCACATAAGTGGAAGCTGTATTAACTACTAGTTTTTTTTTTAACTTTAAATTATGATATATAAATTTGTTTGTCCTGTAATTATAATTGGTTTAGGTTTGATAAGTGTATATGACTTGCTCCAACTTTCTTCCTTTTTCTCTACCTCAAAAAAACAAAAAACTTTCTTCCTTTTTCTCCTAACCGCTGTGGTTGCCAGTTGAGACGTGACCTGTTAACGTCTATCATCGGTTCATCGTACTTAATCCTTTTGTCGTTTTTTTTTTTTTTCAAGGTCTTTTTGTTCGAACACTAACCTATGCAGTTTATTCACGTGTTGATTACTTTTGACTCATTGAAGACGATGTGAGTCCTTTAAATTAATTGAATGTCGTTGACTGATTGAAAGACCATTTTACCCCTAATATTAGTTGTCTCACATTACCACATTAGCTCTCCCTGGATTTTATGACCCTTCATTTATATTTATTGGTGAAAATTTCATTGGCGTCCCTATAATTTAAAAAATAATCAAAATTTTAACTATATTTTAAAAACGTATTAAATCTTCCCTAAAATTTTGAAAAAAATATTAGTTAGTCCATCTCATCAGTCAATTGATGGTTAAGCCTAACAGAGGTATCAAATTAGTCATTTTTATCAGTCAATTGATAGTTAAATCTAATAGACGACATGGTGGATAAGGATAATTTTGTCAATTTGAATTGCAGCTTATGATCTTGACACATATATGAAAGAAATAGTTTAACCAAAAAAGAAAAGAAAATATAAAATATAATAAAATATAAAATATGAAAATTCATCAAATTAGTAAACACGAAAAACTTAAAAAAAAAGAGAGAAAAAAACCTAGATGATCGTCATCCCTTTTAGCCTAAATGACGATCTAGTTCAAGTCAAACCTAGATTGTCATCTGCGTTCACTTGGTACCAAAACAAGATTCATGAAGCATGGAAATGTTTTTGCTTATGCATAATTTTCTATGAATGCATTTAATAGATCTACCTATTTTTTTATTATACTTTTTATGTTACAAAATTATTTTTATAGACTTCTGGAAAATATTATAATAGAGTTTAAAATATTCACGTATTTTGAATTGTATGTAATAAAGATATTTCTTAAAGCATACCACCTCTTAGTAAAAGTAGTTGAATAATTTTCATGATCCTAAGAGGTCAAGTGTTTAAGTTTCACTCTTATTTTAAAACACAAGGTGTAAATAGTTTTTTCTAAATTTAATTCCCCTTCCCCACCTTAAAAATAAAGATGTTTTTTAGAATATTTTAGGTAATTATAATATTTACTTGGAATTGATTGAAAATTTTCGTTAATGTTTATTCCAAAACTAAATAGTATTCTTTAACAGATTTTAAAAATCATGACAACGAAATAGTTATTTTTTGAGAAGTTGATCAATATTTTTATTTTTAGTCTTTTAATAAAATATTAGTGCAACACCTTCAAAATTACAGGGGCGCATCATGTATACAACAATAGGCAATAGTAGAGCGTTACTCTTTAGAAAGTTCCAAAGAGAGAGACCTCATATTGTTTTCATATCCGGGTGTTCGATCAATTTTCAACTGATTTCTGCTAAATCTTTCTCATTTTCTCCCTCTTCTCTTTGCCTTTTTATAGATTTAGGATTTTCAAGGGTTGGATCTAAAGGTCTTCTGAATCTACCCCTTGAAAACTAGTATGTTGAACGGTTCGAGTCTACTATGGAGTCTTAGTCCCCTTCTCTATTTTCGGTATGAGTTTTGGGGTTTTTAAAAGTTAGATCTAGAAGACTTCTGGATCTATCTTTTAAAAACTATTTTGTTTTAATAGTGTGGTGGCTATTGACTCGCGGTTTTTGGGTGAAGATCAGTGATCAACTCAAGCTTTCTTGATGGTCAAACGTAACAGTGAGTCTTGGATTGTCCTCTTGTGAATATGACGGAGTAATCAACTATCTTTAAGGATGTTATTTTGGTGAGTATCTCCAAACCTATGAAAAATTATTTTCATCAGCAGTAGGAGGTTTAGTTGCTCCATGGAAGGCTTTCTTTCAGTTCCCCAATTTTCAGTTTTTAAGATGTAGATTACGAAGATGTCGCCATCTTTGCCATAAGGAAACTGATCTGTATAGTTTTATTTTGTGTTGATGCTGTTTTTTTATTTATGTTTAAATATTATGTTTATTATTGTGTTCTAGTTATTATGTGAGTTGGCTGGATCGTAGTGGTATCGTGCCATTTCCACATCTAGGAATTGACTGGCAATCCATCTAGTCATCCATGCTTGATTCCCTCATTAGGGCGTAATTTGGATGTATGTGACCGTAATCTTGGTACCCAAATTTGGTGGGTGTTTGGTGTATATAATTTTGCAGTTTCCTAATTTTGGGAGTTTATGAATGAATGTCTAGAGTTTCGAAAAAAAAAAAAAAAAAGACAATAGGCAATAGCTAGTATCACCTTGATTTGGACTCCCATGCTTCTCTCAAACAACACGTATGATATATACATGAGTAGGATCTGGGAACATAAATTTTGACACAAGTTTTAATATAAATTTTCAACTATTGGATTAAAAAATATTGAATGATGTAGATTAGTTGTTAATTTTGAATTAGTACATTTCATCCTATTTTTTCTCTACCTTTAAACTAAATAAAAAATTATTAATTTAATTTTCATTTAATCTTTTCTCTCTATTTAGTGAATTAAATCGTGCAAATAATATATGTATTCGAAGTTCTTAGCATAAACTTTTAAATAAGATTCATTATATATGTTTAAATAAATATATTGACATTTGTCTTGTTGCCAAGAGCGCTGCCCCTAGTATCACAACATGATCAGAACAAATATGAATGCACCCAACTTGACATGCAAGATCAAAGAAGATAAGAATGCATGTGGGTGTTTGTCATCTAGAGGAGCTCTAAGAAGATAAAAAAGTGGGCACTCAATCATAGAAGGGGCATTGACTAGGCATGCAGGTACATCCTTATCTCATATGAAATGTCCTTTTCATGCTGTTGTATTTTATGAATCATATAGATTATATCATTTAGGCTTTGTTCGGTATAACTTTTCTAAGTAAATATTTTAAAAATAAATCTTTTGAAAAAAGTTATTAGTTGTTTGGTTGTCAATTAAAAAAGTTTTTTTAAATTATAAACTGTTTAATTAAATTATTTTTAAATCACTTTTAAATTATTAATTTACAAAAAATGATAAGAGAGAGAGGAATAATATATTTATTCTAGGAATGTAATGGCTTCAACCTCAACCATAAAAAATTAATCAATCAAACAACTAATAATTATTTGATAAAAATATATATCAATAAACTAATAACAAAACCAATTGTATTATATTTATATATAATAAATATGAAGTATAATATTCACAATAAAAAAAAAATTGCAATAAAAAAAAACACAAATTATAGAAAACTTACTAGTTAAAGAGGAGTTTTTAAAAGTTTTTATGAGATAAAAAAATAATGAAAGTGGAGGTTATGTGTTTATATTTGTAAAGAAAGTGTGATAAGGTTACAAAGGGATAAAGATATTAACAAAATAAAATTGGGATATAGTAGATATTTTATTCTTTAAAAAAAAAACTAAAAAAGATCTACTTACAGAAGCTCAAAATTTGAGTTTTTCCGAGTAAACATTTTTCAGTTTTTTTAATTTCCGAAAAGTTATACTGGGATGTCAATCAAACGACATAAAAAAATCAAATAGAGTTTTTGGCATTGCTAAAAATACTTTTTTAATGCCAAAAACTCTACTTGATTTTTTTTACGTTGTTTAGTTGACATCCCAGTAGAGCTTTTGGAGAATTAAAAAAATTGAAAAGGGTCTACTTGAGAAGCTCAAAATTTGAGTTTCTCTAAGTAGATCTTTTTGAGTTTTTTTTTTTTTAAAGATCAAAATGTCTACTATATCATTATTTTATTATATCTTTATACTCTTATAGCCCTATTACACTTTATTTATAAATATAAATATATAACATTCACTTTTATTCATTTTTTGTTTTATGAAAACTTTTGAGAACTCCTCTTTAATTAATAATTTTTCTATATTTAATGTTTTTTTTAATACACTTATTTAATATTTATTGTTATGAATATTATATGTCATATTTGTTATATATATAATATATTATAATTGGTTTTGTTATTAGTTCATTGATATATACTTACATAAATGATTATTGGTTTTTTGATTAATTAATTTTTTATGAATCTCTGGTTGACGTCCGGAAACGGTCAACTAGAGATTCTGGGGCCCAGACGACGAGCTTAGTAATTAAAGGTTCTGATCGTACTGATGGAAGGATAGTAAATAGGCAATTAATAAAGTTCAAGGTTGGTGGTGATTAATTCAGGTGAAGGAATGTCGGTCTTGGAGGTTGGTTGGATTTAATGAGGTGATCAATGAGGAATTAAGGAGAAAGAGAGAGAGAAGAGCGAAGAAACACAAGGATTTTTACGTGGTTCGGTGACTGCACCTACATCCACGGCCACTCTGGAGTAATTCCGGCAGAGTGACAATTCTCTAGTATGTTTAGCTTATATGTACAGTAAAAAGGTCTCCTATATTTATAGAGAAGGGGAGATGAGAATAGAAAATACAAAAGAAAGTTATACACGTTACTGGCAACGGCTAGTTTCAACTAATCCTGACATTGCCATGCTGCATTAATTGTAAAGGTAATGATGATTCTCTTCCTGCACAAGTCTGCATTTAATATACCTGAAGAGGCCTTCACTTCATTAAATGTTTCTGGGTAATTGTGTAAACAGTTTCCGGCGGGGAATCATGAGAGTAGGTGATCTTGTTGACTTGCTATACGCGATATCTCCTGAGTAAGCCCTTCGGTCAGCCAGGTGATGCACACTGGAGGAGGGCCGACGTGACCAGGAAGAGAGGTAAGACGGTCTGGAGGTTCCCGCGAGCTCGCGACCTGTGCGACCTCGCGAGCTCCACGAGCTAAAGGTACGGGCATGAGGCATTCTGGGAACTGTTGTTGGCTTGCGACCTGGATGGCCTCACGAGCTGGGTTTGCAACCGCTAGTTCCAACCTTGAGCCTCCTGGGTCTTTGCTTCTGTTCAAGTTAATAAGGCCTGTACTGGCCCATTTGGGCCGAACGAGAAAATAAGTATAACATCAAGCCCCCCAGCTCTCTGTGCGTTTTACGGACTGGGAGTTGATTCAAACATATGATTGGCGCCCATTTTCGAATCTTCTGGTGTCGTTTCAATCTTCGCACTGTAACTGTTGACACATGACGTCCATACAGGTGTTGGAGCCAAAAAACGTGTCTCGGGACCGTATGCATTAAATGCGCACGTCTTGTAACTGACAGGCACGACGACATATGACCGAGATTGGTGCCTAGTCGTTGGATCTTTGATGGTTATACTTTTATGTTGGATTGGATGGCTGGGGACGGACGTCCTGGCCTATATAATCCACAAGGTCTCCTCATATTCCCCTTTTTGCTTTCCTGATACGACTCCAGCACTCTTCTTTCCATCATTTCTTCTTCTCTGCTTCTTCTGGTTTGTTATTCGTCGTTGGACAACCTCTTCAGACTCCGTCGCTACAGGAATCAGCTGCCGTTCTCAACAAGCCACACACAGTTCGAGTAAGGTAATTCTTCTCTCGCTTTGCTTTTTGTGTTATTGTAGGATTTGCTCCTGGTTTGTGTTGCTAGTTTCTGCTTCTGTATCACATCTGTGGGTCTTTGTGTGCCTGTTTGGCCTTTAGAGATTTGTCGTGCTCGTTGCTTGAGTACCTGCGTACGCTAGGGGCGACCTGGCTGTTAACCGTGTCCCATATTGTTGCTGCTTAGGACTTTTGATGAAAGTGTCCCCTTACTGCCTGGTAGGGTACCTGTAAACATAGGGTTAGCAATACACATATTTAGGGTGATATAGTACCTGACGGGCCCGTGTCCCTGGGCCTTCCATTGCCTTTGGAGGCCAAGTGTGCGACCTGACGTATAGGACAATAGCTCTAGGAATTCTTTTTCTGTGTCTTGCTAGGCTCAGCATGCTGTAAGCGTTCTGATGTCATTCCTTCTGTGCTGTAGATGTCAGGTCACTCATGTACTGGTCGAGGCAGGGCTTCTGCTTCTAGGAGGCAGGCAGGGCGCCAGACTAGTGAAGCCGAGGCTATGACCTCGCGAGCTAGTGTGTCCACCGAGGAGGTCGCAGGAGGGGACGAGGTCGCCGAGAGGGCAGACCCCTATCCTTTTAAACATACGCCTTCACTCATTACTCTTTCGAAGCTGGAGGCTTAGGCCCAGGAATTCAGCTTCCCCTTGGGGTGTCGAGCTAACGTCCCCGCGGCCAGTGATCGAGCCGCTTATCCTCCCGCGGGCTTTGTGGCGATCAGCCGCGAGCATATGGAGCTCGGCTTTAGGTTCCCTGTTCCTGGCTATCTCAAGAATCTCCTGAACGACCTGAAGCTCGCCCCGTTCCAATTAACCCTGAATTCGTACGCCTACATAACCACCCTAGCTGCGGCGTTCATTAAGCACGGACTCGGGCTCCCTACACCTCGCATCCTCCGCAGCGTTTTCAGCTTCAAGGGGATCTCCGGAAAGGACGGACTTTACTACGCCACGCCTCGCCAACACTCTCATTACAGGGCGTATTTACCCCAGAGCTGCACTAAGTCCAACGTGGGAGAATACAAGTCAAATTGGGCCCTAGTCACGTGC
Organism: Litchi chinensis; assembly: GCA_019925255.1. Lineage (NCBI taxonomy): Eukaryota > Viridiplantae > Streptophyta > Magnoliopsida > Sapindales > Sapindaceae > Litchi > Litchi chinensis. Next base: position 10,741,272 of record CM034464.1, on the reverse strand, counting down.
ACTTCGCTTGCCGGGCTGAACAATAGGAGCTTCGTATTGGAACCTGGTAGTTAGGAATTCGTAGCATAAAAAGATAGTGACACAAGCACTTGAATAATAGTTTTTTTTTTTTTTTTAAACGAGCTAGCTTTTGCCTTGCAGGTGTCGCTGCTCCTAAGTACAAGCTTAGAGAGGACGAGCTCGCTATCCTGGATGCTTATGCAGCGGCCAAGAGACCAACCGAGGATTTCTTCCCCTCCGATAGTGAACTGGTAGAGCGGGGTCTCGCACCATCTGCCACAGGTCCTCATTTGAACATAGTTCAGCACTTGGGAATAAGGGGGGAAAGGTGCGAGGTTCATTCTGTCCTTGCTGCTCCTGCACAGTCTGAGTCAGATCCGCAGCCCCTGCAACGAAGGTCCCCGAGCACGAGCTTCTCCACCAGCACATCTTCAGGTAACATGGGAAGGCTTACGATGTCTGTTCCTCCTCTTAGGTCGGTTCCACCTTCTGAGCCGACCGAGGTCGTCGAGGTGGATGACACTTCTTCAGACCGCTCACAAAGAGCGCCCTCTCAACCTGCTGCAGCTGCTCCTTCTCCGACCAGGTCAGCTGTGACTCCTCAAAAGCGGGCTGCCCCATCTGGAGGGCAAAGTCCTTCCCCAGCAAAGAGGGCCGAGGTCTCTGTCGAGGTGGGCTCACTTGTAGAGCCGGAGCCTGAGGCCCTGACCAGGAAGAGGAAAGGGAAGGCCATAGCTGAGCCCCCGGCCCCAAAGCAGAAGGGAGTCATTGAGGTGCGTAAGGCCGGGGTAGTTGTTATTGGCAGGGAGCCGGGCACTGAGACACCTGGACGACCTGCGAGGCCTGCAAGGGGGCACAGGGAGACTCCGAGTCGCGCTCTGATGCGGCGAAGGAGATGGAGTACTTAAACAGCTTTATGGAGCTCGTGCCCGAAGTAATGGGGAAGCGCAACCCGAAGCTGTAGAAAACTGAGCTCTCAGGCCGGAACCTCGTAGGCTATGTAGCTCGTCATGCTGCGTTGGTAAGGTTTAAACCCCTCTATACTTTGATTTTCTTCTTTTCAAAAAATCTTTTACCATCTCCTCTGCTTTTTCAGCTCGGTATGGCGTCAGTGAAGCTGATAAGGGAGGTAGATGATCAGCTTGGTGAGAAGGAGGCCTTTAGGGTGTCCAAGGTGCAGTTCGAGGAGGAGAGGAGAATACTGCAGGACGAAGTCAATCTCCTCCAAAAGGAACATGGAGAGCTTTCCGCCAAGCTTCGAGATGCTAACATAGCCCTGTCACAAGAGACGACTCGTAGGGAGGCTGCTACTTCTGAAGTCAGTAAGACCCATAGCGAACTGAAACAGGTGAAGGGCAAGCTAAGTGCTGCACGAAAAAGGGCAGAGGTCGCTGAGAATAAAATAGGTCAGCAGCAGCAGGACTTAGCTTCAGCCAAAGAGAAGCTTGTGGGGGTCGAGGAGAAGCTGGCTAAGGTAGAAGGGAAATTGGCTCAGGCAGAGGGGAAGTTGGCTCAGACCGAGGCGGGCATTGAGACCAAGTTAGCTCGAGAGCGGGACAGGGTCGAGGAAGAGGTCGAGAGGGCGTTCCTGTTCAGCATGTGGGAGCGCTACCCGGACTTGGACTACTCCTTCTTTGGGTCAGCCGGGGTCCAAATGATCCGGGAGTTCGTGGAGCTCACAGCAGGTGCTCAGGGCGCGCAACATGCGGATACTTCCTCTGTTCCCCCAGTTGATCCATCTGCTGTCCCAATCCCTCTGCCAGAACAGGTCCCTGAGGTACCTTCAGCTCTCGAGGGTCCTCCGATGCCTGAGCCCCCAGTGGAGGCCCTTCCTGATCTCCCAGCTCCTGAACAGGTCCCTATATCAGAGCCCCCCGTAGAGGCCCCCGTCGATCTTGCTCCCTCGGACGAACCAGATGGTGTCTAGGGCATTTTAATTTCATTTGTTTGTTTTATTCCTTGTAATAAATTTTTTTTTTTATTTGTTGGAACTTAAACAATGAGCTTGAAGCTCGGAATTATAATATTGGATTCTCTGCACAATTTCAATACTTTGTCCAAGTGTGGTTATGCACATTTTACTTATACGATGAGCAACTAGCAGACAATAAACACACCATTATAAGTATTAAAATTCGTTAAGTAAATCACAATCGTGAAAATCATGCTAACTTACGAACCTGCTAACTGCAGTTAGTGATAATAATAATATGTTAGCTCGTAAGAATTTGAATTCGGCAAATAGCTCGATCTAGCAGAGTATTTGATCCTGCAGGTGATATAGTTGGGCAAGCCTTAAAGAATTGGCATGAGCTTACAGTCAGTGAGGGGCTCGGAATTTCCTTAACCCATGTGTTCAATAACGTTGAGTGCGCTTGAAAGCAATATTTTCCCAAATTTTGAGTTTCCAACTTGTGGCAGCACTCGTAGTTCAAGGGTGAGCCCTTTACGCGAGGTCGCGGGGCAATGATTCGCGAGTCCGTGGGTAGCTTTATATTTGAGAGGCGTGGCCTTACCCCCTCCCGCGAGGTCGCGGGGCAATGATTCGCGAGTCCGCGGGCAGCTTTATATTTGAGAGGCGTGGCCTTACCCCCTCCCACGAGGTCGCTAGGCAATGATTCGCGAGTCCGCGAGTAGCTTTATATTTGAGAGGCGTGGCCTTACCCCCTCCCGCGAGGTCGCGGGGCAATGATTCGCGAGTCCGCGGGCAACTTTATATTTGAGAGGTGTGGCCTTACCCTCTCCCGCGAGGTCGCGGGGCAATGATTCGCGAATCCGCGGGCAGCTTTATATTTGAGAGGCGTGGCCTTACCCCCTTCCCGCGAGGTCGCGGGGCAATGATTCGCGAGTCCGCGGGACATAGCGGCTGCGAACTAAGAAATGAGCTTGATATTTGCCGACGTAAACCTCCGTTAGTGAGGATAATATGGGTTGGCTGAGCATCAAGTGCCTAGGAATCCTCGAAAGAGGTTTGTGTGTGCTTCTTGCCAGAATATGCTCGTAGCTTTGGCCAGCAATTTTATGCGAGCGTTTTAGTTGCAAATGGTTCCTTGGACATTTGCACAGATGTCTTCAAGGAATAATATATATTTATATGTATATGTGATGATAAACTGCAGCTCGTTTTCTTGAGAAAGAGATTTCATTAGCTTTGCTCTTTTTAGTATGTACATTTGCTGGTTCAACCAGTTTGCTTTCTGCATCAAGTATGACACATACAACAGAAAACAAGTGAAAGCATGTTTACAGACAATCGTCAAAAAGAATCATGTACAAAGTTAGAGCGAGCTGACAGTTCTTATGTGTAGTACGGCCGCAGGTGTTCAGCATTCCAGGCTCGGGGTAGCTCCGATCCATCCATGCTGGCCAAGTGATAGGCTTCATTCTTCAGATTCTGCTTGATGAGGTACGGCCCCTCCCAGTTGGGTCCGAGCACCCCATCGCTTGCCTTGCGAGCCCCGGGGAGGACTAACCTGAGAACGAGGTCTCCGGCTTTGTAGCTTCGAGCTCGCACTTTCTTGTTATAATACCTGGCAACTCTTTGCTAGTACACCGCTACCCTTAGGCGAGCTGCCTCTCTTGCTTCCTCGGCTAAGTCTAAACTGGCCGCGAGTAGCTGGTCATTGTCCTCAGGTCGGAACGAGGCCCTTCGTTGGCTGGTGACTTCGAATTCTGCCGATATCATGGCCTCCGTTCCATAGACCATGGAAAATGGGGTTTCACCCGTCGAGCTACGGGCTGTGGTCCTGTATACCCAGAGGACTTTCTGCAGTTCGTCAGCCCAAGCTCCCTTTCTTGCCTCTAACCTGGTCTTCAAAGTCTGCTTGATGATCTTGTTCACAGCCTCGACTTGACCATTGGCCTGAGGATGGTCCACAGCCGAGAAGCTCTTCACGATTCCGAGCTCATTGCAGAAGTCTATGAATTGCTCACTAGTGAACTGGGTTCCATTGTCTGTGACGAGCTGCTGAGGGATTCCGAACCTGCAGATGATGTTGTCCCACACAAACTTCTCTATCTTCGTGGTGGAGATCTCTGCTAGCTCCTTAGCTTCAGCCCATTTGGTGAAGTAATCCACAGCAACTACGACATGCTTACAACCTCCTCGAGCTGTGGGCAAGGGTCCGATGAGGTCCATCCCCCAGATTGCGAAAGGCCATGGACTCACCATCTGCTGGAGGTAGGCTGGTGGAGCTCGTGGGACCTTAGCAAATCTCTGGCACTTATCACACTTCTTCACCAGATTTATGGCATCCTGCTTCATAGTTGGCCAGTAGAACCCCTGTCTGAGGGCCTTCTGGGCCAAGGACAATGCTCCTGCGTGGTTCCCACAGTGACCTGCGTGAATATCGTTCAGCACCACCTCACAGTCCTCATCATCTATACATCGTTGCAGCGGGGTTGAGAATCCCTTCTTGTACAATCTGTCGTCATAAATGCAGTATCGGGCTGCTCTAGCTCGTATGCGGCGAGCTTCTAGCTTGTCCTCTAGCAGTTTCCCTTCCTGCAAGTAGTCAAATAACGAGCTCATCCAGGAGTTAGGCCGAACCTGTATGAACATCATTGCATCTTTGTCCTCGATGCTCGGAGTCGGTAGGAATTCCACAGGGATAGACTCAAGGAGATCTGCATCTTGGGAGGTCGCTAAGCGGGCTAGGGCGTCTGCATTAAAGTTCTGTGCCCTGGGAATCTGGTTTACTTCAAACCCCTTGAAAGACCCCAGTAACTCCTTAACCTTTTGGAAGTACTCTGACATCCTCCTTCCCTTGGCCTGATATTCTCCCCTGACATGGCAAACAACAAGTTGAGAGTCACTGAAGATCTTTATCTGCTCAGCTCGTACCTCCTTTGCGAGGCGGAGTCCGGCAAGCAACGCCTCGTACTCGGCCTTATTGTTGGTTGCTCAGAATCCGAATCTTAGGGCATTCAGGATCTTATGGCCTTCTAGGCTGATCAGCATTATTCCAGCTCCTGAGCCGTGCTCGTTGGAGGACCCGTCTATATAAAGTTCCAAAATCTGACCACCTGTTAGCTCCCCCTGCTCCGGTATGGCCCTGTAAATTCCACAATAAAATCTGCGAGTGCTTGGGCCTTGAATGTCGTTCTAGGCCTGAACTCTATGTCAAACTGAGCGAGCTCGATGGCCCATTTGAGGAGCCTGCCTGAAGTGTCTGCTTTCTGGAGGACTTGTCTGAGAGGGTACTGCGTGAGGACCTCTATCTGATGAGCTTGGAAGTAAGGACGTAGCTTCCTGGAGGCGATTACCAGGCAATATGCGAGTTTCTCCATTTGTGAGTATCGGGTTTCCGCATCAACCAGCCTTTTACTAATGTAATACACGGGCAGCTGCATCTTCCCTTCTTCTCTCACCAAGGCTGCGCTCAGGGCGTGTTCAGAAACACCCAAGTATAGGAATAGCTTCTCCCCATCCTTTGGCTTGGACAGGAAGGGGGCCTGGCCTATATACTCCTTCAGCCTCTGAAATGCTTCTTCACAATGCTCATTCCATTCAAAGTTCTTCGCATTCTTTATAGCTTCAAAGAATGGCACGCACTTGTCAGTAGCCTTCGAGATGAATCTACTAAGGGCCGCGACCTGGCCGTTAAGACTCTGCACATCCTTGATTTTAGTGGGGGACCTCATTTCCACAAACGCCCTGATCTTCTCCAGATTGGCCTCTATCCCTCTGCTGTTTACCATAAATCCGAGGAACTTACCAGACGCTACCCCAAAGGCACACTTCAGGGGGTTTAATTTCATCCGATAATTTCTGAGGACTTTGAACGTCTCATCTAGGTCGCGAACGTGATCCACTGCTCTCTGGGACTTTATCGGCATGTCATCTACATACACCTCCATGGTCTTCCCAATCTGTTCCTGGAACATGGCGTTGACCAGTCGCTGGTAGGTCACTCCTGCGTTCTTCAGTCCGAAGGGCATCACCCTGTAATAGTATAACCCCCTATCAGTGACAAAAGAGGTGTGTTCTTCGTCCTACGGGCTCATGGGGATTTGGTTGTATCCTGAGTAGGCATCCATGAAACTCAAGAGTTGGTGCCCGGCTGTCGCATCTACCAGCTGATCAATCCTGGGTAATGGGAAGCTGTCTTTTAGGCAAGCCTTGTTCAAGTCGGTGAAGTCAATGCAAGTCCTCCACTTTTCGTTCTTCTTTTTCACGAGGACCGGATTTGCTACCCAAACCGGATAGCGGGCCTCCCTTATGAACCTGTTAGCTAGCAGCTTCTCGACCTCCTCCTTCAGAGCTGCATAACGTTCCGGGGTCATCGGCCTCCTCTTCTGGCGGACTGGCCTGTGCTGGGGATCTATGTTCAGTCTGTGACTCATAACATCAGGATCTATCCCCACCATGTCTTCGTGGTTCCAGGCGAAGACATCAAGGTTCATCTTCAGAAATTCTATGAGCTCAGTCTTCACTTCTGGTAGCAGGTCTCTTCCTACCTTCACACATCTCTTCGAGTCTACTTCACTGACGCGCACATCCTCTAGCTCTTCAATAGGTCCCGTGGCTCTGTCTGCATCCACCTCGTGAGGGTCGAGATCGTCGCTCACCCCGGCTTTCAGAGACAACTTGTGGTTGGCCACCCGAAACCACGTTCACTTTCTTTCCTCGAACTCCCATCTTCACTACATCTTCATAGCATCGCCTGGCCAACTGTTGTTCTCCCTTGACACAGCCTACTCTGTTGGGGGTTGGGAACTTGACTGTCAGTGTTCTGGTGGAGGTGACCATGTCTTGCTCGTTCATCGAAGGTCACCCCAAGACCACGTTGTATGCTGAAGGACTATTGATAATCAGGAAGTCTGTAAGAACTGTAGCTTGTCGGCCAAGTTCCCCGAAGGTAAGAGGTAATTTGATCTGGCCTATCGGTATCACTGCATCTCCCGTGAATCCGTAGAGGGGTTCTGGTGAGGGTGTTAACTGCTCAGTTCCTAACTCCATCAGGTCATAGCAGTCTTTATACATGACATTGACCGAGCTACCAGTGTCGATCATTATCCTTCGTACTTCGACGTTACTGATTTGGGCCCGGATCACAATCGCGTCGTTGTGGGGCCAATGTACTCCCTCTCATCCTCCTCTGTGAATACAATACTGTCTGAGGATGCCTTTGCCTTTTTAGTGGGTCCCTCGACTCTTCCATATTCTGCCAGCAGGGTATGGTTGGCTTCCCGCACGTACCTCTGGTGCGACCTGTTTGATGTACCTGCCACATGAGGTCCACCATAAATAGTAAAGATTATTCTTACAGCGGGCTCGCACTCGGGCTCCTGAGCTCGCTAAGGCTGCTGCTGCTCGGGCTGCTGGTCTTGTCCCTGAGGTCGTTGGTGCTGAGGTCGCCTGCCAGCAGGCTGTACTACATACTCTCCTAGGCGACCTCGTCTTATGAGTTCTTCAATGGCATCTTTCAACTGTCAGCAGTCTGAGGTATTGTGTCCGTTCTCATTATGGTAGGCACAGTATTTTCTCGGGTCCCGACGTCGGTTAGGGGGTCCAGTCGGGGGTGGCTTCCCGAAATTCTCCCTGTTTCTTTCTGCGGCGAAGATCCTGTCTTGCCTGTCTGACAACACACTATAGCTTTCATACCGGCTCGGACGCCGGGGTCACTCCACCCTCGGCCCTGGTCTAGCTCGCTTCACCACAACATTGGCAGTCTGGTGTCTTGGCTCCCCTAGCCTATCACCGCCATGGTTTTTCCTCTTCTCGCGGTGGGAACTGCTCGCTTCACCTCGCTGACCGCCGAGTTTCTTAGCCCCGAAGGCTTCTTCCCATCTGATTTCTTTAGCAGCCCTTTCGTAAAACTCCCCCAGATCCTTCACTAGGGATTTGTAAATGCTTTCGTACAGCTTCCCGTCCTTCCTGAGCCCTGCAGAAATAACTGTTAAAATACTCTCGTCAGAGGGCGTTTCTACATTACTCACTTCCTCTCTGAACCGAGTGATATAATCCTTTAGGGATTCGTTTTATCTCTGGAAAATGGTAGCGAGGTGACAGGCTGGCGCGAGCTGCTTCTTCAAGGCCTTATATTGGTCCAGGAACCTCTTTTGACATTCTCTCCAGCTTCCGATGCTGCGGGCTGGAAGGCCTTTGAACCAAGCTCGCGGAGCATCCCCTAGAGTAGCTGGGAATACTCAGCACTTTACCAGCGGGTCATCTGTCTGAAGATCCATCTGTACATTGAAAGCGTCCAGATGGTCATAAGGATCTGTCCTGCCGCCGTATGGAGGGATATTGGGGAGTTTAAACTTCGCTGGCAGGGGTACTGTCTCGATCTCCCGGGTGAATGGTACCCTGCGATTCTCCCGCTCTTCCCGGTCTGGCCTCCAGGTCAAGCTTCCAATTGTTGGACCCTCTGTAACAACTCCTCTACTACTGGGTCCTGGGTCAGAGACCGCCGACTGGGGTTCCATCTGCTGGTACTCTCCTGCTCCCCAAAGTGACGGTTCTGTGACCTGCCCTCTTCGCCGAAAGCTTCTACATGTCTGGCGGCCCTCTGCGGCTCGGGCTCATAACCTGCACGGTGTCCGCGGACTCGTTCTGGCCCACGACTACCCTCTTCGCGCCTGGCGCCCTCGATGCTCGCCCTTGCCCTTATCCCGTTCGGGCGAGGTGAGATCTCCCGCTCTTGATTCCGCCCCTTGGCTCTCCTTGGGTGTAAGTTCGAGGAGCGAGCTGATCCTTCGGTCAGCGATCTTTCCCTGGCGGCTACCCCCTCCGGGGTTGGGATTTCTTCTGAAGGTCGACGGCGAGCTCTGCCTGGTGGTGCGACCTCCACCTGTCTTTGCACCGCACGGGCTTGGACTTCCATCAACGCCCTAACTGTCGTCGTCAACTCCCTTACTGTATCTTCTAGAGCTCGCTGGCGCTGCTGCCATTCCTGAGCGATCTCGTTTCCTGAAGGTGAGGCGCTCTGTTCTTCTCGAATTTCACGTCGCTCCTCTGCCACTCCGACACTCCTTGTTGCCTTGATCCTAGCCATGGCAGACAAATATAAGTGAATGTGAAATAGTAACTAAATGGAGATTACCAGGTCGCTGTTGGGCCCTCCTTCTAGCGCCAAAAGATGTTGACGTCCGGAAACAGTCAACCAGAGATTCTGGGGCCCAGACGGCGAGCTTGGTAATTAAAGGTTCTGATTGTACTGATGGAAAGATAGTAAATAGGCAATTAATAAAGTTCAAGGTTGGTGGTGATTAATTCAGGTGAAGGAATGTCGATCTTGGAGGTCAGTTGAATTTAATGAGGTGATCAATGAGGAATTAAGGAGAAAGAGAGAGAGAAGAGCGAAGAAACACAAGGATTTTTACGTGGTTCGGTGACTGCACCTACATCCACGGCCATTCTGGAGTAATTCCGGCAGAGTGATAGTTCTCTAGTATGTTTAGCTTATATGTACAGTAAAAAGGTCTCCCATATTTATAGAGAAGGGGAGATGAGAATAGAAAATACAAAAGAAAGTTACACACGTTACTGGCAACGGCTAGTTTCAACTAATCCTGACATTGTCATGCTGCATTAATTGTAAAGGTAATGATGATTATCTTCCTGCACAAGTCTGCATTTAATATACCTGAAGAGGCCTTCACTTCATTAAATGTTTCTGGGTAATTGTGCAGACAGTTTCCGACGGGGAATCATGAGAGTAGGTGATTCTGTTGACTTGCTATACACGATATCTCCTGAGTAAGCCTTCGGTCAGCCAGGTGATGCACACTGGAGGAGGGCCGACGTGACCAGGAGGAGAGGTAAGACGGTCTGGAGGTTCCCGCGAGCTCGCGACCTGTGCGACCTCGCGAGCTCCACGAGCTGAAGGTACGGGCAGGAGGCATTCTGGGAACTGTTGTTGGCTTGCGACCTGGATGGCCTCACGAGCTGGGTTTGCAACCTCTGGTTCCAACCTTGGGCCTCCTGGGCCTTTGCTTCTATTTGAGTTAATAAGGCATATACTGGCCCATTTGGGCCGAACGAGAAAATAGGTATAACAGAGATTGAAGCCGTTACATTCTTAAAATAAATATACTGTTCATTTTTCTCATACCATTTTTGATAAATTAATAATCTAGAAATACTTTAAAAATAATTTAATCAAACAGTCTACAATTTTAAAGAGTTTTTTTAATTGATAATCAAACAACCAATAACTTTCTTTCAAAAAATCTATTTTTAAAAGATCTAATCTTAAAAAATCTACTTGAAAAAGTTATATTATACAAAGCCTAATATTAAACAAAGTCTAATTTGTTTAAGGTTTCCTCTCCAAGCTTTTAGCGGTAGCGGCAATTTCTAGGACAGCAATTTACCAAACATTTGTTCATGATCTCTTGCTCGCCTCTGCTCCGCATCTCCTCCTCTTGATCCCTAATCGTATTTACTTCCCTTCGCCAGCTTTCCACTCGTTCTGTACATCTTAAAAGGTAATCTTGCTTCTCTTCGTCTTGTACCCTTCTTTGGACGTCTTCTTCCATGTACTGGAGAGTATCCATAGCAAGCGCCAAATTCCGAAGCTTCTCTTCGAAACGACAGATGTAACGTCAACACTCTGCAGTGCAGTCCCATAATCGAGTGAAGATGTTTAGGATAGGGCTCACTAAATCCATGGCTATGCAGATCGCAGAAGAACAGCTGAAAATAACCAGCTGTCTATTTGGACATTATCAGCTTCATTAAGTTGAAATTTTTTAAATTCCACATAATAATTCATTAAAAAGGCGAGTGGAAAAAAAATGGAGTCCTCTTGTGCTTCTCTCTGTGAGAGGAAGAGGGTAGAGGGAGAAATCCAACCTGATAATGAGTCTCTCAGCTTGAGAGGAGGCGTGGGTCAGCAAGTTTTCTTATCATCTCTTCTTTCGCTCTTCTAATTTCTTCAGTTCACGGACGCCGAGGAGATTGCTAGGTTATATCAGGGGCTCTATCTTTCTGAAGAGGAAGGACTGGTCTGTAGGATCGAAGGGGAGGAAAGGGAGGTGGGTTTTGAGAATGTGGCTCACTGTTTGGTGGGTAAGGTGTTAGCAGGGAAAAAGGTGAATAGAGAAGCTTTCAAGGCAGTCATTGAGCACCTTTGGGGGCTGATAGGAAGAGTAGAAGTGGAAGCCATTGCGGACAACCTGTTTATGTTTTACTTTAACAGGAAGGAGGACCGAAACCGTGTCTGGAACAGGGAGCCATGACATTTTGACGATGACCAAATAGTATTAGAGAAACCCGGAGGAGCTGGGGACATTTCAAAGATAGGGTTTGACAAGGTGGACATGTGGGTCCAAATACATAACATCCCTAGTCAAGAGAAGGCAGTACTAATCTGGGGAACTTGGGTAGGGGGCTGAGGTTATAGGTTTCTGCTGATAAAGATGCCAGGCAATGGGAGGAGTAGGAAAGCAAAGGAGAAGCTGGTGCAAACAGGAAACAGCCAAAATTTATCAACAAGGGAATGGGAACTAGTAATGTTAAAGGGGGCAGAAGGGACAAGACAAAATAAATTGGGCACCGGGGACAAATTTTTCAAATGGTGGGGAGGTGGACCCACCTGGGAAGAACGATGATGTTAAAGATAACAATCATACCTCCCTCCAATTAGTGGCCTTCAACTCAGGGGGTCAAACTGAACCTAATAAAGGTGATTGATGGTAACAATGATCAGTGGGGAAAGACTATGAGAATGCGACAGAAGTGGAGGACTTGTCAGGTCTGCAGAAGGAAACCTAGTCAAGTTATACGGATATAAATTATGATATCCAATAAAAATAAAAACAAATTTCGGAGAAAAAAGTCCATTTTGATCCTTAATTTTTTTTAAATTGATAATTTTCTTAAATATCTTTAAAATAATATATTAAACATTTTTAAATTTATAAAAAATTTATCATTTTAGTCTCTATCATTAGTCAACCGTTGGTCAAATTAACGGTAAGAAGGTTAAAATGGTAATTTTGTATTAAAATTTTGGAAAAATTTTATTTTGATCCCTAATTTTTTTAAAATTGATAATTTTTTAACTTTCTTTAAGATAATATACCAAATATCCCTAAATTTATAAAAAAAATCATCATTTTAGTCCCGACTGTTAGTCAACCATTGGTCAAATTGACGGTAAGAAGGTTAAAATAATAATTTTGCATTAAAATTTCTCAAGGTAACACATGTGTAGTCTAGAAAAATTAAGATATTTGAGAAGAATATTAAAAGTAAAAAATTGGAGTTATATTTGAATTTTTTGTACCACTATGGGTTGATGATATTTGAGAAGAATATTGGAGGTAAAAAATTGAAGCACAAAAATTGGGAAATAAAAAAATGGACAAACAAATTGGAGAAGAAAATTGGAATATTTGGGCAGCAAAATTATAGCCACCAACAAGCAACAACACCCCTTTTAAACTCATTTTCTTGTTACCATTTTTACCATAAAAAATTAATGTTAAATTGTTATTATTTTGGTTTTATGCGTTAATGGCAAAAATGTATTTTCTTTACCCATCAAAACCTATCAAATCCGATGCAACAAGTAATTCATTCATTCAACATGCAACATCCAAAATGAATTAATAATAAATTATAAGGGTATTTTGATTTTTTCAATTCTAATTTATTTTTATATGGAAGAGTATAATGGTCCTTCCAAATATCTTATATTTAAATGCTTCAGACATAAAAAGGTACTTCCAATAAAATAAGGGTAGTTTGATCTTTTTGCGTTTTTTGTTAACGTTAACTGTTAAAAAATTAGTCAGCATGACTAAAATGATAAATTTTTAACAAATTTAGAGATGTTTGATATATTATATTAAAGATATTTCAAAAAATTATCAATTTCTAAAAAATTAGGGACCAAAATGAAATTTTTCTAAAATTTTAATGCAAGATTACCATTTTAATATTCTTACCGTCAATTTAACCAACGGTTGATTAATAGTAGAGACTAAAATGATGAATTTTTTTATAAATTAAGGGATGTTTGATATATTATTTTAAAGATATTTAAAAATTATCAATTTCTAAAAAATTAAGGACCAAAATAAATTTTTCCCAATTTTGATAAATAAGAAAAAATGGTTCAATTCAAAAAAATAAAGGGAAAATCCTAAAAAACCAACCACATTTTCAAAGATGATCCATTCTCTCCCATGTCATTTCATTTTTATCCAAAAAACCTCATTCCGTCACTTTAATAACAAAAATATTAAACTTAGATAAAAAGACCAAACTACTCCCATATAATGTTTTAAAAAATTAAAAAATAAAAAAAAAAAAAAAATTAGAGATCCACCGTCCATTTAATTGGATGGACGGTGGAAATCCAATCTAGACTTCACAGCTATGACCGATCATCATCTTCAACCTTTCACTCCTGGATCCCCTCTTTCTTCTCTCTCCCCATTTCTGGTTTCCAGATCAATCTTCCACAATCACTAAACATCAATCTTCCACAATCATCAACAAACACCATTAGACAATTTTTTTTTTTTTTTTTAAAAAAAGCCCAATAGAACATAACAGAAAAAAAAAAAAAAAAAACCATATCCTCACCATCTTCAACCTTCCACTCCTGAATCCCCTCTTTCTTTTCTCTCCCCATTTCTGGGTTTCTACATCAATCTTCCACAATCACTAAACATCAATCTTCCACAATCATCAACAAACACCATTACATAAAAAAAAATTTTAAAAAAAACCCAACAGAACATAACAAAATAAAAAAAAAGAAACCATATGGTCTCCACCGGTGAGGACCCAGTTCAGGTTTCCACCGTGGAGACCCAAACCCAGGTGGGTCTTCAACGGTGAAGACCCTTTTGGGTCTTTGGTCTCCAACCGTGGAGACCTAGTTCGGGTCTCCAATCGTGGAGACCCATAAGGATCTCTACAATCGGAGACCCGAATTGGGTCTCCGGTGTCTCCACCACGCCGTTGTAGTCAAACCCCTTACAAAGCCGGTCGAAGATGGAGAGAGAGACAGAAAGGAAAAGAGAAGAGAGAGGGAGAGATCGAAGACCCATCGTGGGGACCCAGACGGGTCTCCGGTGTCTCCACCACACCGCCGCCGTCGTCAACCCCACCACAAAATTGATCAGAGATGGAGAGAGAGAGAGAGGAAAAGAGAAGAGAGAGACGAAGAAGAGAGAGAGAGAGAGAGAGGATCTAAGAGGGGAAAAAAACTAAATATATATTTTTTATTTTTTATTTTTAAATAAAAATATATCTTATTAATATTATTTTTTTTATTTATATTTTTCTTAATATTTTTATTGAATTTCCTTTTTTATTCCTGGAGTCAAACGATCAATTATAATAATCTAACGGAATTCGTTATTGTCAGGGATATTATTGCCCTTTTATACACTTTTAAGGGGTATTTTTGGTGTTTAATTTAAAGTTAGACAGTATTTTAGATAAAAATGAAACTATTTGAGGAAAAAATGGACAATCTATTAAAAGTCAAGGGTTTTTCGGGATTATTCCAAAAATAAAAAGGGCAAAAACATGGCGTCAATGGAAAATACAGATCTCAAATGAGAGATATACACAATAAAGCTTGTCAACAAATTATAGACTGATGAGTAGGTTGACATTTGTCTTGTTGCCCATGGAAGATCAAAGAATATAAGAACGTAGAGTGTTTGTCATCTAGAGAAGCTCTAAGAAGACAAAAAGGATGGCAGTCAAATCATACAAGGGGCTTCAATCAGGCATGCAGCCACGTCCTTACCTCAAGTGAAATGTCCTTTTCATGCTGTTGTATTTTATAAATCATATAGATTATCATTTATTATATTTGTTTAAGGTATATACATCCTCCTCTCATGCGGTTTTGACGTTTTGTCTTTCACATCGGCCCCTTTTTTCGTCTTATTTATTTGAAAATAGAAAATGACCTCTCTCTATTTCAAAAAAAAAAAGACCTCTCCTCTTCACTTGTTTTTTTTTTCCTCTTTCAATTCGAGAAGAAGCTTTCAAACTCTTCTCTTTTTGTATAATTTTTATTAAAACCTTATACTATTATATTTAATGATTGAAATATTAATTATATCCAAATTTTATTCAAATTGTAATATCCAGATTAGATTGTTACTCTTATCTTTAGGCACATAAAATCTTCAAGATTTTTATCTTGGTATTAGAATTTTTAGTGTTGTATATTAAAATCAAAGTCTGATATTCATATACCAACTGTTTTATTTTATTCTTTTAAAAGTAATGCTATAATGTTTGTTATAAACAGTGATTCTTTAACATTTTATAATTTTATACAAACTTGAAGACAAAATGGTGAATAGTGACATCCAACAATTTACATTAGAAGCTGTGATGACTCTTTGTGGGGGAGTGATTTTGCTGTGGGGTGAGTGTGACAAGGTTTTGGCAAAGAAAAAATATGGAGAAAAAAAAAAAGAAGAAGATTTAGCTGCTGAAATAGTAAAGCCAAGGGAGAACTGCAGGATGACGTGAAATTATATGGGCTGGTTTAAGGTGGAGGTAATGACATGGGCTGTTGTAAGCTGGTGTGATTTTGATGTTGTGGGCTGCTGAAAGTTCGAATGAAAAGGGTAACTGGGTAGTGGGTTGATTTAATTGTAATTGGACTTTGAGTGAAAGATACGGTCCAAAGGCAAACCAAGTATATTGCTTCACTAACAGAGACAAAAATAATTATGAAATTTGTTGTAGTTTTTAATGGATTCAACAAACAAAAGAGACAAGTTCAAAAAAATAAATAAAATAACAAAAGAGAAATTTGAAAGCATAAAGAAATATAAATTGAAGAGGAAAAGAGAGAAATTAGAGAGCCAAAGAGTGAAATTCTCAAACAAATTTTAAAAAGGGGAGAGGAAGCCACCCAATTTATACACATTTTGGCCACCCATTATCCAGTAAAAATCACCACAAGAAGTAGAGATATTTAATACTAAATCAACTTGGTAAAAAATATGTTGGACAATTTACATGCTAGTTAAGCATGTTAATTAATGCGGGAGGCTTCACGAAAATTGGTGAAACGCCACTTGCGTACAAAAGTACTAAGATTTCTAGGAAAGTTTCTAAAACTTTTTATTTGTCACGACAGAAGTAAAATTATCTTGGCAGAAATGATCTTGTGTATCAGTTCCTGGAATATTACCCCAGACCAAAGTGTTCCGCCTGGTGACATAGAAGAGAATCTTGAGAAACTCCAACTTGCATTTTCTGGGTAGACCATAATTAGATGATTAAACAAACTGTATAAAGATTATGAAAGCTATGAGCGTATTGTTGTTGCAATTTTGCAAAGGAAATTATGAACAAACTATACACAACCAAAACGGGCTAGTTGAAAAAAAGACTTGGAATAACGGGAAGGCTTACCATTTTAGAAAAGATGTAGAGCATTACAAGCACAACATTGCACGACTTTATTGTTAATTAATATTTTTAAAAATAATCTAAATTCATATGATAAAAAGTAATACTTTACTCTTACTTTAAAATTAATATAAGTAAAATAGAAATGTGGCATTTTCTAGGTGATCTTAAATTTTTAATTGTGTCAATTAATTTCACTTTAATCGTGAACATCTTTAGTTATGTATTTAATACATAAAGATATTGTGAACAAACCATTTCACTAATCTTGATAGGCTGCTTAATCAATGTGTTATCAATTGACAGGTCCAGAACATTCAACGCACACATAGATTGGAAAAAGTTATTTGAAATAGATCAGTTTCCCTCACAAGGTCAAGAAGAGCTAGAAGACTTAGATTGGAAAAAGTTATTTGAAAATAGATCAGTTTCCCTCACAAGGTCAAGAAGAGCTAGAAGACTGAGACAAGACTCACATGACAAATGATTCGATGAAAGAATCAATATGAAGATGCCACAATAATATTCTTGTGGCCCAAGAACTAATGAAGTCAAGGCCAGCCCTGATCCATGCCCACAGAATTATCAATACATACGCCTGTGGTCCGCCTGCGGTCCACTAAAAACATTGTTTCTGAACCTATTCATCACATTTCTGCAAAAGGTAATTGACTTGTTTGGTTATGAGTCGGACACTTTCCAACATAGTTTCACTTGGTTTGTATGCCTTGAATATTGCTACTCTTGGACGCTCGACCCTCCACTTGATGCCTTTGATGTTCTCCAACTAATCCTTTGGGTCTCTCAATGAGTTTAGGTTCTCCAGACAGACGGATATAAGCAAAATGCAAGAGTAGCAATGCCAAGTAGTGGAATTTCACAATCTAGTGGCAATGCCAAGTAGTGGGCTCAAACAATCCATTACTCGGTATTTTACATGAACAAAAGTTCAAATTTTTAAGTACATGCAATCAATATACATGTAATAAATATTTATTTGACAAATTAAGGAGCACACCAATATTGTCCACTGTTATGCGTAACAATTGAACAATATTGTCTTATAGAAAATCACACCAGCAACTGGACAAAACTCATCTGAAGTACAATAAAAACCACGAAACGGAGGCCTTTCAATAGTATCTAGAGTCTCCAATGGCCTTAATGTTATTAATCATGTTACAAATCTCAACACATCAAAGTAAAGGGCAACACTAGAATGTTGCATTGTTCTTGTCACACATTTTTATCTTTCGAACATGAAGCACAATATGTTCAGAAGAAATATAAACAAGTAGCCAAACGACATGACAAAATCACCATCTGAAGTTCATAATTGCATGCTCTTTTCCTGATTCGGTCTTCAAATTCAATCTTCATAACCTCATTTGAATCTGATAGATTTTACAGCAAACTTATTATATATGTCTGACAAATAACATTTGTTGCAAAACAATCAAACAGACAATTAATGATCTATAATTCCCATATAACGGTTGAGCAATGACAGAACACTAGCATATAAAAATTGTAAGTATGATGACATGAGTAAATGGCAAAATGCACGTTGAAAAGCAAGCACCGTTTTGAATAATTTGCAAATATATCAACCAAAACCTATAATGGATACCACTTCATTGAGGACATGGTTTGATATATTTGGTACCACTGCACATAAATAATTCCAGCTCTTGGCAAGAAAGGTTCAATGAGAAGGATAAGAAGTATACACTTAAAACATCAGCAACAAATCATATCAGTATTGAATTCAATTATAGCTTTTGGCCTGACTTTTATAATGAAAGTTTGAGGTAGAGTGAGCTATCTATTTGTATGAGAGAGACAAAAACTATATCTTGATAATCTAGCATTCTAGATTTATTGGTTTTGCATTTTCAAAAATTAGACTAATAATTTTAGATGTAGAAAACCCTTTATCATCAAATTTTATAAGTATATTATTATAGCTTATTAATTTTTCAGGAATGAAGATAATTTTAGATCTAAAACTCTATCAACAATTCTTCTCCTTTCAATGTAGAAAGGTTAACAATCATGATGAGTCAGTTTGGAACAATTATCAGAAAATATGAAATAATATAAAATAGATCAAGAAGGATCTGAAGTTACCGTGATAATTGTTTGGTGTAATTTGAATGTAGAATGGGCTTGAATAGCTCAAAATCAGAATTAAAAAATTTTGATGTAAAAGCATCCTTAGTGGCTGCATCATCCCACTCCAACTGGTCCCACCATGTTTTGCTTCCTTTTATTGCATTCAAACTGTTCTTAGCACTGTCCCAGTCAAATGGGAGCTTTCTGGGGTTTGGACAGTTGATCCCTTGTACATCTTTGAGGCATGGTAAGAGCATGGCTTGGCGACATATACTCTTCAGGCTTGGAAGACCCACCAAATTTATAGTATCAAGCTTTGAGAGTACGTTGATACTTTCTTCAATTTCTGCAGACCCAAAATCATCTGCTATAATTTCTTCCAATGAAGGACAGTTAACCACCCAAAGGAATCGAAGACTTAGAGCATATTTGAGCAATGTCAAATCTTTTATTGGACAATTCTCAATCTGTAAATAACGAAGGTTGCGGAAACAATCAAGCATGCAACTTTGCATACTCCCCTGTTCTTCAAAAGAAATCCTTAGTTCTGCCACAGATTGACAATCACGTATACTTAGAGCTTCTAAATGTTCCATTCTCTTCATGGTTGAAAAGGATATATCGAGACTCTCTAACTTCGAGCACATGATTGTCAGTTGCTTAATGCAACACTGTAGCTTGGAGGAGGCTTTAAATTTAAGGACAGAACCAAAGGTGGATAAAGTGAGACTGACATCACTGATGTTTTCCAAGCACTCTAACTCTTGTAACAAAGCTATATCACTCAAGGACTGATCAGAATGCAACACAGCAACTTTAGTTCGCAACAACCTGCTAAACACTTCTAATGATGAAAGATTTAAAATCAATCCTGTTGGAATAGCTTCCAAGATTCTTTGTGTCATCTAACATTAAGATCCTCAGCTCCGTCAAATTCTTGAGCTCAATTGGCAACACCTTTAGATTTGTATATGACAGATTAAGATGATGCAAGTTGGTTAAATAACCAATGCTCCTCGGCAGCTCACTCAGTTCTGTGTTATATGACAAGTCCAAAACTTTCAAAGCATTCATGGACTCAAAGAATGTATTTGAAAATTTCTTCAACTTAGTATTTTTCACAAGAAAAGTTATGAGACCAGGACAAGATGGTGTTTCACCAAAAAACTCGATATTATGACCCCATAATGAGACTCTTTTGACATCTTTCCACATTCTACAAAATCCCACGGGATTGATCAATCTGTCAGGTTGTTGCACCAGTATCTTATTCTTTTTTTTTAAGAGCTAACTTCAAAGTCATATCATGAAGCACATCATGCATCTTGATAATATTTTTAAACTCACCCGTTTCCAAGAGAGAGCAAAGTTTTAGTCTTCCGATAATAAATTCACCATGATTTCGTGCATCATAAATGTTATCAAATTTATCAAAAAATCCCTCCCTGATCCAAAGTTCAATAAGCTCATCTTTTATAATATTATGATCCTCTAGAAATAGAGAACAATACAAAAAACAATTTTTGAGGGTTAAGCTATCATAGCTGTATCTCAATCTATGGAAAACAAGATCATCCATACCTACAATCTCAAAGGGATAACTTTGCAGTACTTTAATTTCACGCTGCCATTCCTCGGGTGTCCTCCAATTAGCCATAGCTCCTCCAACAGTAACAAGAGCCAGTGGTAATCCTTTGCATTCTTGAACAACAATCTCAGCAAGCTTTGGCATCTCAGGATGAGAGTTTAGAACATCCTCACTCACCTTGAGTCGAAACAGATCCATGGATGCTTCTGTTGATAAACATTCAACTCTAAACCTTTTGTGAGCATTCATGAGACCGCACACTTCCTCTTTTCGAGTCGTGAATACAATTCTAGATCCGTTGGTATTGTCAAGAGGAATTCCTAGCGATGAAAGGTTGATGCACTCCGATACATCGTCTAGCAGTAACAAAAACCTTTTTTGTTTAAGAATTCTAAAAGTTTCAATAGCTCTCCCATCCTCAGTTACCTTATCTTTCCACATTCCATCAGGTATCTCTAATTTTTCACGAATAACTTCTTGAATTTTCCACAAATTGACTTCTCTAGACACCACAACCCAAATCACCACATTATAATCAGGTCTACTTTTAAGAAGAAAATTATTGTTAAGTTTCTTCAAGAGGGTGGTCTTACCCACACCTCCCATGCCAAATAACCCAATGACTTGTGTGCTTACATCTTTCTTGTTTTGGAAGCACCTCCAAAGTTGAGTGAATGTGGAGTCTAAGCCCACAGTCTTGTCCATAGGAATCTCATCCACTGGAGGTCGTGGTACCCGCTCAGTAACAACTTCAAAATTGCCTTCGGATCTTAATCTCCGCACCTCAGCGGTCTTCATTGATATTTCTTTTCCGAGCTTGTAGCGGGAGCGGCAATTTCTAGGACAGCAATTTACCAAACATTTGTTTAGGATCTCTTCCTCGCCTCTGCTCCGCAGCACCTCCACTTGATCTCTAATTGTGTTTACTTCCCTTAGCCAGCGTTCCACTCGTTCTGAACATCTTAAACAATAATCTTGCTCCTCTGCGTATTCCACCCTACTTCGGACGCTTTCTTCCTCGACCCGGAGTCTACGCATAACATCTGTCAAATTCAGAAGCTCCTCTTCGAAACGACAGATGTAACCTCTACGCTCTGATGTGCAGTCCGATAATCGAGTGAGGAT
Organism: Litchi chinensis; assembly: GCA_019925255.1. Lineage (NCBI taxonomy): Eukaryota > Viridiplantae > Streptophyta > Magnoliopsida > Sapindales > Sapindaceae > Litchi > Litchi chinensis. Next base: position 10,720,090 of record CM034464.1, on the reverse strand, counting down.
GTCTAGAATAGGGCTGACTAAATCCATGGCTTTGCAGATCACACAACAACAGCTGAAAACAAGAAGCTGTCTATTTGGACATTATCAGCTGCATTATGTTGAACATCTGTAAATTCCACCAAACAATAATAATTCATTAAAAAGGCGACTTGGGAAAAAAAAAAGGGAGTCCTCTCTTGCTTCTCCCTGTGAGAGGAACAGGTAGAGGGAGAGATCCGACCTGTTAGTGAGTATCTCAGCTTGAGAGGAGGTGTGGGTCAGCAAGTTTTCTCCGAATCTCTTCTTTTGCTCTTCTAATTTCTTTAGTTCAAGGACGCCGAGGAGATTGCTAGGTTAGGTCAGGGGCTCTCTCTTCCTGACGAGGAAGGGCTGGTCTGTAGGATCGAAGGGAGGGAAAGGGAGGTGGGTTTTGAGGATGCGGCTCGCTGTTTGGTGGGTAAGGTGTTAGCAGGGAAGAAGGTGAATGAAGAAGCTTTCAAGGCAGTCATTGAGCAGCTTTGGGGGCTGATAGGGAGAGTGCAGGTGGACGCCACTGGGTACATCCTGTTTACGTTTTATTTAACAGAAAGGAGGACTGAAAGCTTGTCTGGAACAGGGCCATGACATTTTCACCAAATCCTAATAATAATTTAAAACTATGTCGCGAATCACATCATGCATTTGCACGAAATTTTTGAACTCATCCGTTTCTAATAGAGATAAAAGTTTTAGTCTTCCGATAATTCATCATGATTTCGTCCATCATAAATGTCATCAAATTTATCTAAAAACATCTCCCCAGATCAAATTAAAAAAGTTCATCTTTTATACAAAAAACAATTTTTGAGTCACTTTAGCTGTCATAGCTATACCCCAATTTATTTAAAAACAAGATCTTCCATTCCTGCAATCTCGAAGGGATAACCTTTTAGTGCTTTATTCTCACGCCGCCTTTCTGAGGTGTCCAATTAGTCATAGTTTCACCAATGGTAACAAGAGCAACGAGAGGTCACGCTATAGGCTTAAGTTTCATTTGGTATAACTTCTTTAAATAGATCTTTTAAAAATAAATATTTTAAAAATAGATATTTTAAAAGTTGATAATAAGGCCATCAAATAAAATATTTTACCTCTACAATTAATAAAATTAATATCAATTTTTCTAAGTAAGAAAACAATATGGCAGCATGTTTTTATTTTCATGTTTATTATTATTTTTTTAAACTAGCGGCATGTTTTTATTTTATACAAAAAATAAAGTAGGATATAACACTTGATGGAACTCTTCAAATTGACGAAATTCTTATGTGTAGTAAAAGATGTAGGAATCAGTAATTTATAGGTTGCAGTGCACCTATTCATGAATTGATGCAGCCATCGTTGCTTTGCACCCATTCACCAAATGATGCAACCTTCCAATATAAATTTGTATCCAACATTGAATGGGCATGGATCTGTTGAGATTTATCAAAATCAAATATTACTTATATGACTTCAATATATATTGACATAAATGAGAAATAACTACTCTCATAATAATAAGAGTAGAAAATTACTCACACAAATTATAAATAAGATTTATACTGACATGAATGGGAAAAAAATTACTTTCATAATAATAATAGTAGAAGATTACTCACACAAATTATAAATTGTAAAAATCATATCAAATAGTACCTAAAAACTAAACAAAATAGGTGTGCAAAATGGGTGTTTTGCTTCTCTGGTCTGTGTTTTGCTTCTCTTGGCTCTCCAATGTTTGTTGGTCTTTTAAAATAAAGGTAATTTTATCATTAAAAATTATTACTAGTAAAATGGTACTACTAAAACTCATTTCAGGTTGTTAGTGCTAGTCAAACAAACTATTAGTTTCTTTGGTGCTATAGAAAGAAAAAACTCAATATACGCTTAATATAACCATCTCTGTTAAAATGCGGTGTCCATTTAGAAATGTAGTTGCAAATATGTAATACATTAATATTGTGTCTTACAGACACTAGGTATTAACAATGTACTACTTAATGTTATATGGGGTTGACAAACAAATTAAATCATATAAAATTCGGAGTTCTGTAAAAGAAATTGGTTTTACAATTATGTAACTTAACGTAACAACTTTAGCAGCTCATTAAAGATTTCCAATAAATAAACTACTTAATTGATAATTAAGTACTTTATATTCTTGTCAATAAGATTAGGATTTAATATATATGCTGCATAGTGCATATATAAGGATCCAAATTATATTCTCTCTTTTACACCACAAGTATTTAAAGGAAGAGTTATATCGACTTTTTCTATTAAACCTTGTTATTATTAATAGTAATACTAAACTTTCTAAATATTTTACTCAAATAATGTGGTATATAAAAAGCTTAGTATTCGGATAAAATATTTGAGAAGCCTCACATGTCATATCATTTGGACAAATTATTTGAAAAATTTAGCATTACTCATGTCATTAATGTATATCCACACACACTAGTTATTACATCATTAATTGAGATATAAATGAAATATAAGAGATGACATGCTTAACATTATTAATAGAATAATATTATATTTCTTAAATTTTATTCAAATAATATAATAAGTTGATTTGTATCTATTTATTAATTTTGGAATGACGTATTGATAATGTATTGATTACCTATAAATTTATCACATCATTTGAGTAATGAATTTGAATAAATTTTTCAGTAGTATAACAATACTTTAATGATATTTTATTTCCCTTATAAAATACATTCACTTGTCAATTATATGTATATAAATATATATATATATATATATATGTCGAATGGTTGCTGGTGCCGTTGGCACCAGTCAACCTCCACGCCAAGTGTAGGCGTGGTTCGACACCCGCTCCCCCCCCCCCCCCCCCCCCCCCCCCCCCCCCCCCCCCCCCCACTTTCTATATATATAATAATATAATATATAATATATTAATAATTTATGTCCCACCATCAGTGTGGGTCGTTCTCCCACCCCTGTGTGGTTGTTCTTCTCCCACCTCAGTGGGGGTCTCTCCCCCACCTTCGTGTGGGTGGCTCTCTCCCACTTGGAAGTCGTCCCCCCAGGCCGTGCCACAGTGTAATATCTCGGTTCAATGGTCCTGGTTGTTCTCTGGATTTGTCCCAGTTACAGTTACTGTATTAAAAAATTATATATATATATATATATAAAGAAGTTAAAAGTAGTCGATATAGTTCTATAAAAAATGAATTGACCCAACCGACAAACTTTGTTTACGCAACAATACAAGTTATAGACAACACGTACCTATGGTAAGAAATAATTAAGACTCTTTAAAAAAAAAATAAAAACTCAAAACTCAAAACAAGATTCATAAACCATGGAAATGTTTCCGCTGACTAACTATTTTTCAGTATACTTTTTATGTTAAAATATTATTTTTATAGGCTGCTGGAAAACATTATAATAGAGTTAAACAATTCACATGTTTTGAACTGTTCTATGTAATAAAGACGTTTCGTAGAATATTTTAGGTAATTAAAATATTCACTTGGAATTGATTGAAAGTTTCGGTTAACGTTTACTGCAAAACAAAGTAGTATTCTCCAACAGATTTTAAAGATCATGACGACGAAATAGAGATGGTTTTGCTATCTTTTGACAAGTTGATCAATATTTTAACTCCTAGACGTTTAGTAAAATATTAGTGCAGCGCCTTCAAAATAACAGGTGCATGGTGTCTTTATATTTCCTAACTTTTAAATATTAGGATTATTAGTATTAATCATTCATTACTTTATTTTTTAAAATTTTTTTTTATCTTATATTTAATTCAAATACAATAAATAATTAAGATTAGTTAGGACAAACTATATATATATATTCATTTTTCTCTTTTAAATGGAAAATCAATTTAATAATTTATAATTATCTAGACATCCATAAGATATTATTCATTAGTATACGGGATTCATTAATATATGAGACTGCTATATCGTATTATAGTATTTTGATAGTAGGATTATTTAATAATAGATTGTGACATATCAAATTTAAAAATTTAAAATATTATATGAGTACTTTAATGGAATTTAATATAGTTTGATGATATTTTTAGTGTACTAATTGAAATATATATATCTTTGAAATATCTAAATTTTATGTACCATTTTTTCTAATATTTACCTTATTTTTAATGTTTTATTTAAAAAATAGAAAAAATATTATTACAATTAAAACTTTTCAGTTTTTATTTGTAAGTGCAGTTCATTCCTTTATCATCCATTTAAAGGATTACATCAAACATAATAAATTCTTTTAAATTTTATTAAAAGTGTCAGAAATACATATTATTATTAAAAAACAATCATTGAAATATATACATGTAGAAGAATTAGAAGATATTACTTCAATTTATTACGTACCTTCTAAATTATTTAGAAAATTAAACAACGTAGTCTATCGTATATGTGAAGTCATCTTATTCCAAAATTTGGTCACTAAACTATTTGTCACTGTACTCAATTAGTAAGCTGAATTTAAAATAAGAGTTAAATACACAAAACACGTTTAAGATTAAGTCAAATATATATATTTATATTTTATTTTTTTGTACACAATACCCCTTCATTCTCCTTTGATAATTAATCATCAACCATTAATATATGTGTATTTGGCTGTTAATAAGGGGATATTATGTAAAAAAATAAAATATTAATATATGTGTATTTAACTTAACCTCAAGGGAGTTTTGTGTATTTAACTTTTAAAATAATAGTACGGACACATAGGCCTATTAATTTATGTAGGGACAAGTAGGGGTGGCTGCAGCAGAAAGTAAGACTTACGAAAATGTTGAATAGAGAAATCTTTCGAAGTGACAAAGTTTATATAGGATTGCATCATTTTAACCCTTGAATTTATGGCCTTTTGTTTCTACACTTTCCAGGAACAATAATTTAGGAACTTTTACTAAATATGCTAATATCTTAAATTTTATTTTCACCATAGGATTTGATATATAAATTAATAAATATATACGTGTGTGCTTTTTTTTTTTTTTTAAGTAAATATGAGAAATGTCATAAAATTATTAGAAATTATAGAAACCAATCACTTATACTTACGTCATTTAAATATCTATTTTAATTATTGAAAGATATTTTCTTGCATAATAAGATGAAAAGACTTTTCGTACATTTTTGTAAATTACATAGAAAGTACAAAACTTTAATTTTACAATTTTCATTATTTTCCTTTTGTTTCTTGTTAAGAATTAAGAAATGTGTTTTCAGTAATATTAGACTTTGATTAGAATAAAATATAAAGAACATCATGGTTGTAGCTAGTTATGGTTCCGGTCCAGTTTTATCAATAATAATACTCTTTAAAGTTTTTTTTTAAAGAACTTTTAAAATTCTTGATTATTATAACAATTCTCTGTTATTAATTTAAAGTATACAAAATATTTCCAAAATAAAGTTATGATTATAAAAACGGATGTTAACATATAATAAATCTCATCTAGATATTTCTTAAATATTATAGTTAAACATTTATTTATTTATTAAAATTCTAATTGATTTAGAGGGACATATCTCTTATATCTGAATTTCTTGTTAGCAGTTATCTAATATGCATTCGATATTCTCCATTTCTCTGTGCACGTTGCATATATATTTCATCTATCCATGTTTTGGACCCTCGTCATCATGATTAAAGAATTTATCATCGAGGTTGCCATTTCAAATTTGTGCAAACTTTTTAAACTTCAAGCAAAAGCATATTAGCATAAAAATAATAAATCAAACATTCAAATAAAGAAGGAAAAGAAAAAGGATTATTTGCAAATTTAAACAGCAGAAAGCTAACAATTTATTTTGATTGCTCAGCAAATTTTGTTGACTATAACATTTATGTAGGTCATTGTTGTTCAAATAGAACTTTTCTTCTATTGAGAGTTTCCATGTAATCAACATCGAGTCAGAGTAACTGCTCATGAACATATAACAGGTCAGCCCTTAGATCTCAAATCTAGAAGTTAATTATTTTTCATCAACAATCACTACTGTCGTCATAGAAATTAAGATAAAGACTTTTTCTTTATTTTGACAAAACATTTTAAATACTTAGAAAAAATATGTTGCCGACCATTTCAATTAGTGTGGCGGCTAGAATCTGAATACTTCTAGGCATGAAACTCAAAACATCTTCAAAAGCGTCTAAGACTCAACATTTGATGTGAGTTTTTCTTTAATTCAATTATTGTTTAATTGTTTTTGTCTTACTATAGAACCCATTTGTGGTCTTTCTATTTAAGGCCTTTTTGTGTTTTCTGTCTGGAAACAATCTTGTGAATTCATATTCTCACTTTGTTCAAAAGCTGTAACTAAAAGTCTTACGTCAAAATTTCTTTGAATATTTAAGTTAATACATTATATGACTGTTAAAGAACAGGAGAAAAAGAAAAGGAAAGGAATGCGTAATTTTAGATGTTGGGTAAGTATATGGATATAAATTATAATATCCAATAAAAACAAATTTTGGATGAATGAGGAAAAAAATGGTGTCGATAGAAACTACAGATCTCAAATGAGGTATACACAATAAAGCTTGTTAAAAGATTGTAGAATGATGAGTAGGTTGACATTTGTCTTGTTGCCATAGAGCCCCTAGTATCACAATATGATCAGAACAAATATGAATGCACCCAACTTCACATGGAAGATCAAAGAAGATAAGAATGCATGTGGGTCTTTGTCATCTAGAGGAGATCTAAGAAGATAAAAAGGTGGGCACTCAATCATACAAGGGGCATCAATCGGGCATGCAGCTGCGTCCTTATCTCAAATGAAATGTCCTTTTCATGCTGTTGTATTTTATGAATCATATAGATCATATCATTTATTAAATTTGTTTAAGGTATATAGATCCTCCTCCTCTCACGCGGTTTTGTCTTTCACATTGGCCCCATTTTTCGTCTTATTTATTTGAAAATAGAAAGTGACCTCTCTCCTCTTCATTTGTTTTTTTCTTTCCTTTCTCATTTCAAGAAGAAGCTTTCAAACTCTTCTGTTTTTGTATAATTTTTATTAATTTGAATCTAAACCTTTGATTGAATACTATATTATTTGATCTTATACTATATATTTAATGATTGAAGGTTTTTTTTTTTTTGAAAAAAAAAAAACTTCAATCATTAAATATATAGTATAAGATCAAATTGTAATATCCAGATTGATTATATCCAAATTTTATTTAAATTATAATATCCAGATTAGATTGTTACTCTTTATCTTTAGGCATATATAATCTTCAAGATCTTCATCTTGGTATTAGAATTTTTAGTGTTGTATATTAAAATCAAACTCTGATATTCATATACCAACTGTTTTATTTTATTCTTTTAAAAGTAATGCTATAATTTTTGTTTTAAAAACAGTAATTCCTTAACATTTTATAATATTATACAAACTTGAAGACAAAATGGTGAATAGTGATCCTCCAACAATTTACATTAGAAGCTGTGATGATTCCTTGTGAGAGAGTGATGATTTTACAGTGGGGTGAGTCTGACAAGGTTTTGGCAAAGACAAAAATGGTGAAAAAAAAGAGAAGATTTAGGTGTTGAAATAGTAAAGCCAAGAGATAACTGCAAGATGATGTGAAATGATATGGGCTGGTTTAAGGTAGAGGTAATGACATGGGCTATTGTAAGCTCGTCATTTAGATGTTGTGGGCTCCTGTAAGTTCTAACGAAAGGTTGATGGGTAGTGGGTTGATTTAATTGTAATTGGACTTTGAGCGAAAAATATGGTCCAAAGGGAAACTAAGTAAATTAGTTACCGGAATATTACCCCAGACCAGACCAGACCAGAGGGTTCCGCCTGGTGACATGGAAGAGAATCTTGAGAAACTCCAACTTGCATTTTCTGGGCAGGCCATAATTAGATGATTAAACAAACTGTATAAAGATTGTGAAAGCTATGAGCAGATTGTTGTTGCAATTTGCAAAGGAAATTATGAACAAACTATACACAACCAAAACAGGCTAGTGGGAGTTTCCAAAAAAAAAAAAAAGAGGCTAGTGGGAAAAAAAGACTTGGAATAACTGGAAGGCTTATTGTGTTAAAAAAGGTATAGATCATTACAAGCACAACATTGCACAATTTTTTTTTTTAATATTTTTAAAATAGTCTAAATTCATATAATCAAGAAGCAATATTTGGCTCTTACTTTAAAATTAAATAATTTATAAAAATATAAATAAAATAGGAATGTTAAATTTGTTACGTGACCTTAAAATCTTGATTGTGTCAACTAATTTAACTTTAATCATGAATATTTTTAGGTATGTACTAAATACCATAAAGATATTGTGAATTAACCACTTTACCAATCTTGATACGCTGATCAATGGTTGACAAGTCTAGAACATTCAAGGCACCTATAAATTGGAAAAAGTTATTTGAAAATCCAACAAGATCAGTTTCCCTCACAAGAAAAGCTAGAAGACCGAGACAAGACAAATGATTCGATGAAAGAATCAATATGAAGATGCCACAGACTTATCTATAAGCCTGTGGTCCACTAAAACATTGTTTCTAAACCAATACATCACCTTTCTGCAGAAGGTAATTGACTTGTTTTGTTATGAGTTGGACACTTTCCAGCCATAGTTTCACTTGGTTTGTATGCCTTGAATATTAATACTCTTGCGGGCTCAACTCTCCCCTTGAAGCCTTTGATGTTCCCAAACTAATCCTTTGTGTCTCTCAATGAGTTTAGGTTTTCTTGGAGACGGATATAAGCAAAATGCCTGCAGTGGAATTTCACAATCCAGTGGCAATGCCAAGTATTGGGCTCAAACAATCCATTACTTGGTATTTCACACGAACAAAAGTTCAAATTTTAAGTACATTCAATCAATTTACATATAATAAATATTTATTTGACGAATTAAGGAGTACACCAATGTTGTCCACTGTTATGCATAACAATTGAACAACACTGTTTTACTGAAAATCACACCAGCAACCAGACAAAACTCATCTGAAGTACAATAAAAACCAAGAAATGGAGACCTTCCAATAATATCTGGAGTCTCGAGTGGCCATAATGTTATAAATTATGTTACAAATCTCGACACATCATAGTAAATTGGCAACACTAGAATGAATTGTTCTTGTCACACATTTTTCTCTTTCGAACATGAAGCACAATATGTTCAGAAGACACATTAAACAAGTAGCCAAACGACACGCCAAAATCACCATACGAATTCCATAATTGCATGCTCTTTTCCTTATTCGGTCTTCAAATTCAATCTTCACAACCTCATTTGAATCTGATAAATTTTACAGCAAACTTATTATATATATGTTTGACAATTAACATTTGTTGCAAAACAACCAAACAAACAATTAATGACTTATAATTCCCATATAACGGTTGTAGTGCAATGACAGAACACCAGCATATAAATACGGTAAGTATGATGACATGAGTAAATAGCAAAATTCATGTTGAAAAGCAAAGACAATTTTTGAATACTTTGCAAATATATCCACCAAAAGCTATAACAGTTACCACTTCATTCAAGGCAAGGTTTGATATATTTGGTACCACTGCATATACATAATTCCAGCACTAGGCAAGAAAGGTTCGATGAGAAGGATTAGTAGTAAATATTTAAAACATCAGCAAAAAATCATCAGTATTGAATTCAAGTATAGTTTTTCGCCTGACTTTTATAACAAAAGTTTAGGTTAGAATGAACTATCTATTTGCATGAATGAGAAATAAAAAACTCATTTAAAAAAAAAAAAAGAAATAAAAAAGAAATAAAATACTAACAAGCTTGATAATCTAGCATTCTAGACTTATCTGTTTTGCATTTTCAAAAATTACACTAATAATTTCAGATGTAGAAGTGTGTATATCCCTTCATCATCAAATTTTATAAATATATTATTATTGCTTATTAATTTTTCAGCAATGAAGATAATTTTAGATCTAAAACTCTATCAACAATTCTTCTTTTTTCAATGTAGAAAGGTTATCTCCATTACATAAGAAGGCTAATTAATCATGATGAGTCGGTTTGGAACAATTATTAGAAAATATGAAATAACATAAAATAGACCAAGAACGATTTGAAGTTATCGTAATAGTTTTTTCGTGTAATTTGAATGTCCAACGGGCTTGAATAGCACAAAATCAGACTCAACAAATTTTGAAGTAAAAGCATGCTTAGTGGCTACATCATCCCACTCCAACTGGTTCCACCATCTTTTGCTTCCTTTTATTGCATTCAAACTGTTGTTTACACTATCCCAGTCAAATGGGAGCTTTCTGAGGTTTGGACAGTTGATCACATCTACATCTTTGAGGCAGGGCAAAAGCATGGTTTGGCAGCATATGCTCTTCAGGCTTGGAAGACCCACCAAATTTATACTTTCAAGCTTTGGGAATATATTGATACTTTCTTCAATTTTTGCCGACCAAAAATCATCTGCTATAATTTCTTCCAATAAGGGACAGTTATCTACCCAAAGGAATCGAAGAGTTGGAGCATATTTGAGCAATGTCAAATCTTTTATTGGACAATTCTCAATCTGTAGATAACTAAGGTTGCGAAAACAATCAAGCATACAACCCTGCATTCTCCCCTGTTCTTCCAAAGAAATTTTTAGCTCTCTCATAGATTGACAATCACGTATGCTTAGAGCTTCTAGATGTTCCATTCCCTTCATGGTTGAAGAGGAAATATCGAGACAATCTAACTCTGAGCACATGATTGTAAGTCGTTTAATGCAAGACTGTAACTTGGGGGAGGCTTTAAATTTAAGGACAGAACCCAAGGTGGATAAAGTGAGACTTATGTCAATAATGTTTGCCAAACATTCCAACTCTTCTAGAAAAGCTATGTCGCCCAAGGATCAATCATAATGCAACACATTAACTGTATTTGGTAACAACCTGTTGAAAACTTCTAATGATGAAAGACTTTTAATCAACCCTGTTGGAATAGCTTCAAGATTCTGTGTCATCTAACATTAAGATCCTTAGCTGCGTCAATTTCTTGAGCTCAATGGGCAACACCTTTAGATTTGTATATGATAGATTAAGATGATGCAAGTTGATTAAACAACCAATGCTCCCTGGCAACTTACTCAGGTCTTTGTTATATGACAAGTCCAAAACTTTCAAGGCATTCATGGACTCAAAAGAATGTGTCTGGAAATTTCTTCAACGTAGTATTTCTGACAAGAAAAGTTTTGAGAGCAGGACAAGATGGTGTTTCATCAAAAAACATGATATTATGACCCCATAATGAGACTTTTCGGACATTTTTCCACATTCTAAAAAGTCCCAAGGGATTGATCAATCTGTCAGGTTGTTGCACAGCCATCCTATTCTCCTTTTCAAGAACTAACTCCAAAGCCATATCACGAAGCACATCATGCATCTTGACAACATTTTTAAACTCACCCGTTTCCAATAGAGATAAAAGTTTTAGTCTTCTGATAATAACTTCACCATGATTTCGTGCCTTATAAATGTCATCAAATTATCTAAAAACCCCTACCCAATCCAAAGTTCAATAAGCTCATCTTTTAGAATATTATGATCCGCCGGAAACAGAGAACAACACAAAAAACAATTTTTGAGGGTGTCATCACTCAAGCCATCATAACTGTATCTCAATCTACCGAAAACAAGATCTTCCATACCTGGAATCTTGAAAGGATAACTTTGCAGCACTTCAATCTCACGCTGCCATTCCTCCGGTGTCCTCCAATTAGCCATAGCTCCTCCAACAGTAACAATAGCCAGGGGTAAACCTTTGCATTCTTGAACAACAGTCTCAGCAAGCTTTGGCATCTCGGGATGAGAGTTTAGAACATCCTCACCCACCTTGAGTCGAAACAGATCCATTGATGCTTCTGTTGATAAACATTCCACTCTAATCCTTTTGTGAGCATTCATGAGACCGCACACTTCGTCTTTTCGAGTTGTAAATACAATTCTAGATCCGCTGGTATTGTCAAGAGGAATTCCTAGAGATGAAAGGTTGATGTACTCCCATACATCGTCTAGCAGTAACAAAAAACTTTATTGTTTAAGAAATCTGAAAATTTCAACAGCTCTCTGATGCTTAGTTACCTTATCTTTCCACATTCCATCAGCTATCTCTAATTTTTCACGAATGACTTCCTGAATTGTCCACAAATTGTTTCTAGACACCGGAACCCAAATCACCACATTGTAATCAGCTCTACTATTACGAAGAAAATTATTGTTAAGTTTCTTCAAGAGGGTGGTCTTACCCACACCTCCCATGCCAAATAACCCAATGACTTGTGTGCTTTCACCTTTCCTGTATTGGAAGTAACTCCAAAGTTGAGTGAATATGGAGTCTAAGCCCACAGGCTTGTCCATAGGAATCTCATCCACTGGAAGTCGTGGTGCACGCTCAGTAACAAATTTAAAATAGCCATTGTATCTTAATCTCCGCACCTCAGTGGCCTTAAATGATATTTCTTTTCCAAGCTTGTAGCGGGAGCAGCAATTTCCAGGACAGCAATTTACCAAACATTTGTTTAGGATCTCTTCCTCGCCCCTACTCCGTATCTCCTCCACTTGATCTCTAATGGTATTTACTTCCCTTAGCCAGAGTTCCACTCGTTCTGTACATCTTAAATGATAATCTTGCGCCATTAGGCGTTGTACACAGCTTCGGACTTGTTCTTCCCTGATCCGGAGGTTCTCCATAGCATTTGTCAAATACTCAAGCTCCTCTTCGAAAAGACAGATGTAACGTCTAGGCCCTGAAGTGCAGTCCCATAATCGAGTGAGGATGTCTAGGATAGGGCTCACTAAATCCATGGCTTTGCAGATCGCACAAGAACAGCTGAAAACAACGCGCTGTCTATTTGGACATTATCAGTTGCATTATGTTGAAAATCTGTAAATTCCACCAAACAATAATAATTCATTAAAAAGGCGAGTGGAAAAAAAAAGGGAGTCCTCTCGTGCTAGTCTCTGTGAGAGGAACAGGGCAGAGGGAGAGATCCAACCTGGCAGTGAGTATCTCAGCTTGAGAGGAGGTGTGGGTCAGCAAGTTTTCTCCGAATCTCTTCTTTTGCTCTTCTAATTTCTTTAGTTCATGGACGCCGAGGAGATTGCTAGGTTATGTCAGGGGCTCTTATAGGAAAAATCAATAATTGTTTTTCTAAAATTAAAGATTTATGAAATATTGAATTTTAAAAATTTTTAAAAAACTCAAAATCCTTAGATTTATAAAATAATAAAATAAAATAATAAAACTAAATAAAGATCGAATCTTGTACTTTTTGTATTCATCTCTGTGGATTGCTCATCACCTTGCTTTACTTGATATATTTCTACACCAAGAAATAAGTGAGTGAACACAATTATATAGAATTATGCTCACTTTCTATTGATTTCTTTTCTCAAAAGAACAAATAGTATTTATAAGAAGTGAGAATATATTTTAGTTTCTCTTTAGAAATAAAATTTTCTTTCTATTTCAAAGAACGTAGAGTAAAACCAAAAATACAACTTCTGTTAGAAAAAGAAGACTATTTCTTTTCTATTTATAGGCAACCAATTAGAGTTTTAATTAATCAAAATTAATATTTAACATCAGGTTTATTAAAATTAAACTTTTACCCATATAACATAATTAATTCAAAATTAATTCATGTTATATTTTGTAATCATATTTGTGACCTATAATTAATTCATAATTAATTTATATCCGGTCGTAACTAAGAATTGAATTCAAGACCTTTTATAAAATTAATTAAATAATTATTAATTCATAATTAATAATTAACTAATTAATAATTTGAATAATCAATATTATTCAAATATCAAGTGAACACATATTTTACTACTTATGTAATAAATATAATTGGACGATCCAATTATAATATTCTATATACACGTTTCTTATAGTGAAATGAGCTATCAAGGGACCCGATGGACTTACAGTTTAGAGCTCTAATAATATCGGAATTATTAATTAAACTCTTTAATTAAATAATTCACTATTATTAATCTTAGAGTTACTCCACTAAAAACCTAAGATTGCACTCTTAAAACTGCAGATGTTTTTATACAATTTGAAATTTTTAGTGTCCATTGATATAATCACTACATATGATTTGACCCTCCACAAATAGTTCATAATTAGAGCTATGTCATAATGTCCGTTATACCCCTCTAATTATATCTTGATCCTTAAGTACCATTGATTCTCTAATGAACAATATATTTATAACAACTTATGAATTTATCTTTCTGTTTCTATATGAACAGAAAGTTGAGCGCTCTTATTGTTCAAGACCTGAATCAACCCTTAAGAGAACTATTTCTCTACTTCTCGCAAGAAAGAGTGGATTCTATTATTGTATAGAGTGTTCCTAGTTACTTACTACATTATATCCCCAAAGTACGAAATTATTAATCGAGAATCTATATCGATCTCACCCATGTAAATCAAAGGACATAACTCAACAAGCAAGAGTCCATAATACACTCAGAATTAAGATAAATTCATATATGATCATCTAGTCGATAAATATAAATCTCTAAGTTTAATGGATATTAATTAGAGACTCATGTTTATCGTGGTCCAATCTCATATAATCTTTATTATATAAGATATCTTCATTTTCATGTTACTACATGAATAGTCTCGGATAAAACTATTGTACTGAATACAAAATGGACCGCAACTGTAGATTTACCACAAACAAAGTACCCAACTTTGTTTGCTTTTTACGGACTCTTTAGATTACTTCTCTAAAACTAAGTCCGCTTGTATATAACACTTATATACTTAGTTTGAAAATACATCAGTAATCAAGGATGTTTCTCATGACATATACAATTTTTGTAAAATATATAAATTGAATAAAATGAATACTTTATTATTATTTATTAAAACCGTTTACATAATTATAAGCTTTTAGGGCACAAAACCCAACAATCTCTCACTTGCCCTAAAGCAGATGAGACATATCTCGTAATCTAAAACCCTCTAGATGACCTTCAAACACTTTAGCTGTTAAGGTCTTGGTAAACGGATCAGCAAGGTTGTCTTGTGATGCAATCTTCATCATGTTCGCATCTCCTCTTTGTACAATCTCCCTAATTAGATGATATTTCCTTTTTATATGCTTCCCTCGCTTGTGGCTTTTTTGGAATTAGCCACTGCACCACTATTATCACAATAAAGGGTGAGTGGTTTATCCATATCTGGAACAACTTCCAGATCAGTCAAGAATTTACGTAGCCATACCGCTTCTTTAGCTGCTTCACAAGCTGCTACATATTCAGCTTCCATAGTGGAGTCAACAATGCAAGATTACTTAACACTCCTCCATACAATGGCTCCACTACCGAGAGTAAATACTGATCCGGATGTGGATTTTCTAGAATCTTTATCTGATTGAAAATCAGAATCTGAATATCCTAATGAGATCAAATCCTCTCCAGAATACACTAGCATATAGTTTCTCGTTCTCCGAAGATACTTAAGAATATGTTTTACAGCTACCCAATGATCAAATCCTGGATTAGATTGATAACGACTAACTATTCCCACCGAATAACATATATCCGGTTTCGTGCATAACATAGCATACATGAGACTGCCTATTGCAGAGGCATAGGAAATTCGTCTCATATCCTCAATTTCTTGAAGTGTCTTAGGACACTGTTCCTTAAACAAATGAACTCCATGATGAAAAGGTAAAAGCCCTTTCTTAGAGTTCTGCATCGAAAATCGCATAAGAATCTTATCGATATACGATGCCTGAGACAGCGCTAACAGTTTGTTCTTGCGATCTCGTATTATTTGGATCCCAAGGACATAACTGGTCTCTCCCAAATCTTTCATTTGGAATTGGCTAGCAAGCCAGCTCTTTACATGTGACAATACTCCTATATCATTCCCAATTAGTAGAATATCATCAACGTAAAGTACAAGGAAAACCACTTTTTTATCGATAATCCTTTTGTATATACAAGGTTCATCGATATTTTGCTCAAAACCATAAGATTTGATCGAAGTATCAAACTTTATATTCCAAGATTGAGATGCTTGCTTAAGTCCATAAATGGACCTTTGCAACTTGCAAACCTTTTGCTCTTGACCTTGGGATACTAATCTCTCTGGTTGTACCATATAGATACTTTCATCAAGACTACCATTTAAAAATGCAGTCTTGACGTCCATTTGCCAAATCTCATAGTCGAGACATGCGGTAATGGAAAGAAGAATCTGAATGGACTTAAGCATAGCTACTGGCGAGAGAGTTTTCTCATAGTCAACTCCCTCTTTCTGGGTATAACCTTTTGCCACTAGTCTAGCTTTAAAGGTCTTTACCTTTCCATCCACTCCTCTCTTCCTCTTGTAGATCCACTTACAACCTATAGGTTTTATCCCATCTGGTTGATCCACAAATTCCCAGATCGAGTTAGAGTACATAGACTCCATCTCGAGATTCATTGCTTTAAGTCATTCCTCTTTATTAGAATCCTCCATTGCATTTTGATATGTCAATGGATCATCTACACACTCATCAAAGATAGCGATTTGTGCCTCTCCAATCTCTCTGTAGCGGACTAGTGGTCTAATAACCCTCCACTACGACGAGATGGTAGATGATTCTGATG
Organism: Litchi chinensis; assembly: GCA_019925255.1. Taxonomy (NCBI): domain Eukaryota; kingdom Viridiplantae; phylum Streptophyta; class Magnoliopsida; order Sapindales; family Sapindaceae; genus Litchi; species Litchi chinensis. Next base: position 10,703,422 of record CM034464.1, on the reverse strand, counting down.
AGAATCTGTCTGACGTTCAGAAGTGGTTTGTATTATGTCTTTGTCAACAACTGTTGTTGACAGGATACTATTTGACCCACGAAGTAACTCCTCAAGTATAACTTTACTTCGAGGTTTGTAATCTCTCATATAGTTCTCTTCAAGAAAAGTAGGGTTTGTCGATACAAACACTTTGTTTTCTTCAGGACTATAAAATAGTCCGCCCCTAGTTTCTTTTGTGCAACACCAATGGATCATCTACACACTCATCAAAGATAGCGATTTGTGCCTCTCCAATCTCTTTGTAGCGGACTGGTGGTCTAATAACCCTCCCACTACGACGAGATGGTAGATGATTCTGATGAGAATCTGTCTGACATTCAGAAGTGGTTTGAATTATGTCTTTGTCAACAACTGTTGTTGACAGGATACTATTTGACCCAGGAAGTAACTCCTCAAGTACAACTTTACTTCGAGGTTTGTAATCTCTCATATAGTTCTCTTCAAGAAAAGTAGGGTTTGTCGATACAAACACTTTGTTTTCTTCAGGACTATAAAATAGTCCGCCCCTAGTTTCTTTTGTGCAACACCAATGGATCATCTACACACTCATCAAAGATAGCGATTTGTGCCTCTCCAATCTCTCTGTAGCGGACTGGTGGTCTAATAACCCTTCCACTACGACGAGATGGTAGATGATTCTGATGAGAATCTGTCTGACGTTCAGAAGTGGTTTGAATTATGTCTTTGTCAACAACTGTTGTTGACAGGGTACTGTTTGACCCAGGAAGTAACTCCTCAAGTACAACTTTACTTCGAGGTTTGTAATCTCTCATATAGTTCTCTTCAAGAAAAGTAGGGTTTGTCGATACAAATACTTTGTTTTCTTTAGGACTATAAAATAGTCTGCCTCTAGTTTCTTTTGTGCAACACCAATGGATCATCTACACACTTATCAAAGATAGCGATTTGTGCCTCTCCAATCTCTTTGTAGCGGACTGGTGGTCTAATAACCCTCCCACTACGATGAGATGGTAGATGATTCTGATGAGAATCTGTCTGACGTTCAGAAGTGGTTTAATTATGTCTTTGTCAACAACTGTTGTTGACAGGATACTATTTGACCCACGAAGTAACTCCTCAAGTACAACTTTACTTCGAGGTTTGTAATCTCTCATATAGTTCTCTTCAAGAAAAGTAGGGTTTGTCAATATAAACACTTTGTTTTCTTCAGTACTATAAAATAGTCCACCCCTAATTTCTTTTGGATAACCTATAAATAGGCAAACTTTTGAACGTGTCTTTGGAATTGACTTAGATGGTACGTCATTCAAAATATACATTGCAGTTTGCAATGCATATCCCCAAAAATGAACTAGGTAATGATGAGAAACTAAACATAGATCTCACCATGTCCAAAAGGGTCTGATTTCTCCTTTCTGCAACACCATTTTGCTGAGGTGTTCCAGGAGCAGTCAATTGGGATAGAATCCCATGCTCAAGCAAGTAATCCTTAAATTCTGTATCGAGATACTCGCCTCCATGATCTGATCGTAGATATTTCAATGTTTTACCTAATTGATTTTCAACTTCAGCTCGAAACTCTTTGAACTTTTCAAAAGTTTTTGACTTTCGTTGCATTAGGTAAACATACCCATATCTTGAATAATCATCAATAAAGGTGACGAAATATTCATAACCATTTCTAGCTTTAATATTCATAGGACCGCAGACGTCCGAATGTATAAGCTCTAGCGGTTCCTTAGCTCTAAGCCCTTTTCCAATAAAAGGTCTTTTGGTCATTTTACCTTCTAGACATGATTCACAAACAGGTAAAGTACCGATCTTTAACTCGTTTAAATGTCCGCTCTTTACAAGTCTGTTTAATCTGTTAAGGTTAATATGACCAAGTCTTAGATGCCAAAGATATGTGTCATCGTTTTGAGAAATCTTTTGTCGTTTTGTTTTTGGTTTTTTAACCTTAAACATTTCAATATTAAGCAGTGGTTTATGCATTAACGGTCTTAACACATATAAATCATTTTCTTGCATCCCTAAACAAATATTCGATCCATTTCTAGAAATAATAACATATTTATTATAAAAAGAAACAGAATAATTAAATTCCAAAAGTTTAGATATAGAAATCAAATTTCTCTTAAAACCTGGAATAAAATAAACATTGTTCAATGCAATAAAACAATTATTAATGAAACTAAGTCTAACTTCACCCACTGCCTTTGCTGAAATGACTTTCCCAGTCCCGACTCGCATGTTGAACTCACCCTTATCAAGTTGTCTATATGAATCAATCATCTGCAAAGAAGAACAAACATGATTAGTGGCTCTTGAATCAATTATCTAAGGGGATGAATCATCCTCCACTAAACAAGATTCAATGACTAGTAAATCACATTTACCTTTCATTTTCTTCTCTTTAAGCTCCTTGAGGTATTTAGAACAGTTCCTCTTCCAATGCCCATCAACACCACAATGGAAACATTTTCCTTTGGGCTTGGTAGCCTTGGAACCCTTTTTGCTCTTCTTCTAAGTAGCTTACTTCTTGGGCTTAGCTTTATCCCTAGTCTTTCCGGTGTTTCTCTTCCTCTTGTTCTTGCCAGAAGAAGAAGTCTCAGCAACGTTTGCTTCACAGGACTTATTTTTGTCCTTACTCATGAACTCATAAGTAGTGAGCTCATTGAACAACTGCGTAAGTGAGTAAGTCAACTTGTTCATAACATAGTTGCTCTTAAATTGCATGAAACTCTTTGGAAGAGTCTCAAGTATCATACTCACTTGGCTACGCTCATCTATAGCCCCACCATGGCTTTCAGCTGTGTTGAAGTGGGTCATCATTTTCAAGACATGCTCTCGAACAGATGTACCCTCCTTCATCCTAGCAATTATAACAGCACGAACAGCTTCATGCCGTTGCTGCTCAGAAGGTTGCCCAAACATGTCCTGCAATGACTCCAACATCTGAGTTGCTGTTGTCATTGTCTCGTGCTTGGTAGCAAGCACCTCGAACATCCCTGCTAACAAGTAGCAGCGGGCCTTCTCATCGGCTGTGACCCATTTCTCATAGGCCTCGCACACAGCACGTCCAGCATTTTCTGTTGGCTAGAGAGGACAAGACTGAGTCGTGACAAATTTAAGGTCTTCATAGACCACGACTGCGTTCATATTACTTTTCCATTTGACATAATTTTCCCCATTAAGCTTATCATTAGCTAAAATAAAAATCAACGGAGATACCATTGCTGAAAATAAATAAAATACAAGACATTTAATATCATTTTGCAAAAATCAATATCATGTGACTTTGGCATAAAATTAAACGTGATGCATGATATATGAATAATGAATTAGAAAATATCCTAAAAAATAATTACTATGTCACGATAATCTAACATTCCACAAATAAGTGCCGCCGTAGGGTAGGTCAAATATTTGTATGTTAGACTGAGACATTCTCAATTAAATAATATAACAAAATAACTCTTATTCCTATATTATTTAACTACCGTTTTTCGATCAGGAAAATAATTAATAATTAATTATTTCCTTTATGAGTGTAACCCATCATTTCGAATTCTATTGACTTAACTCGAGAATTGCCACCATAGGGTAGGTCAATCCCAAGATACATCTAGGAATCCTATCCATTAGGAAGTCAACCTTGATCAACTTAAATGGACACCACCCGTAGGGGGACGATAACAAAGCCGTCTCGAGGCGCCTTTAAGTTTCATGGTGTTGAACTAATGATGGAGACCGCAGGATATATTGTCATATATCCCTCTCCCACTCACTATTTTAGGATTAGGGTTTTCTATTAAAAATTCATAGTAATCATTTTAGATTATTAACGGCTAAGAAGATAATCTAAATTACTAAGAATTTGTGAGTTACTAAAATTCATAACTTATTAACACTTAATGAATTATCGAATTTTTAACACTTAAAAATCTAATTCAATTTATAAATCTAATCTAAATAATCTAAATTATAAAGACTAGATTTAGTATGAAGTTACCAGATTTTAACTAATTAAAATCTAATCCATATTATGAATGCCAATTATTGAAATCATATTTCTAATTTGAAACCTATGATTTTCCACTAAAATCAATTCAAATTATTTAAGAGGCATTCTATGTATTATTCTACTATTTTTACTAATAAACAATTTAATAGTAAAATAAAATAATACATATGATGCATGTCATGTTATAATGCAATGAGTAGGCACTCTCTATTCTATATGTCATATTTTATGCATGGTCATATTATCAATAAATTATTCAATCATCGCATGATAAATAATTTAAATAAACAACATGTGTATGACCGGGTTCTTTGGTTTTAACAACCTAAATCTAATTTCAAGATTACATATATAAACCAAGGCATTCTTTGACCTTTACTTGTAGTCTTTATAGTCTTCAAGGTCTTCATTGACTTTATTGGGCTCAAAATTAAATTCAATTTAACAATCAAGAACATCCATCAAATGGATTAGGTTAGAAGCCCATTTCCTGATATATATATATATATATTTTTCTCGTTGCCAAGTGACAGCAGCTGCATGCACTAACTACAGTTCACTGCAACAGCAACATTTGCTGTTAGTGTGGTGCACCAGCAATGCATTGTGCCAACAATCTATTTGAGCTATCCAAAACAGCATTCTGCAGTGCTGGGCTGTTCAAAATAGCATACTGCAGTGCTGGGCTGTTCAAAACAGCATCCTGCTGTGCTGTATTGTCACACGTATTGGTGTGCAACAATCATTCATGCACAAATAGATATAACAACATACTGTTTCTATCTTTTGTGCATGACACACAAATCTGTGCAACAATTACACCGTTTTGTGCATAACACCCAAGTAAGTGCACTGATTATTACACATGCCGTGCAATTGACAGTGTGTGCATCACATGCACTATCAACGCATTATTGTGACAAAAACATATATATATATATATAAATTGATTTCTATTTGAACATAGTATGGTGCCCCACTTGTGCGCAATCTTTTCACACAACTTTGCACCATACTGCTGTGTGCAGTGCACATGTTATTGCCCCACGGTTAGATGCAATCTCAATGCTATTTTATGTTTATGCATCAATTCGCAGTCGCTTATGCATCAACTACACCAACTACACTCATGCATCAATATCAGTGCTTGCTACGCATCTCATGCGCCGACTGCATTGCATGAGCACAAATCATATTTTTCGATTTTAATCTCAATATTTCCGCCCAATTCAGCAGTCAATTCACAAAAAAAAAAATTGAAATCCTAAAACTATGAATTATAAAAAAAATTGCCACAAACGGCTTACAAATTTAATCAAATTAAATTAACCAAAGAACCATACAATTAACGATCATACCATGCAATCCCCATTCATCAAACATGAATACAAAATATATCACATCATAATCAAATAAAAATTTAACAGTGCCTACTCAATGACATACAAATCAATACAAAACATATTATTTTAAAATCACTGTTTTATTGGAACCTAGGCTCTGATACCAATTATAGGGAAAAAACAGCAATTGTTTTTATAAAATAAATATTTGCGGAACATTGAGTTTTAAAATTTTTAGAAAACTCAAAAACCCTAGATCCATAAAACAATGAAATAAAATAATAAAACTAAATAAAGATCGAATCTTGTACCTTTTGTATTAATCTCTGTGAATTGGCTCACCACCTTGTCTTCTTTGATATGTTTCTACACCAAGAAATAAGTGAGTGGGCACAATTATATAGAATTGTGCTCACTTTCTATTGATTTTTTTTTTCTCAAAAGAACAAATAGTATTTGTAAGAGGTGAGAATAGATTTTGGTTTCTCTTTAGAAAGAAAAATTTCTTTCTGTTTCAAAGAACGTAAAGTAAAACCAAAAATACAACTTCTGTTAGGAAAAGAACACTATTTCTTTTCTATTTATAGGCAACCAGTTAGGGTTTTAATTAATCAAAATTAATATTTAACCTCAAGTTTATTAAAATTAAACTTTTGCCCATATAACATAATTAATTCAAAATTAATTCATGTTATAGTTTGTAATCATACTTGTGACCTATAATTAATTCATAATTAATTTATACTTGGTCACAACTAAGAATTGAATTCAAGACCTCTTATAAAATTAATTAAATAATTATTAATTCATAATTAATAATTAACTAATTAATAATTTGAATAATCAATATTATTCAAATACCAAGTGAACACATATTTTACTACTTATGTAACAAATATAATTGGACGATCCAATTATAATATTCTATATATACGTTTCTTATAGTGAAATGAGCTATCAAGGGGACCCGATGGACCTACAGTTTAGAACTCTAATAATATCGGAATTATTAATTAAACTCTTTAATTAAATAATTCACTATTATTAATCTTAGAGTTACTCCACTAAAAACCCAAGATTGCACTCTCAAAACTGCAGATGTTTTTATACAATTTGAAATTTTCAGTGTCCATTGATATAATCACTATGTATGATTTGACCCTCCACAAATAGTTCATAATTAGAGCTAGATCATAATGTCCGTTACACCCCTCTAATTATATCTTGATCCTTAAGTACCATTGATTCTCTAATGAATAATATATTCATAACAACTTATGAATTTATCTTTCTGTTTCTATATGAACAGAAAGTTGATCATTCTTATTGTTCAAAACCTGAATCAACCCTTAAGAGAACTATTTCTCTACTTTTCGCAAGAAAGAGTGGATTCCGCTATTGTATAGAATGTTCCCAGTTACTTCCTAAATCATATCCCCAGAGTACGAAGTTATTGATCGAGAATCTATATCGATCTCACCCATGTAAATCAAAGGACATAACTCAACAAGCAAGAGTCCATAATACACTCAAGATAAAGATCAATTCATATATGATCATCTAGTCGATAAATATAAATCTCTAAGTTTAACGGATATTAATTAGAGACTCATGTTTATCGTGGTCCAGTCCTATATAATCTTTATTATATAAGGTGCCTCCATTTTCATGTCACTACATGAATAGTCTCGGATAAAACTATTGTACCGAATACAAAATGGACCGCAACTGTAGATTTACCACAAACAAAATACCCAGCTTCGTTTGCTTTCTACGGACTCTTTAGATTACTTCTTTAAAACTAAATCCGCTTGTATATAACATTTATATACTTAGTTTGAAAATACATCAGTAATCAAAGATGTTTCTCATGATATATATAATTTTTGTAAAATATATAAATTGAATAAAATGAATACTTTATTATTATTTATTAAAACCGTTTACATAATTACAAGTTCTTATGGTATAAAATCCAACAGCTCTCTCTTTCAAAAGAGGAAGGGCTGGTCTGTAGGATCGAAGGGGAGGGAAGGGAGGTGGGTTTTGAGGTTGTAGCTCACTGTTTGGTGGGTAAGGTGTTAGCAGGGAAAAAGGTGAATAGAGAAGCTTTCAAGGCAGTCATCGAGCAGCTTTAGGGGACAACCTGTTTATGTTCTACTTTAATAGGAAGGAGGACTGAAATCGTGTCTGGAACAGCGGGTGGCATGACATTTTTGTCCGTAGGCATAGTATCTTAAAGTCATGGCCCGTGCATCTCAACAATATTTTAAAACTCCCACATTTTCAATACAAATAAATTTTAGTCTTTTGATAATAAATTCACCATGATTTCGAGCATCATAAATGTCATCAAATAAAAACTCCTTTTCAATCCAAACTTCAATAAGCTCATCTTTTTTTTTTTTTTTTTTTTGAGAAGAAATAATCTCATCTTTTATAATATATATATATATTTTGAGTAAGCTCATCTTTTACAATATTATGATCCTCCGATAGCATAGAACAATACCAAAAAAATAAAAAAAGTTAAGGTATCATCACTCAAGCTATCATAGTTATACCACAATTTATGGAAAACAAGACCTTCCATTCTGACAATCTCGAAAGGATAACTTTGTAGCACTTTAACCTCACGCTGCCTTTCTTCAGGTGTCCTCCAATTATCCATGGCTTCACCAAGGGTAACAAGAGCAACTGAAGGTCGTGCTATAGGCTTAGTAACAAATTATTGTGATTTTTCTTTTAACCTCTTGACGATAGGTTAATGGGAGAGGTTTGGCACATTAAATGGAAAATTTGTCCATGTCTTTTATGGGTTGATGCGTGAACTGTATCCCTTACTTTATTAGAAAGCTAAGTAGATGGATTGATATCACTGTACCAACACATTTAAAGAGTTATTTCTGAGCTTACAACTTAAAATTAAATTCCCTTATCACTAATAATAATTATTTCTGGCTCTGACCCCATCAATATCAATTATTTTGGTGAATTTTCTTGTAATTCATTTTTCCAACTTTCCCACTTACCATTTCCACAGAAATATACTTACTTCTCATCGCAACGCTGTGTTTGTGGCCCGCTTAATTTTGCACGTGTTCTTTTCAATTTTTCAATCCATAATTCAATGAATTATCAATTTTTTTTTTTTTATATATTATATAGGATGGAGATAATTTGAATCTCAAACTTTGTCAAATTAAATTATCATTATTTGTCACAAAATCATTTGATATTAAACATCATTACAAAAGCTACATTATTTATTACTTTTTAATAAATCAGTTATGCATTATCTATTTTAATTAACATTCTGGAGTTTTTTTTTTTTTTTTTTTTTAATATATACAATTCTAGTTTATATTTTTTACCTCACATAAGTGGAAGCTGTATTGACTGTTAGTTTTTTTTTTTTTTTTTTTATTAACTTTAAATTATGATATATAAATTTGTTTGTCCTATAATTATAATTGGTTTAGGTTTGATAAGTATATATGACTTGCTCCTACTTTCTTCCTTTTTCTCTACCTCAAAAAAACAAAAAACCTTTCTTGCTTTTTCTCCTCACCACTGTGGTTGCCAGTTGAGATGTGACCTGTTAACATCTATCATCGGTTCATCATACCTAATCCTATTGTCGTTTTTTTTTTTTTTTTTTTTTTGGGGGTCTTTTTGTTTGAACACTAACCTATGCACTTTATTCACGTGTTGATTACTTTTGACTCATTGAAAACGATGTGAGTCCTTTAAATTAATTGAATGTCGTTGGCTGATTGAAAGACCATTTTACCCCTAATATTAGTTGTCTCACATTGCCACATTAGCCCTCCCTGGATTTTATGACCCTTCGTTTATATTTATTGGGGTAAATTTCATTTGCTTCCCTATAATTTAAAAAATAATCAAAATTTTAACTCTCTTTCAAAAATGTATCAAATCTTCCCTAAAATTTTGAAAAAATAATTAGTTAGTCACTCTCATCAGTCAATTGATGGTTAAGCCTAATGGATGTATCAAATTAGTCATTCTTATCGGTCAATTGATAGTTAAATCTAACGGACGACATGGTGGATAAAGGTAATTTTGTCAGTTTGAATTGCAACTTATGATCTTGACACATATATGAAAGAAATAATTTAACAAAAAAAAGAAAATATAAAATATAAAATATAAAATATGAAAATTCATCAAATTAATAAACACTAAAAACTTAAAAAAAAAAAGAAAAAAGAAAGACACCTAGATGATCGTCATCCCTTTGAGCCTAAATGACGATCTAGTTCAAGTCGAACCTGGATTGTCATCTACGTTCCTGGTACCAAAACTAGATGATGATCTGGGTACCAAAACAAGATTCATGAAGCATAGAAATATTTTCGCTCACGCATAACTTTCTATGAATGCATTTAATAGATCTAACTATTTTTTTTTTATTATACTTTTTATGTTACAAAATTATTTTCATAGACTTATGGAAAATATTATAATAGAGTTCAAAATATTCACATATTTTGAATTGTTTTATGTAATAAAGACATTTCTTAGAGCATACCACCTTTTAGTAGAAGTAGTTGAATAATTTTCTTGATCCTAATAAGTCAATGGTTTAAGTTTCACTCTTGTTTTAAAACACAAGGTGTAAGTAGTTTTTTCTTAATTTAATTCTCCTTCTCCACCATAAAAATAAAGATGTTTCTTAGAATATTTTAGGTAATTATAATATTTACTTAGAATTGATTGAAAAATTTCGTTAATGTTTATTCCAAAACAAAATTGTATTCTCTAACAGATTTTAAAAATCATGACAACGAAATAGAAACGATTTTGCTATTTTTTGAGAAGTTGATCAATATTTTAATTTTTGGTCTTTTAATGAAATATTAGTGCAACACCTTCAAAATTACAGGGGCACACCGTGTATACAATAATAGGCAATAGTAGAGTGTTACTCTCTAGAAAGTTACAAAGAGAGAGACCTCATATTGTTTTCATATCCAGGTGAATCCGATCGATTTCTAACTAATTTCTACCGAATCTTTCTCAATTTCTCCCTCTTCTCTTTGTCTTTTTATAGATCTAGGGTTTTCAAGGATTGGATCTAGAGGTCTTCTGGATCTACCCCTTGAAAACCAACATGTTGAACGGTTCGAGTCTACCATGGAGTCTTAGTCCCTTTCTCTGCCTTCGGTACGAGTTTTGGGGTTTGTAAAGGTTAGATCTAGAGGACTTCTGGATCTATTTTTTAAAAACTATTTTGTTTTGATAGTGTGGTGGCTATTGATTCGCGGATTTTGGGTGAAGATCAGTGATCAACTCAAGCTTTCTTGATGGTCAAACATAACAGTGAGTCTTGGATTGTCCTATTGTGAATATGACGGAGTAATCAACTGTCTTTAAGGATGTTATTTTGGTGAGTATCTCCAAACCTATGAAAATTATTTTCATAAGCAATAGGAGGTCTAGTTGCTCCATAGAAGGCTTTCTTTCAGTTCATCGATTTTCAGTTTTTAAGATGTAGATTATGAAGATGTTGCCGTCTTTGCCACAAGGAAACTGATCTGTATAGTTTTATTTTGTGTTGATGTTGTTTTTTATTTATGTTTAAATATTATGTTTATTATTGTGTTCTAGTTATTATGTGAGTTGGCTGGATTGCAATGGTACCATGCCATTTCCATATCTAGGAATTAATTGGTAATCCATCTAGTCAACCATGCTTGATTCCCTCATTAGGGCGTAATTTGGATGTATGTGACCTTAATCTTGGTACCCAAATTTGGTGGGTGTTTGGTGTATGTAATTTTGCGGTTTCCTAATTTGGGAGTTCATGAATGGATGTTTAGAGTTTCGAAAAAAAAAAAAAAAGGCAATAGGCAATAGCTAGTGTCACCCTGATTTGGACTCTCATGCTTCTCTCAAACAACACATATGATATATATATATATATATATGTATATATGAGTATGATCACTGAACATAAATTTTGACACAAGTTTTGATATAATTTTTCAATTATTGAATTGAAAAACATTGAATGATGTAGATTAGTTATTAATTTTGAATTAGTATATTTCATCCTATACTTTTCTCTACCTTTAAACTAAATAAAATTTTTTTAATTTAATTTTCATTTTTTTTTTCTTCATTTAGTGAATCAAATCATGCAAATAATATATGCATTCGAAGTTCTTAACATAAACTTTTAAATAAGATTCATTATATATGTTTAAATAAATATATTGACATTTGTCTTGTTGCCATAGAGCCCCTAGTATCACAACATGATCAGAACAAATATGAATGCACCCAACTTGACATGCAAGATCAAAGAAGATAAGAACACATGTGGTGTTTGTCATCTAGAGGAGCCCTAAGAAGATAAAAAGGTGGGCACTCAATCATAGAAGGGGCATTGACTAGGCATGCAGGTACATCCTTATCTCATATGAAATGTCCTTTTCATGCTGTTGTATTTTATGAATCATATAGATTATATCATTTAGGCTTCGTTTGGTATAACTTCTCTAAGTAGATTTGTTTAAAATGCATCTTTTAGAAATAAATCTTTTGAAAGAAAATTATTGGTTGTTTGGTTATCAATTAAAAAGTTTTTTTTTTTTTTAAATTATAGGCTGTTTAATTAAATTATTTTAAAAAATGCATCTTTTAAAAATGCATCGTTTGATATAGCTTCTCTAAATAGATATTTTAAAAATGCATCTTTTAGAAATAAATCTTTTGGAAGAAAGCTATTGGTTGTTTGATTATAAATTAAAAAAGTTTTTTTTTTTAAATTATAAAATGTTTAATTAAATTATTTTTAAAGCACTTTTAAATTATTAATTTATAAAAAAGGTATGAGAGAGATGAATAATATATTTATTCTAGAAATATAATGACTTCAACCTCAACTATAAAAAATTAATCAATCAAACAATAAATAATTATTTGATGTAAGTATATATCAATGAACCAATAATAAAACCAATTGCATTATATTTATATATAACAAATATGATACATAATATTCATGACAATAAAAATAAAAAGAAATTGTAATAAAAAAACACAAATTATAGAACACTTACTAGTTAAAGAGGAGTTCTTAAAAGTTTTTATGAAATAAAAAATGAATGAAAGTGGAGGTTATATGTTTATATTTATAAAGAAAGTATAATAGGGTTATAAGGGTATAAAGATATTAACAAAATAAAATAGGGATATAATAAATATTTAATTTTTTTTTTTAAAAAAAAAACTCAAAAAGATCTATTTGTAGAAACTCAAATTTTGAGTTTTTCTCAGTAGACTTTTTTCAGCTTTTTTAATTCCCTAAAAGTTCTATTAGGATGTCAACCAAACGATACAAAAAAAAAAAAAAAAATCAAATAGAGTTTTTGTAACACTCTCCACCCGATTCCCATTCGGACGGGAACCCGAGTCGAAAGATATTATCTTAATCGGTTTATTCGGTATTAATTTACATATACGCACTATTTTTTTTTTAATTATTTTTTTTTTCAAAAATCTGGCAGAGTTTTCTCTGTTTTTCTGAAAAATCCAAATTTATAAAAACCTACAGATTTCAAAAGCAAACACTTCTAAAATGTATTCATTTTCTCAACTTTCATTTCGGACCCTCTGTCCGACTCCACAATCACTTCGCCACACAAACCTTTATATTCAACATTTAGTAAAACAAAATCATATTAATCGAAATTAAACCCTAATTAAATGATAAATAAGAATTTCTTTACAAAATTATTTTACAAATCAAAAACCTTCTTTGCTACAACTTATACACATTATTATTTATAAAATCTCGTAAATCTATATATATTTACATGCATTTTCATATACTTAAACATCATTGTACAATACTCAAAGTAAAACTACCAAACATGGAGGGATGTGACTCGCAAAAAGTACGGTAGCTGTTTTCTCGTCTATCCTTATCTACGGTGTCCAAATTCAATCTACGTGTGGAAAATCCAACGCGCTAAGTATTTCTACTTAGTAGACTTAATAGGTGTACACTAAATTTAAATTTCATCATTTCCAAATATACAATATTTTAAGCAAGATTTCACAGTTATCAAATTTTTATAATAAATCATAAATAGATCAATTTACTAGTAAATACATATATGTTAAATGTCTAAAAATCATCTTCCAAATATGATTCTACAAAACAAAATTTTACAATTTTCAAATATTCATAAGAAAACGCAATAAAATTAAATACTATTTTGTAAAAAAAAAAATATCGTATTTTCAAACAAAATTCCCCAAATCTCAAACTCGCAATAAGTCAATTTATCAGTAATTACACATATAAAACAAATAATTTAACTTCCTCATTTTGTAAAAATATCATAGGGTAACGTACAATTTTTACGCATTCTCGAAATACTATAATAATCCATAAGGAAATCGTTTTATTAATAAAAACTCATATAAAACACATAAAAGACGTTTCCAAGCATATCAACACGATTTTCTCGAATTTTTATAATAAATCACAATAGAAACACGTTATTAATAATTACACATATAAAATACATAAAACTCATTTTTTTAAGCATATCTCTACGATTTCATTTAAATTTTTCAGCACCCTTTGTAAACTCTGACACAATACTATGGATTGGAAAACGAGTTTTTCTGGCATCGGACACTCAGTGACTACCCGCCAGATTTATTTCATATATCACATAAATTCTGGGACCGAACACTCGGTGCCTCGCAAGGTCCATGAATCTAGTATCAATGCATATAAACGAATCGGTGCAGTACTGCTAATATCACCCTATTGGTATGCCAACTATCAATCTCCACCTACCAATATTCAGGTTTACTTGGGCCCTTATAATTTCATTTATTATAAAAAATTTCATATTTTTACAACTTTCATTTCTCAACAAAAATTCTCATTCGGAAAAACTTTGACCACTTTTTCAATAAAAAAAAAATATATATATTTTTTATTCTAAGTATCATTATAAGTATAACAACACATCATTTCTCATTTAAAAGTTACTCATCAATCTCATCAAAACCATTATGTCATTCTTCCGATATATATTCGGTCAAGACACTAATTTGTCCATTACCTTCCGTTTGTTTCTTTTTTTTTTTTTTTTTTTTTTTTTTTTTTTTTTTCCATTTTCATTTGAAAGTCATTAAAATCATATTCAAACAAACTTTTATTTCAATTTATCAAAATAATATTGTAATAACCTCATATTCTTTATTTGAACAATGCACACTTTTTCACAAACTTTTCAAAATTTAAATATCAAATACTACAAAAATTATTCATAACATAATTCGCACATTTTCATGGAATCTATTTAATTAAAATGTAATAAACTCATATACTAAATTAAATCAAAACCTTTACTAATAAAAATGAGTTTTTAAGATAAGTGTACACCAATCTTTTGGACATTTTTTATAGTTTATCCACTCATATAACTCTTTTATTTATTTTTGGATCTAAAACGAGTTCTTCTTTGATTTTCTTATCATCCTAGATCCACTTTAAAATCACACAAAATTTAATTTATAACTCATAAAAAAATAAATTAATTTTCTGAAATCGAAATCCTATTAAAATAAACTTACTTATTTGGATAATCGGACACCCAAAATATTTTTCTCTTTTTCTTTTTTTTTCTTCTTTCCTCCATCTCGACTTTCTTTTTTTTTTTTCCTTCTTTTTTTTTTTTTTTTTTTTTGTGTTTTTTTTTTCTTTCCTCTTTCGTTTGTGAAGAGCCACACACACACACACACATATTCACTCGTCCTTATTATATGCACCGTCTCGCTTTTCTCTTCAATTTTTTTTCTATTATTTTATTATTTTTCTTTTCTCTCTCGACAACCACCATCAATTTTCTTTTCTTTTTCTTTCATGTATATCTACATATATATTTATTTAAATGAATATGGCCCACTACTAATATTTAATTATTATTATTATTATTATTTTAAAAAATATCACGCTAACCACCGTTGACTTTTCCTGTAACATATGCAAATTTCATCCTTGTCCCCTATGACTTTTTTCCTTCTAGTCAAATCTTCTTAATTTCTTTTAAAAATATCTTCCAATATGATATTTATCCACAAACTTCTATACTTCTAAAATTAAAACCAGACCAAATTAATAACAATAAATTAAATTTCAATTAATCTCTCAGGTCCAGTTAGATTAGGGCGCTACAAAAATATCCTTATATTTGTCATTTACAATTAAATATAATCATGTCATTTTTAACATCACATTCTTGATTTTTTTTTCTTCCAATTCAATCACTTAAAAGTCACAATTTAAATCTTAAAATCTATCACATAACCTTTTAAATTCATACTCAATTTACAATTCTCTTATGCCACATGTCACATTTCCATGGTTGCTTGTTTCACATATCTATAATTTCTTGCTTCTTTTGATTTGACTTTTCCGAGATGCCCGGATTCAGCTTTTCTAGGACTTTTTCGAAATCCTTTCAAAATTCACTGGGGCCTATATTTGGATTGCGTACATGCTCCTAGTAACCTCAATGATGCTTAAAAATCATTCTATACCCCTTTTTGGCTTTCCGTAAATTTACTAAATCGTCTCCAACGATTTTTGGATTGGTTCTATTTCAATCCAAATCTCCTTAAGAAGTGTCACTTGAGTTTCTAAAATACTTCATGAGCATTTTAACACTCATTCCGACACTTTCCTAAATTTTTTAATTTTTCGAAAATCTTTTCGGATTTTCGATCGGATCTGAAAACCGCTACGTTTTGCTTCAAACGAACTCATTTTTGATCCGTTTCAGTTTCCTTAGACTCCATTACTTATTTCGGTGCTTTTCAACTTCGAGATCCGCTTTCTGAAAAGTTTACTATTCACACAGATACTATTCATTCAAAAATACTATTCATCCCGATATATTTTCATTTCTCTTAAATAGAAAAAATTCGGGGTGTTACAGGTTTTGACATTAAAAAAGTATTTTTGGCCAGTAAATAAATAGTTTGGTACAACTATCTACTGGCTAAAAGTATTTTTTTAATGCCAAAAGCTCTATTTGATTTTTTTTACGTCGTTTGATTGATATCCAAGTAGAATTTTTGGAGAATTAAAAAAGCTGAAAATGGTCTACTCGAAGAAGCTCAAAATTTGAGCTTCTTCAAATATATCTTTTTGAGTTTATTTTTTTTAAAAAATCAAAATGTCTACTATACCCCTATTTTATTATATCTTTATTACTTTATAATCTTATTACACTTTATTTATAAATATAAACACGTAACCTTCATTTTCATTCATTTTTTGTTTCATGAAAACTTTTGAGAACTTATTTTTAACTAATAAGTTTTCTATATTTTGTATTTTTTATATTTTTTTTAATCTCTATTGTCATGAATATTATACGTCATATTTGTTATATATATATATATATAATATAATTGGTTTTGTTATTAGTTCATTGATATATACTTACATAAATGATTATTGGTTTTTTGATTAATTAATTTTTTATGGTTGAGATTGAAGTCGTTACATTCTTAGAATTAATATACTACTCATCTCTCTTATATCCTTTTTGGTAAATTAATAATCTAAAAGTACTTTAAAAATAATTTAATCAAACAGTCTACAATTTAAAAGAGTTTTTTTAATTAACAATCAAACAACTAATAACTTTCTTCCAAAAGATCTAATCCTAAAAGATCTACTTGAAAAAGTTATACCAAACGAAGTCTTATTATATTTGTTATATATATATATATAATATAATTGATTTTGTTATTAGTTCATTGATATATACTTATATAAATGATTATTGGTTTTTTGATTAATTAATTTTTTATGGTTGAGATTAAAGTCGTTACATTCTTAGAATTAATATACTACTCATCTCTCTTATATCATTTTTGATAAATTAATAATCTAGAAGTACTTTAAAAATAATTTAATCAAACAATCTATAATTTAAAAGAGTTTTTTTAATTAACAATTAAATAATCAATAACTTTATTTCAAAAGATCTATTTTCAAAAAATCTAATCCTAAAAAATTTACTTGAAGAAATTATACCAAATGAAGTCTTATTATATTTGTTTAAGGTTTCCTCTCCAAGCTTGTAGAGGTAGCGGCAATTTCTAGGACAGCAATTTACCAAACATTTGTTCAGGATCTCTTGCTCGCCTCCTCCGCATCTCCTCCTCTTGATCCCTAATGGTATTTACTTCCCTTAGCCAGCTTTCCACTCGTTCTGTACATCTTAAAAAGTAATTTTGCTTCTCTTCGTCTTGTACCCTTCTTTGGACGTCTTCTTCCATGTACTGGAGAGTATCCATAGCAAGCGCCAAATTCCGAAGCTTCTCTTCGAAACGACAGATGTAACGTCTACACTGCAGTGCAGTCCCATAATCGAGTGAAGATGTTTAGGATAGGGCTCACTAAATCCATGGCTTTGCAGATCGCAAAAGAATAGCTGAAAACAACAAGCTGTCTATTTGGACATTATCAGCTTCATTAAGTTGAAAATTTGTAAATTCCACCAAACAATAATAATTCATTAAAAAGGCGAGTGGAAAAAAAAGGGAGTCCTCTCGTGCTTCTCTCTGTGAGAGGAACAGGTAGAGGGAGAGATCCAACCTTGTTAGTGAGCCTCTTAGCTTGAGAGGAGGTGTGGGTCAGCAAGTTTTCTCCGCATCTCTTCTCTTGCTCTTCTAATTTCTTTAGTTCATGGACGCCGAGGAGATTGCTAAGGTTATGTCAGGGGCTCTCTCTTTCAGAAGAGGAAGGGCTGGTCTGTAGGATCGAAGGGGAGGAAAGGGAGGTGGGTTTTGAGGTTGTGGCTCACTGTTTGGTGGGTAAGGTGTTAGCAGGGAAGAAGGTGAATAGAGAAGCTTTCAAGGCAGTCATTGAGCAGCTTTGGGGGCTGATAGGAAGAGTAGAAGTGGAAGCCATTGCGGACAACCTGTTTATGTTTTACTTTAAGAGGAAGGAGGACCGAAACCGTGTCTGGAACACGGAGCCATGACATTTTGACGATGACCTAATAGTATTAGAGAAACCGGAGGAGCTGGGGACATTTCTAAGATAGGGTTCGACAAGGTGGACATGTGGGTCCAAATACATAACATCCCTAGTCAAGAGAAGGCAGTACTAATCTGGGGAACTTG
>CM034464.1:10672092-10684355 GCA_019925255.1 Litchi chinensis | reverse complement strand
AGCCATGACCATGCTATCTCGGGGTCTCCGGTCCCGTCATATTGCTTAGCGCCTAATCTGATGGCGCGCTCTGACGTCGCTCCTGTCTCCCGCGACTGCCGAAGGACCGCTGCTAGCATTTGGGCTATCTGCTCTGTGTGGTCCTGGGGTAGACTCTGATCCTGCTGGCTGTGACGGCCTCGGGTGTGAGGAACTAGCTGGCACGTTGACGGACTCGTCAACCTGCTCTCTTTTGGTGTAGGGTGCCTCTGTGGCTAGCCGTCTCGTCCTTGGACGATCTCTACGCTGCATGACTATAGATGTATTTAATACACTAATAGCCAAAAATCAAAATTCAAGTTTAGCAAACTAGCTCAATAAAGTCTGGCATGATAATTTCATGCAATATTAATTTAAACTCTTCTGTATAAACTTTTACTTAGCAACTTACTTCGAAGCATATTCATAATATGCTGAATTTAATTACTATAACTTATACTTTAACTTATGCAATCGATGAAAGCATAACTCTTAAAATCTTTAAAAGAATGCATGCACATAATAATTTCGTGCCTCAAGCATAACTAGCGCACAATTTGTGCGGAATAGTTCAAACTTTTCTCTGAAAACTTTTTCTTAACTGAACGAGAACCTGGCTCTGATACCAATTTGACAGGACCCTTCCCAGACCTTATCTAAGCTCTCATCTGGAGGATCCTGCCGGGCACTTCAACGGATTCATCGAAACCGACTCGTCGGATCGAAGACCTCCGGGAAGCGAACCCTATCTTTCTGTATCCGGTTTACTCGTTAAAATTAAATTAGTGATTAAATTTTATTTGTAACGGGTTGGGAGGGATAAACTTTTCGCAACTTTTGTTTCAAATATTTTTATAAAATTTTCGGCAGCATAACGGCTGCATTTTTGATAAACCAAAAATTTCACCTGTAAGGAAAACAACACTTCGACTATTTCTGAACACCTCCCAACTTCTTTAATTCTCAATCATGCATTATCCATCACAATTTCATAAGCATAAACAATTCATAAGATTCATAAGTGCACCATATATATAAATGCAAGAATAGTTATCACTTTTACATTTCCTACATCATTTAAATTCAAAATATACACAATTAATTACGTATACAAAATATATCCCAGCGTCTTGCGCGATTGCCCACCTATAGATGTATATATACAAAGCAAAAGTGGGTCTCGTCCGGCGGTGGCACGAAATGAAAACAAACAAGCTACAAAACAAACAATAAGTTAGTGCAATAACATCATAGGATATCATATCACACATACTAACATACAATTTACAAGTCTTAAAATTTTCTTTAAAATTCTCCATGTATACCCTTGACTCGTTTTGACCATCACGGGCGATTTTAACTAACGCCAACGTGAAGCTTACTAATGCATCTCAACCACTACGTTACGGAATTTACTGCATCGTACGTAGGGCGCTAACTATTCACTGAGCAACTACAATGCGGAATTCTCTGCATCGCAATGTAGTGCTAAATCTCTAGACGACTACGAGCGGAATTTACTGCATCGCTTCGTAGCGCTAACTGTCAACTATCCAACTACGTGCGGAATTGTCTGCATCGCAACGTAGCGCTATACTTTTCTATAAAACTGAGCGATTACGGACGGAATTCTCTGCATCGTCACGTAACGCTAAATCTCATAGCTTTTAAGGTGTACACATGGGTTTTCATATTACTTTTCTTTGAGTGCAAAAGCACAAATTCACTAATTTGAAAATCTTGAAAGCTTTCTTAGTTCATTTTCTCTACATGCAACTCATAATCATTTTCTAGAAACATATGGATTACATAGAAATCCATACGCTTAACTTTAACTATATCATTATATTTTATTTTCAAATTGCTTCATTACTTAGCTATCACATTTATTTAATAAAATCAATAATTGGCATAAAAATTTTAAGAGCTCTAAAGTGGCGAACCACTTACAAGTCACTTCAAATTTCTTCACCACCACTCCAACACTCCTTTTCGCTTCTTAAGGCTCTCCTACAATATAATCCAACCAACAATCTTGGTTTAGGATTCAAAAGATATTACCATTTCACTTTAAATTCAACACATATTTTATTAATAAATCATTTAGTCTAACTCAATATATATATATATATTCTCCACTTTATTTTATTTTCCTTTAACAATCATACTTTAACTCAATTACTTCCTTTGATGCTCAAGTGCTCAAGCACATCATACTCGTCATCCAACATCTATAAAATTTATTCAAGAACTTCATCATTCATTCCCATAGATTTCCAATACAAATATTAACTAACCAATTATTACACTTACTAAATAAATTCACAACCCCATCAATTTTCCAATTAACATTCTCATATGCATTTCCATTTATTTCTTTGGCATTAAAACAATCAAACATCTTATAATCCTCAACCACACACATTTAATTATTGAATAACATTCTAGGAATCATTTCTTTGCATTGAATACTTTAACATCCAAATTCCAAATGTCCATCTTTCTTGCATCTTTTGATTCCAATCATTATAATTTCATTCTCTAAACCTTATATCACTTCTTCAAACAAAAATCAAATTTAAATACATGCAACAACACAATAACTCATTTTTCTTTTCAAAGCTTCATTTCTATCTCTATTTCATTCTTAGCTACCAACCATCTCATTTTCATTCTATAGTTTTATACAACTCACTCAATCATTTTAAAATAAGCTCAACACATATAAAAACAACAATTGCTCAAGCACTTATATAGTTATTCCTCAACAACTCATTCATCCTTTTCATCTCAATCAATAATCACCAAAAACACTTCAATAATCATCCATAAAATCAATTATAACCTTAAACAAAAAGAATCCATTAAAATCATCAATTTTAATTCATCAAACCCCAAACTCTTACCTCTCCAAAATTGATCCAAGATTATTTAATCCTCTTCTTCCTTTCCAAGCATGGATTAATGAAGCCCAACCTTGATTTTGCCCAAATAATCCATCAAAACCTCATATAAATTAATAACAACCAAAAATCCATCAACCAACTACAAATTACATCACTTGTCCTCACCTTTCTTTCTTGACAAAGGTGGATGGATTTGAGGGGCTACAAAGGATGGATCACCTCCTCATCTTCTCTTCTTCTTCTTCTTTTCTTCTTCTCTTCTTCACGACCTGCAGAACTTCTTCTTCTTCTTCCGTTCTGCTCACGTTCCAGCCCTCTCTCTCTCTCTCTCGGTTCAGCTCACGAGTTCCAGCTTCTCTTTCACGGTTTCTCTCCTTTTTCACGGCTGCAGACTTCTTCTTCTTCCAGATCTGCTCACGGTTCAGCTCCAGCTCTCTCCATCTTTTCGGTTCTGCTCATGCTTCACGGTCAGCTCTCTCTCTCTCTTTTCTATTTTTTTTTTTCTTTTCGGTTCTGCTTCATTTTTCCAGTTTCAGCTCACTTACCCGATTTCTTCTCCTCTCACCGACCTATCTCTCTCTCAACCGACTTCACATTTGATTCATGCCAAAGTTGCCATTAACTTATCTCCTTAATCACAACAATGCCACTAGTCATGAATAAAATCATTTAATTGGTTAATTGATTCATCCAATTATTCACTAACAATACATTCCATTTCATTAATTAACTCTCAACCAAATCAATTGCTTTTTGACTTAAAGATGTCACAATATCATTGGCCTTCACCCAAGCACATGGATTGTGCTTCTTTAATACATATCATCTCCTACACATTTAATGTTATATTTAACTTAAATTTTAATCCTTACTTAACACTAATTAATTCCAAAAATATTCCATGATCATCCTATCGTCAAATTGACCATGCAATCCTCTAATTGGGCATCTTAACTTTCAATTCCATGCTTTGAAAAATTTTCAATCAGCTATAAACTCATTAAAATCCACAACGTTCTCAACGGGGCGTTTTTATCAATAAATATTCGGAACCTTTAAAATCCACTCAAACGAACTCATCTTTACTCTGCTTCAGCTTCTAATAACTCAAATTCATATTATGGAGCTTTTGATATCTGGGATCCATTTTCCGAAAATCACTATTCACACGAACACTATTCACCGAAAACACTATTCACCGAAAATTTTTTTATTTCACGAAACTTAAGGAAATATTCCTTTTACCGAAAATCACTATTCACTCAAAATACTATTCACATGAAATCACTATTCATCTGAAAATACTATTTCGTCCGAAAATACTTTTTATCCGAGAAACACTATTTCTTCCAAGAAACTGAAATTCCGGGTCTTATAATGAAATTCAATTAATCTAATGTAGAGATTTATTTTACCTCTCTAATCCATCTTTTAACACTAAGAGGTTATAGGTCGAGACTAGGGGTTTACACAACGACCCCGTCTAGTTTCGTTTAGAGTTGCCGTTATGCACCGTGCATCACTTTAGCCGATTTGGGACTCATATTCCGTTTAATGTGGTTAGGTGACACCGGAAGGCTCCTAATTTGCTCGTGTCATCGTATACACCATTTCGAGAGGTTTGGTACCCAACGACCCCATCTAGTTTCGTTTAGAGTTGCCGTTATGCACCGTGCATCACTTTACCCGATTTTGCACTCATATTCCGTTTACTGTGGTTAGGTGACACCGGAAGGCTCCTAATTTGCTCGTGTCATCGTATACACCATTTCGAGAGGTTTGGTACCCAACGACCCCATCTAGTTTCGTTTAGAGTTGCCGTTATGCACCGTGCATCACTTTACCCGATTTGGCACTCATATTCCGTTTACTGTGGTTAGGTGACACCGGAAGGCTTCTAATTTGCTCGTGTCATCGTATACACCATTACGAGAGGTTTGGTGTCCAACGGCCCCTTCTAGTTTCGTTTAGAGTTGCCGTTATGCACCGTGCATCACTTTAGCCGCCGATTAGGCACTCATATTCCGTTTACTGTGGTTAGGTGACACCGGAAGGCTCCTAATTTTCACGACTCATCGTATACACCATTTCGAGAGATTTGCTGCCCAACGACCCCGTCTAGTTTCGTTTAGAGTTGCCGTTATGCACCGTGCATCACTTTAGCCGATTTGGGACTCATATTCCGTTTACTTGTGGTTAGGTGACACCGGAAGGCTCCTAATTTGCTCGTGTCATCGTATACACCATTTCGAGAGGTTTGGTACCCAACGACCCATCTAGTTTCGTTTAGAGTTGCCGTTATGCACCGTGCATCACTTTACCCGATTTGGCACTCATATTCCGTTTACTGTGGTTAGGTGACACCGGAAGGCTCCTAATTTGCTCGTGTCATCGTATACACCATTTCGAGAGGTTTGGTACCCAACGAGCCCGTCTAGTTTCGTTTAGTGTTGCCGTTATGCACCGTGCATCACTTTAGCCGATTTGGGACTCATCTTCCGATTACTGTGGTTAGGTGACACCGGAAGGCTCCTAATTTTCACGACTCATCGTATACACCATTTCGAGAGGTTTGCTGCCCAACGACCCCGTCTAGTTTCGTTTAGAGTTGCCGTTATGCACCGTGCATCACTTTAGCCGATTTGGCACTCATATTCCGTTTACTGTGGTTAGGTGACACCGGAAGGCTCCTAATTTTCACAACTCATCGTATACACCATTTCGAGAGGTTTGGTACCCAACGACCCCATCTAGTTTCGTTTAGAGTTGCCGTTATGCACCGTGCATCACTTTACCCGATTTGGCACTCATATTCCGTTTACTGTGGTTAGGTGACACCGGAAGGCTCCTAATTTGCTCGTGTCATCGTATACACCATTTCGAGAGGTTTGGTACCCAACGAGCCCGTCTAGTTTCGTTTAGTGTTGCCGTTATGCACCGTGCATCACTTTAGCCGATTTGGGACTCATCTTCCGATTACTGTGGTTAGGTGACACCGAAGGCTCCTAATTTTCACGACTCATCGTATACACCATTTCGAGAGGCTTTGCTGCCCAACGACCCCGTCTAGTTTCGTTTAGAGTTGCCGTTATGCACCGTGCATCACTTTAGCCGATTTGGCACTCATATTCCGTTTACTGTGGTTAGGTGACACCGGAAGGCTCCTAATTTTCTCACAATCATCGTATACACCATTTCGAGAGGTTTGGTACCCAACGACCCCGTCTAGTTTCGTTTAGAGTTGCCGTTATGCATCGTGCATCACTTTACCCGATTTGGCACTCATATTCCGTTTACTGTGGTTAGGTGACACCGGAAGGCTCATAATTTGCTCGTGTCATCGTATACACCATTTCGAGAGGTTTGGTACCCAACGAGCCCGACTAGTTTCGTTTAGTGTTGCCGTTATGCACCGTGCATCACTTTACATTCCGATTTGGCACTCATATTCCGTTTACTGTGGTTAGGTGACACCGGAAGGCTCCTAATTTGCTCGTGTCATCGTATACACCATTACGAGAGGTTTGGTGCCCAACGGCCCCTTCTAGTTTCGTTTAGAGTAGCCGTTATGCACCGTGCATCACTTTAGCCGATTTGGCACTCATATTCCGTTTACTGTGGTTAGGTGACACCGGAAGGCTCCTAATTTTCACGACTCATCGTATACACCCATTTCGAGAGATTTGCTGCCCAACGACCCCGTCTAGTTTCGTTTAGAGTTGCCGTTATGCACCGTGCATCACTTTAGCCGATTTGGGACTCATATTCCGTTTACTGTGGTTAGGTGACACCGGAAGGCTCCTAATTTGCTCGTGTCATCGTATACACCATTTCGAGAGGTTTGGTGCCCAACGACCCCATCTAGTTTCGTTTAGAGTTGCCGTTATGCACCGTGCATCACTTTACCCGATTTGGCACTCATATTCCGTTTACTGTGGTTAGGTGACACCGGAAGGCTCCTAATTTGCTCGTGTCATCGTATACACCATTTCGAGAGGTTTGGTACCCAACGAGCCCGTCTAGTTTCGTTTAGTGTTGCCGTTATGCACCGTGCATCACTTTAGCCGATTTGGGACTCATATTCCGATTACTGTGGTTAGGTGACACCGGAAGGCTCCTAATTTTCACACTCATCGTATACACCATTTCGAGAGGCTTGGTGCCCAACGACCCCGTCTAGTTTCGTTTAGAGTTGCCGTTATGCACCGTGCATCACTTTAGCCGATTTGGCACTCATATTCCGTTTACTGTGGTTAGGTGACACCGGAAGGCTCATAATTTGCTCGTGTCATCGTATACACCATTTCGAGAGGTTTGGTACCCAACGAGCCCGACTAGTTTCGTTTACTGTTGCCGTTATGCACCGTGCATCACTTTAACCGATTTGGCACTCATATTCCGTTTACTGTGGTTAGGTGACACCGGAAGGCTTTAATTTGCTCGTGTCATCGTATACACCATTACGAGAGGTTTGGTGTCCAACGGCCCCTTCTAGTTTCGTTTAGAGTAGCCGTTATGCACCGTGCATCACTTTAGCCGATTTGGCACTCATATTCCGTTTACTGTGGTTAGGTGACACCGAAGGCTCCTAATTTTCACGACTCATCGTATACACCATTTCGAGAGATTTGCTGCCCAACGACCCCGTCTAGTTTCGTTTAGAGTTGCCGTTATGCACCGTGCATCACTTTAGCCGATTTGGGACTCATATTCCGTTTACTGTGGTTAGGTGACACCGAAGGCTCCTAATTTGCTCGGTCATCGTATACACCATTTCGAGAGGTTTGGTACCCAACGACCCCATCTAGTTTCGTTTAGAGTTGCCGTTATGCACCGTGCATCACTTTAGCCCGATTTTGGCACTCATATTCCGTTTACTGTGGTTAGGTGACACCGGAAGGCTCCTAATTTGCTCGTGTCATCGTATACACCATTTCGAGAGGTTTGGTACCCAACGACCCGTCTAGTTTCGTTTAGTGTTGCCGTTATGCACCGTGCATCACTTTAGCCGATTTGGGACTCATCTTCCGATTACTGTGGTTAGGTGACACCGGAAGGCTCCTAATTTTCACGACTCATCGTATACACCATTTCGAGAGGCTTGCTGCCCAACGACCCCGTCTAGTTTCGTTTAGAGTTGCCGTTATGCACCGTGCATCACTTTAGCCGATTTGGGACTCATATTCCGTTTACTGTGGTTAGGTGACACCGGAAGGCTCCTAATTTGCTCGTGTCATCGTATACACCATTTCGAGAGGTTTGGTACCCAACGACCCCATCTAGTTTCGTTTAGAGTTGCCGTTATGCACCGTGCATCACTTTACCCGATTTGGCACTCATATTCCGTTTACTGTGGTTAGGTGACACCGGAAGGCTCCTAATTTGCTCGTGTCATCGTATACACCATTTCGAGAGGTTTGGTACCCAACGAGCCCGTCTAGTTTCGTTAGTGTTGCCGTTATGCACCGTGCATCACTTTCACTTTCCGATTTTGCACTCATATTCCGTTTACTGTGGTTAGGTGACACCGGAAGGCTTCTAATTTGCTCGTGTCATCGTATACACCATTACGAGAGGTTTGGTGTCCAACGGCCCCTTCTAGTTTCGTTTAGAGTTGCCGTTATGCACAGTGCATCACTTTAGCCGATTTTGGCACTCATATTCCGTTTACTGTGGTTAGGTGACACCGGAAGGCTCCTAATTTTCACGACTCATCGTATACACCATTTCGAGAGATTTGCTGCCCAACGACCCCGTCTAGTTTCGTTTAGAGTTGCCGTTATGCACCGTGCATCACTTTAGCCGATTTGGGACTCATATTCCGTTTACTGTGGTTAGGACACCGGAAGGCTCCTAATTTGCTCGTGTCATCGTAACACACCATTTCGAGAGGTTTGGTACCCAACGACCCCATCTAGTTTCGTTTAGAGTTGTCGTTATGCACCGTGCATCACTTTACCCGATTTGGCACTCATATTCCGTTTACTGTGGTTAGGTGACACCGGAAGGCTCCTAATTTGCTCGTGTCATCGTATACACCATTTCGAGAGGTTTGGTACCCAACGACGCCGTCTAGTTTCGTTTAGTGTTGCCGTTATGCACCGTGCATCACTTTAGCCGATTTGGGACTCATCTTCCGTTTACTGTGGTTAGGTGACACCGGAAGGCTCCTAATTTTCACGACTCATCGTATACACCATTTCAGAGGCTTGCTGCCCAACGACCCCGTCTAGTTTCGTTTAGAGTTGCCGTTATGCACCGTGCATCACTTTAGCCGATTTGGCACTCATATTCCGTTTACTGTGGTTAGGTGACACCGGAAGGCTCCTAATTTTCACAACTCATCGTATACACCATTTCGAGAGGTTTGGTACCCAACGACCCCGTCTAGTTTCGTTTAGAGTTGCCGTTATGCATCGTGCATCACTTTACCCGATTTGGCACTCATATTCCGTTTACTGTGGTTAGGTGACACCGGAAGGCTCATAATTTGCTCGTGTCATCGTATACACCATTTCGAGAGGTTTGGTACCCAACGAGCCCGTCTAGTTTCGTTTAGTGTGGCCGTTATGCACCGTGCATCATTTTACCCGATTTTGCACTCATATTCCGTTTACTGTGGTTAGGTGACACCGGAAGGCTTCTAATTTGCTCGTGTCATCGTATACACCATTACGAGAGGTTTGGTGTCCAACGGCCCCTTCTAGTTTCGTTTAGAGTAGTCGTTATACACCGTGCATCACTTTAGCCGATTTGGCACTCATATTCCGTTTACTGTGGTTAGGTGACACCGGAAGGCTCCTAATTTTCACGACTCATCGTATACACCATTTCGAGAGGTTTGCTGCCCAACGACCCCGTCTAGTTTCGTTTAGAGTTGCCGTTATGCACCGTGCATCACTTTAGCCGCCGATTGGGACTCATATTCCGTTTACTGTGGTTAGGTGACACCGGAAAGGCTCCTAATTTGCTCGTGTCATCGTATACACCATTTCGAGAGGTTTGGTACCCAACGACCAATCTAGTTTCGTTTAGAGTTGCCGTTATGCACCGTGCATCACTTTACCCGATTTGGCACTCATATTCCGATTACTGTGGTTAGGTGACACCGGAAGGCTCCTAATTTTCACGACTCATCGTATACACCATTTCGAGAGGCTTGCTGCCCAACGACCCCGTCTAGTTCGTTTAGAGTTGCCGTTATGCACCGTGCATCACTTTAGCCGATTTGGCACTCATATTCCGTTTACTGTGGTTAGGTGACACCGGAAGGCTCCTAATTTTCACAACTCATCGTATACACCATTTTGAGAGGTTTGGTACCCAACGACCCCGTCTAGTTTCTTTTAGAGTTGCCGTTATGCATCGTGCATCACTTTAGCCGATTTGGCACTCATATTCCGTTTACTGTGGTTAGGTGACACCGGAAGGCTCATAATTTGCTCGTGTCATCGTATACACCATTTCGAGAGGTTTGGTACCCAACGACCCGTCTAGTTTCGTTTAGTGTTGCCGTTATGCACCGTGCATCACTTTACCCGATTTGGCACTCATATTCCGTTTACTGTGGTTAGGTGACACCGGAAGGCTTCTAATTTGCTCGTGTCATCGTATACACCATTACGAGAGGTTTGGTGTCCAACGGCCCCTTCTAGTTTCGTTTAGAGTAGCCGTTATGCACCGTGCATCACTTTAGCCGATTTGGCACTCATATTCCGTTTACTGTGGTTAGGTGACACCGGAAGGCTCCTAATTTTCACGACTCATCGTATACACCATTTCGAGAGATTTGCTGCCCAACGACCCCGTCTAGTTTCGTTTAGAGTTGCCGTTATGCACCGTGCATCACTTTAGCCGATTTGGGACTCATATTCCGTTTACTGTGGTTAGGTGACACCGGAAGGCTCCTAATTTGCTCGTGTCATCGTATACACCATTTCGAGAGGTTTGGTACCCAACGACCCATCTAGTTTCGTTTAGAGTTGCCGTTATGCACCGTGCACACTTACACTTTACTTTACACCGATTTGGCACTCATATTCCGTTTACTGTGGTTAGGTGACACCGGAAGGCTCCTAATTTGCTCGTGTCATCGTATACACCATTTCGAGAGGTTTGGTACCCAACGAGCCCGTCTAGTTTCGTTTAGTGTTGCCGTTATGCACCGTGCATCACCTTACCGATTTGGCACTCATATTCCGTTTACTGTGGTTAGGTGACACCGGAAGGCTTCTAATTTTGCTCGTGTCATCGTATACACCATTACGAGAGGTTTGGTGTCCAACGGCCCCTTCTAGTTTCGTTTAGAGTAGCCGTTATGCACAGTGCATCACTTTAGCCGATTTGGCACTCATATTCCGTTTACTGTGGGTTAGGTGACACCGGAAGGCTCCTAATTTGCTCGTGTCATCGTATACACCATTTCGAGAGGTTTGGTACCCAACGACCCCATCTAGTTTCGTTTAGAGTTGCCGTTATGCACCGTGCATCACTTTACCCGATTTGGCACTCATATTCCGTTTACTGTGTTTAGGTGACACCGGAAGGCTCCTAATTTGCTCGTGTCATCGTATACACATTTCGAGAGGTTTGGTACCCAACGACCCCATCTAGTTTCGTTTAGAGTTGTCGTTATGCACCGTGCATCACTTTACCCGATTTGGCACTCATATTCCGTTTACTGTGGTTAGGTGACACCGGAAGGCTCCTAATTTGCTCGTGTCATCGTATACACCATTTCGAGAGGTTTGGTACCCAACGAGCCCGTCTAGTTTCGTTTAGTGTTGCCGTTATGCACCGTGCATCACTTTAGCCGATTTGGACTCATCTTCCGATTACTGTGGTTAGGTGACACCGGAAGGCTCCTAATTTTCACGACTCATCGTATACACCATTTCGAGAGGCTTGCTGCCCAACCAACGACCCCGTCTAGTTTCGTTTAGAGTTGCCGTTATGCACCGTGCATCACTTTAGCCGATT
This sequence comes from Litchi chinensis, assembly GCA_019925255.1. Classification (NCBI taxonomy): domain Eukaryota; kingdom Viridiplantae; phylum Streptophyta; class Magnoliopsida; order Sapindales; family Sapindaceae; genus Litchi; species Litchi chinensis. The sequence goes on along the minus strand of CM034464.1, from coordinate 10,672,452 downwards.
TGGCACTCATATTCCGTTTACTGTGGTTAGGTGACACCGGAAGGCTCCTAATTTTCACAACTCATCGTATACACCATTTCGAGAGGTTTGGTACCCAACGACCCCGTCTAGTTTCGTTTAGAGTTGCCGTTATGCATCGTGCATCACTTTACCCGATTTGCACTCATATTCCGTTTACTGTGGTTAGGTGACACCGGAAGCTCATAATTTGCTCGTGTCATCGTATACACCATTTCGAGAGGTTTGGTACCCAACGATCCCTTCTAGTTTCGTTTAGTGTTGCCGTTATGCACCGTGCATCACTTTACCCGATTTGGCACTCATATTCCGTTTACTGTGGTTAGGTGACACCGGAAGGCT
>CM034464.1:10638735-10671592 GCA_019925255.1 Litchi chinensis | reverse complement strand
AATGGTGTATACGATGATATGAGCAAATTAGGAGCCTGCAGTGTCACCTCAATAAACGGAATATGAGTGCAAAATCGGCAAAAGTGATGCACGGTGCATAACGGCAACTCTAAACAAAACTAGACGAGGTCGTTGGGCAGCAAACCTCTCGAAATGGTGTATGTATACGATGAGTCGAGAAAATTAGGAGCCTTCCAGTGTCACCTAACCACAGTAAACGGAATATGAGTCCCAAATCGGCTAAAGTGATGCACGGTGCATAACGGCAACTCTAAACGAAACTAGACGGGGTCGTTGGGCACCAAACCTCTCGAAATGGTGTATAAGATGAGACGAGCAAATTAGGAGCCTTCCGTGTGTCAACTAACCACAGTAGTAAACGGAATATGAGGGCCAAATCGGCTAAAGTGATGCACGGTGCATAACGGCAACTCTAAACGAAACTAGACGGGGTCGTTGGGTACCAAACCTCTCGAAATGGTGTATACGATGACACGAGCAAATTAGGAGCCTTCCGTGTCACCTAACCACAGTAAACGGAATATGAGTCAAAATCGGCTAAAGTGATGCACGGTGCATAACGGCAACTCTAAACGAAACTAGACGGGGTCGTTGGGCACCAAACCTCTCGAAATGGTGTATACGATGACACGAGCAAATTAGGAGCCTTCGGTGTACCTAACCACAGTAAACGGAATATGAGTGCCAAATCGGCTAAAGTGATGCACGGTGCATAACGGCAACTCTAAACGAAACTAGACGGGGTCGTTGGGCAGCAAACCTCTCGAAATGGTGTATACGATGAGTCGAGAAAATTAGGAGCCTTCCGGTGTCACCTAACCACAGTAAACGGAATATGAGTGCCAAATCAGCTAAAGTGATGCACGGTGCATAACGGCAACTCTAAACGAAACTAGACGGGGTCGTTGGGTACCAAACCTCTCGAAATGGTGTATACGATGACACGAGCAAATTAGGAGCCTTCCGGTGTCACCTAACCACAGTAAACGGAATATGAGTGCCAAATCGGCTAAAGTGATGCACGGTGCATAACGGCAACTCTAAACGAAACTAGACGGGGTCGTTGGGCACCAAACCTCTCGAAATGGTGTATACGATGAGTCGAGAAAATTAGGAGCCTTCCGGTGTCACCTAACCACAGTAAACGGAATATGAGTCCCAAATCGGCTAAAAGTGATGCACGGTGCATAACGGCAACTCTAAACGAAACTAGACGGGGTCGTTGGGTACCAAACCTCTCGAAATGGTGGTGTATACGATGACACGAGCAAATTAGGAGCCTTCCGGTGTCACCTAACCACAGTAAACGGAATATGAGTGCCAAATCGGCTAAAGTGATGCACGGTGCATAACGGCAACTCTAAACGAAACTAGACGGGGTCGTTGGGTACCAAACCTCTCGAAATGGTGTATACGATGACACGAGCAAATTAGGAGCCTTCCGGTGTCACCTAACCACAGTAAACGGAATATGAGTGCCAAATCGGCTAAAGTGATGCACGGTGCATAACGGCAACTCTAAACGAAACTAGACGGGGTCGTTGGGCACCAAACCTCTCGAAATGGTGTATACGATGAGTTGTAAAATTAGGAGCCTTCCGGTGTCACCTAACCACAGTAAACGGAATATGAGTGCCAAATCGGCTAAAGTGATGCACGGTGCATAACGGCAACTCTAAACGAAAACTAGACGGGGTCGTTGGGCACCAAACCTCTCGAAATGGTGTATACGATGAGTCATGAGCAAATTAGGAGCCTTCCGGTGTCACCTAACCACAGTAAACGGAATATGAGTGCCAAATCGGCTAAAGTGATGCACGGTGCATAACGGCAACTCTAAACGAAACTAGACGGGGTCGTTGGGCACCAAACCTCTCGAAATGGTGTATACGATGACACGAGCAAATTAGGAGCCTTCCGGTGTCACCTAACCACAGTAAACGGAATATGAGTGCCAAATCGGCTAAAGTGATGCACGGTGCATAACGGCAACTCTAAACGAAACTAGAAGGGGTCGTTGGGCACCAAACCTCTCGAAATGGTGTATACGATGAGACGACAAATTAGGAGCCTTCCGGTGTCACCTAACCACAGTAAACGGAATATGAGTGCAATCGGCTAAAGTGATGCACGGTGCATAACGGCAACTCTAAACGAAACTAGACGGCTCGTTGGGCACCAAACCTCTCGAAATGGTGTATACGATGAGACGAGCAAATTAGGAGCCTTCCGGTGTCACCTAACCACAGTAAACGGAATATGAGTGCCAAATCGGGTAAAGTGATGCACGGTGCATAACGGCAACTCTAAACGAAACTAGACGGGGTCGTTGGGTACCAAACCTCTCGAAATGGTGTATACGATGAGATGAGTTGTAATAAAATACAAATAGGAGCCTTCCGGTGTCACCTAACCACAGTAAACGGAATATGAGTGCCAAATCGGCTAAAGTGATGCACGGTGCATAACGGCAACTCTAAACGAAACTAGACGGGGTCGTTGGGCACCAAACCTCTCGAAATGGTGTATACGATGAGTCGTGAGCAAATTAGGAGCCTTCCGGTGTCACCTAACCACAGTAAACGGAATATGAGTCCCAAATCGGCTAAAGTGATGCACGGTGCATAACGGCAACTCTAAACGAAACTAGACGGGGTCGTTGGGCACCAAACCTCTCGAAATGGTGTATACGATGACACGAGCAAATTAGGAGCCTTCCGGTGTCACCTAACCACAGTAAACGGAATATGAGTGCCAAATCGGCTAAAGTGATGCACGGTGCATAACGGCAACTCTAAACGAAACTAGACGGGGTCGTTGGGCACCAAACCTCTCGAAATGGTGTATACGATGACACGAGCAAATTAGGAGCCTTCCGGTGTCACCTAACCACAGTAAACGGAATATGAGTGCAAATCGGCTAAAGTGATGCACGGTGCATAACGGCAACTCTAAACGAAACTAGACGGGGTCGTTGGGCACCAAACCTCTCGAAATGGTGTATACGATGAGACGAGCAAATTAGGAGCCTTCCGGTGTCACCTAACCACAGTAAACGGAATATGAGTGCCAAATCGGCTAAAGTGATGCACGGTGCATAACGGCAACTCTAAACGAAACTAGACGGGGTCGTTGGGTACCAAACCTCTCGAAATGGTGTATACGATGACACGAGCAAATTAGAAGCCTTCCGGTGTCACCTAACCACAGTAAACGGAATATGAGTGCAAATCGGCTAAAGTGATGCACGGTGCATAACGGCAACTCTAAACGAAACTAGACGGGGTCGTTGGGTACCAAACCTCTCGAAATGGTGTATACGATGTTGTGAGCAAATTAGGAGCCTTCCGGTGTCACCTAACCACAGTAAACGGAATATGAGTGCCAAATCGGCTAAAGTGATGCACGGTGCATAACGGCAACTCTAAACGAAACTAGACGGGGTCGTTGGGCACCAAACCTCTCGAAATGGTGTATACGATGAGTCGAGAAAATTAGGAGCCTTCCGGTGTCACCTAACCACAGTAAACGGAATATGAGTGCCAAATCGGCTAAAGTGATGCACGGTGCATAACGGCAACTCTAAACGAAACTAGACGGGTCGTTGGGTACCAAACCTCTCGAAATGGTGTATACGATGACACGAGCAAATTAGGAGCCTTCCGGTGTCACCTAACCACAGTAAACGGAATATGAGTGCCAAATCGGCTAAAGTGATGCACGGTGCATAACGGCAACTCTAAACGAAACTAGACGGGTCGTTGGGCACCAAACCTCTCGAAATGGTGTATACGATGAGACGAGCAAATTAGGAGCCTTCCGGTGTCACCTAACCACAGTAAACGGAATATGAGTGCCAAATCGGCTAAAGTGATGCACGGTGCATAACGGCAACTCTAAACGAAACTAGACGGGGTCGTTGGGCACCAAACCTCTCGAAATGGTGTATACGATGAGTCAGAAAATTAGGAGCCTTCCGGTGTCACCTAACCACAGTAAACGGAATATGAGTGCCAAATCGGCTAAAGTGATGCACGGTGCATAACGGCAACTCTAAACGAAACTAGACGGGGTCGTTGGGCACCAAACCTCTCGAAATGGTGTATACGATGAGTCGAGCAAATTAGGAGCCTTTCGGTGTCACCTAACCACAGTAAACGGAATATGAGTGCAAATCGGCTAAAGTGATGCACGGTGCATAACGGCAACTCTAAACGAAACTAGACGGGGTCGTTGGGTACCAAACCTCTCGAAATGGTGTATACGATGACACGAGCAAATTAGGAGCCTTCCGGTGTCACCTAACCACAGTAAACGGAATATGAGTGCCAAATCGGCTAAAGTGATGCACGGTGCATAACGGCAACTCTAAACGAAACTAGACGGGGTCGTTGGGCACCAAACCTCTCGAAATGGTGTATACGATGAGACGAGCAAATTAGGAGCCTTCCGGTGTCACCTAACCACAGTAAACGGAATATGAGTGCCAAATCGGCTAAAGTGATGCACGGTGCATAACGGCAACTCTAAACGAAACTAGACGGGGTCGTTGGGCACCAAACCTCTCGAAATGGTGTATACGATGAGTCGAGCAAATTAGGAGCCTTCCGGTGTCACCTAACCACAGTAAACGGAATATGAGTGCCAAATCGGCTAAAGTGATGCACGGTGCATAACGGCAACTCTAAACGAAACTAGACGGGGTCGTTGGGTACCAAACCTCTCGAAATGGTGTATACGATGAGACGAGCAAATTAGGAGCCTTCCGGTGTCACCTAACCACAGTAAACGGAATATGAGTGCCAAATCGGCTAAAGTGATGCACGGTGCATAACGGCAACTCTAAACGAAACTAGACGGGGTCGTTGGGCACCAAACCTCTCGAAATGGTGTATACGATGAGACGAGCAAATTAGGAGCCTTCCGGTGTCACCTAACCACAGTAAACGGAATATGAGTGCCAAATCGGCTAAAGTGATGCACGGTGCATAACGGCAACTCTAAACGAAACTAGACGGGGTCGTTGGGTACCAAACCTCTCGAAATGGTGTATACGATGAGTTGAGCAAATTAGGAGCCTTCCGGTGTCACCTAACCACAGTAAACGGAATATGAGTGCCAAATCGGGTAAAGTGATGCACGGTGCATAACGGCAACTCTAAACGAAACTAGACGGGGTCGTTGGGCACCAAACCTCTCGAAATGGTGTATACGATGAGTCGAGCAAATTAGGAGCCTTCCGGTGTCACCTAACCACAGTAAACGGAATATGAGTGCCAAATCGGCTAAAGTGATGCACGGTGCATAACGGCAACTCTAAACGAAACTAGACGGGGTCGTTGGGCACCAAACCTCTCGAAATGGTGTATACGATGACACGAGCAAATTAGGAGCCTTCCGGTGTCACCTAACCACAGTAAACGGAATATGAGTGCCAAATCGGCTAAAGTGATGCACGGTGCATAACGGCAACTCTAAACGAAACTAGACGGGGTCGTTGGGTACCAAACCTCTCGAAATGGTGTATACGATGAGACGAGCAAATTAGGAGCCTTCCGGTGTCACCTAACCACAGTAAACGGAATATGAGTGCCAAATCGGCTAAAGTGATGCACGGTGCATAACGGCAACTCTAAACGAAACTAGACGGGGTCGTTGGGCACCAAACCTCTCGAAATGGTGTATACGATGACACGAGCAAATTAGGAGCCTTCCGGTGTCACCTAACCACAGTAAACGGAATATGAGTGCCAAATCGGGTAAAGTGATGCACGGTGCATAACGGCAACTCTAAACGAAACTAGACGGGGTCGTTGGGTACCAAACCTCTCGAAATGGTGTATACGATGACACGAGCAAATTAGGAGCCTTCCGGTGTCACCTAACCACAGTAAACGGAATATGAGTGCCAAATCGGGTAAAGTGATGCACGGTGCATAACGGCAACTCTAAACGAAACTAGACGGGGTCGTTGGGTACCAAACCTCTCGAAATGGTGTATACGATGAGTGAGCAAATTAGGAGCCTTCCGGTGTCACCTAACCACAGTAAACGGAATATGAGTGCCAAATCGGCTAAAGTGATGCACGGTGCATAACGGCAACTCTAAACGAAACTAGACGGGGTCGTTGGGCACCAAACCTCTCGAAATGGTGTATACGATGAGTCGAGCAAATTAGGAGCCTTCCGGTGTCACCTAACCACAGTAAACGGAATATGAGTGCCAAATCGGCTAAAGTGATGCACGGTGCATAACGGCAACTCTAAACGAAACTAGACGGGGTCGTTGGGCACCAAACCTCTCGAAATGGTGTATACGATGACACGAGCAAATTAGGAGCCTTCCGGTGTCACCTAACCACAGTAAACGGAATATGAGTGCCAAATCGGGTAAAGTGATGCACGGTGCATAACGGCAACTCTAAACGAAACTAGACGGGGTCGTTGGGTACCAAACCTCTCGAAATGGTGTATACGATGACACGAGCAAATTAGGAGCCTTCCGGTGTCACCTAACCACAGTAAACGGAATATGAGTGCCAAATCGGCTAAAGTGATGCACGGTGCATAACGGCAACTCTAAACGAAACTAGATGGGGTCGTTGGGTACCAAACCTCTCGAAATGGTGTATACGATGACACGAGCAAATTAGGAGCCTTCCGGTGTCACCTAACCACAGTAAACGGAATATGAGTGCCAAATCGGCTAAAGTGATGCACGGTGCATAACGGCAACTCTAAACGAAACTAGACGGGGTCGTTGGGCACCAAACCTCTCGAAATGGTGTATACGATGACACGAGCAAATTAGGAGCCTTCCGGTGTCACCTAACCACAGTAAACGGAATATGAGTGCCAAATCGGCTAAAGTGATGCACGGTGCATAACGGCAACTCTAAACGAAACTAGACGGGGTCGTTGGGTACCAAACCTCTCGAAATGGTGTATACGATGAGACGAGCAAATTAGGAGCCTTCCGGTGTCACCTAACCACAGTAAACGGAATATGAGTGCCAAATCGGCTAAAGTGATGCACGGTGCATAACGGCAACTCTAAACGAAACTAGATGGGGTCGTTGGGTACCAAACCTCTCGAAATGGTGTATACGATGACACGAGCAAATTAGGAGCCTTCCGGTGTCACCTAACCACAGTAAACGGAATATGAGTCCCAAATCGGCTAAAGTGATGCACGGTGCATAACGGCAACTCTAAACGAAACTAGACGGGGTCGTTGGGCACCAAACCTCTCGAAATGGTGTATACGATGAGTCGTGAAAATTAGGAGCCTTCCGGTGTCACCTAACCACAGTAAACGGAATATGAGTGCCAAATCGGCTAAAGTGATGCACGGTGCATAACGGCAACTCTAAACGAAACTAGACGGGGTCGTTGGACACCAAACCTCTCGAAATGGTGTATACGATGAGACGAGCAAATTAGGAGCCTTCCGGTGTCACCTAACCACAGTAAACGGAATATGAGTGCCAAATCGGCTAAAGTGATGCACGGTGCATAACGGCAACTCTAAACGAAACTAGACGGGGTCGTTGGGCACCAAACCTCTCGAAATGGTGTATACGATGACACGAGCAAATTAGGAGCCTTCCGGTGTCACCTAACCACAGTAAACGGAATATGAGTGCCAAATCGGCTAAAGTGATGCACGGTGCATAACGGCAACTCTAAACGAAACTAGACGGGGTCGTTGGGTACCAAACCTCTCGAAATGGTGTATACGATGAGTTGAGCAAATTAGGAGCCTTCCGGTGTCACCTAACCACAGTAAACGGAATATGAGTGCCAAATCGGCTAAAGTGATGCACGGTGCATAACGGCAACTCTAAACGAAACTAGACGGGGTCGTTGGGCACCAAACCTCTCGAAATGGTGTATACGATGAGTCGAGCAAATTAGGAGCCTTCCGGTGTCACCTAACCACAGTAAACGGAATATGAGTGCCAAATCGGCTAAAGTGATGCACGGTGCATAACGGCAACTCTAAACGAAACTAGACGGGTCGTTGGGCACCAAACCTCTCGAAATGGTGTATACGATGAGACGAGCAAATTAGGAGCCTTCCGGTGTCACCTAACCACAGTAAACGGAATATGAGTGCCAAATCGGCTAAAGTGATGCACGGTGCATAACGGCAACTCTAAACGAAACTAGACGGGGTCGTTGGGCACCAAACCTCTCGAAATGGTGTATACGATGAGTCGAGCAAATTAGGAGCCTTCCGGTGTCACCTAACCACAGTAAACGGAATATGAGTGCCAAATCGGCTAAAGTGATGCACGGTGCATAACGGCAACTCTAAACGAAACTAGACGGGGCGTTGGACACCAAACCTCTCGAAATGGTGTATACGATGACACGAGCAAATTAGAAGCCTTCCGGTGTCACCTAACCACAGTAAACGGAATATGAGTGCAAAATCGGCTAAAGTGATGCACGGTGCATAACGGCAACTCTAAACGAAACTAGACGGGGTCGTTGGGTACCAAACCTCTCGAAATGGTGTATACGATGACACGAGCAAATTAGGAGCCTTCCGGTGTCACCTAACCACAGTAAACGGAATATGAGTGCCAAATCGGCTAAAGTGATGCACGGTGCATAACGGCAACTCTAAACGAAACTAGACGGGGTCGTTGGGTACCAAACCTCTCGAAATGGTGTATACGATGAGTTGAGCAAATTAGGAGCCTTCCGGTGTCACCTAACCACAGTAAACGGAATATGAGTGCCAAATCGGCTAAAGTGATGCACGGTGCATAACGGCAACTCTAAACGAAACTAGACGGGGTCGTTGGGCACCAAACCTCTCGAAATGGTGTATACGATGAGTCGAGCAAATTAGGAGCCTTCCGGTGTCACCTAACCACAGTAAACGGAATATGAGTGCCAAATCGGCTAAAGTGATGCACGGTGCATAACGGCAACTCTAAACGAAACTAGACGGGTCGTTGGGTACCAAACCTCTCGAAATGGTGTATACGATGACACGAGCAAATTAGGAGCCTTCCGGTGTCACCTAACCACAGTAAACGGAATATGAGTGCCAAATCGGCTAAAGTGATGCACGGTGCATAACGGCAACTCTAAACGAAACTAGACGGGGTCGTTGGGTACCAAACCTCTCGAAATGGTGTATACGATGACACGAGCAAATTAGGAGCCTTCCGGTGTCACCTAACCACAGTAAACGGAATATGAGTCCCAAATCGGCTAAAGTGATGCACGGTGCATAACGGCAACTCTAAACGAAACTAGACGGGGTCGTTGGGCACCAAACCTCTCGAAATGGTGTATACGATGAGTCGAGCAAATTAGGAGCCTTCCGGTGTCACCTAACCACAGTAAACGGAATATGAGTGCCAAATCGGCTAAAGTGATGCACGGTGCATAACGGCAACTCTAAACGAAACTAGAGGGGCCGTTGGACACCAAACCTCTCGAAATGGTGTATACGATGACACGAGCAAATTAGAAGCCTTCCGGTGTCACCTAACCACAGTAAACGGAATATGAGTGCCAAATCGGCTAAAGTGATGCACGGTGCATAACGGCAACACTAAACGAAACTAGACGGGGTCGTTGGGTACCAAACCTCTCGAAATGGTGTATACGATGACACGAGCAAATTAGGAGCCTTCCGGTGTCACCTAACCACAGTAAACGGAATATGAGTGCCAAATCGGGTAAAGTGATGCACGGTGCATAACGGCAACTCTAAACGAAACTAGACGGGGTCGTTGGGTACCAAACCTCTCGAAATGGTGTATACGATGACACGAGCAAATTAGGAGCCTTCCGGTGTCACCTAACCACAGTAAACGGAATATGAGTCCCAAATCGGCTAAAGTGATGCACGGTGCATAACGGCAACTCTAAACGAAACTAGACGGGGTCGTTGGGCACCAAACCTCTCGAAATGGTGTATACGATGAGTCGAGAAAATTAGGAGCCTTCCGGTGTCACCTAACCACAGTAAACGGAATATGAGTCCCAAATCGGCTAAAGTGATGCACGGTGCATAACGGCAACTCTAAACGAAACTAGACGGGCTCGTTGGGTACCAAACCTCTCGAAATGGTGTATACGATGAGACGAGCAAATTAGGAGCCTTCCGGTGTCACCTAACCACAGTAAACGGAATATGAGTGCCAAATCGGCTAAAGTGATGCACGGTGCATAACGGCAACTCTAAACGAAACTAGACGGGGTCGTTGGGTACCAAACCTCTCGAAATGGTGTATACGATGAGACGAGCAAATTAGGAGCCTTCCGGTGTCACCTAACCACAGTAAACGGAATATGAGTGCCAAATCGGCTAAAGTGATGCACGGTGCATAACGGCAACTCTAAACGAAACTAGACGGGGTCGTTGGGCACCAAACCTCTCGAAATGGTGTATACGATGAGTCGTGAAAATTAGGAGCCTTCCGGTGTCACCTAACCACAGTAAACGGAATATGAGTGCCAAATCGGCTAAAGTGATGCACGGTGCATAACGGCAACTCTAAACGAAACTAGAAGGGGCCGTTGGACACCAAACCTCTCGAAATGGTGTATACGATGACACGAGCAAATTAGGAGCCTTCCGGTGTCACCTAACCACAGTAAACGGAATATGAGTGCCAAATCGGCTAAAGTGATGCACGGTGCATAACGGCAACTCTAAACGAAACTAGACGGGCTCGTTGGGTACCAAACCTCTCGAAATGGTGTATACGATGACACGAGCAAATTATGAGCCTTCCGGTGTCACCTAACCACAGTAAACGGAATATGAGTGCCAAATCGGCTAAAGTGATGCACGGTGCATAACGGCAACTCTAAACGAAACTAGACGGGGTCGTTGGGCACCAAACCTCTCGAAATGGTGTATACGATGAGTCGTGAAAATTAGGAGCCTTCCGGTGTCACCTAACCACAGTAAACGGAATATGAGTCCCAAATCGGCTAAAGTGATGCACGGTGCATAACGGCAACACTAAACGAAACTAGACGGGCTCGTTGGGTACCAAACCTCTCGAAATGGTGTATACGATGACACGAGCAAATTAGGAGCCTTCCGGTGTCACCTAACCACAGTAAACGGAATATGAGTGCCAAATCGGGTAAAGTGATGCACGGTGCATAACGGCAACTCTAAACGAAACTAGATGGGGTCGTTGGGTACCAAACCTCTCGAAATGGTGTATACGATGACACGAGCAAATTAGGAGCCTTCCGGTGTCACCTAACCACAGTAAACGGAATATGAGTCCCAAATCGGCTAAAGTGATGCACGGTGCATAACGGCAACTCTAAACGAAACTAGACGGGGTCGTTGGGCACCAAACCTCTCGAAATGGTGTATACGATGAGTCGTGAAAATTAGGAGCCTTCCGGTGTCACCTAACCACAGTAAACGGAATATGAGTGCAAAATCGGCTAAAGTGATGCACGGTGCATAACGGCAACTCTAAACGAAACTAGAAGGGGCCGTTGGACACCAAACCTCTCGAAATGGTGTATACGATGACACGAGCAAATTAGGAGCCTTCCGGTGTCACCTAACCACAGTAAACGGAATATGAGTGCCAAATCGGGTAAAGTGATGCACGGTGCATAACGGCAACACTAAACGAAACTAGACGGGCTCGTTGGGTACCAAACCTCTCGAAATGGTGTATACGATGACACGAGCAAATTAGGAGCCTTCCGGTGTCACCTAACCACAGTAAACGGAATATGAGTGCCAAATCGGGTAAAGTGATGCACGTGCATAACGGCAACTCTAAACGAAACTAGACGGGGTCGTTGGGTACCAAACCTCTCGAAATGGTGTATACGATGAGTTGTGAAAATTAGGAGCCTTCCGGTGTCACCTAACCACAGTAAACGGAATATGAGTGCCAAATCGGCTAAAGTGATGCACGGTGCATAACGGCAACTCTAAACGAAACTAGACGGGGTCGTTGGGCACCAAGCCTCTCGAAATGGTGTATACGATGAGTCGTGAAAATTAGGAGCCTTCCGGTGTCACCTAACCACAGTAATCGGAAGATGAGTCCCAAATCGGCTAAAGTGATGCACGGTGCATAACGGCAACTCTAAACGAAACTAGACGGGCTCGTTGGGTACCAAACCTCTCGAAATGGTGTATACGATGACACGAGCAAATTAGGAGCCTTCCGGTGTCACCTAACCACAGTAAACGGAATATGAGTGCCAAATCGGGTAAAGTGATGCACGGTGCATAACGGCAACTCTAAACGAAACTAGATGGGGTCGTTGGGTACCAAACCTCTCGAAATGGTGTATACGATGAGTTGTGAAAATTAGGAGCCTTCCGGTGTCACCTAACCACAGTAAACGGAATATGAGTGCCAAATCGGCTAAAGTGATGCACGGTGCATAACGGCAACTCTAAACGAAACTAGACGGGGTCGTTGGGCAGCAAACCTCTCGAAATGGTGTATACGATGAGTCGTGAAAATTAGGAGCCTTCCGGTGTCACCTAACCACAGTAATCGGAAGATGAGTCCCAAATCGGCTAAAGTGATGCACGGTGCATAACGGCAACACTAAACGAAACTAGACGGGCTCGTTGGGTACCAAACCTCTCGAAATGGTGTATACGATGACACGAGCAAATTAGGAGCCTTCCGGTGTCACCTAACCACAGTAAACGGAATATGAGTGCCAAAATCGGGTAAAGTGATGCACGGTGCATAACGGCAACTCTAAACGAAACTAGATGGGGTCGTTGGGTACCAAACCTCTCGAAATGGTGTATACGATGACACGAGCAAATTAGGAGCCTTCCGGTGTCACCTAACCACAGTAAACGGAATATGAGTCCCAAATCGGCTAAAGTGATGCACGGTGCATAACGGCAACTCTAAACGAAACTAGACGGGGTCGTTGGGCACCAAATCTCTCGAAATGGTGTATACGATGAGTCGAGAAAATTAGGAGCCTTCCGGTGTCACCTAACCACAGTAAACGGAATATGAGTGCAAAATCGGCTAAAGTGATGCACGGTGCATAACGGCAACTCTAAACGAAACTAGAAGGGGCCGTTGGACACCAAACCTCTCGTAATGGTGTATACGATGAGACGAGCAAATTAGAAGCCTTCCGGTGTCACCTAACCACAGTAAACGGAATATGAGTGCCAAATCGGGTAAAGTGATGCACGGTGCATAACGGCAACTCTAAACGAAACTAGATGGGGTCGTTGGGCACCAAACCTCTCGAAATGGTGTATACGATGACACGAGCAAATTAGGAGCCTTCCGGTGTCACCTAACCACAGTAAACGGAATATGAGTGCAAAATCGGCTAAAGTGATGCACGGTGCATAACGGCAACTCTAAACGAAACTAGATGGGGTCGTTGGGTACCAAACCTCTCGAAATGGTGTATACGATGACACGAGCAAATTAGGAGCCTTCCGGTGTCACCTAACCACATTAAACGGAATATGAGTCCCAAATCGGCTAAAGTGATGCACGGTGCATAACGGCAACTCTAAACGAAACTAGACGGGGTCGTTGTGTAAACCCCTAGTCTCGACCTATAACCTCTTAGTGTTAAAAGATGGATTAGAGAGGTAAAATAAATCTCTACATTAGATTAATTGAATTTCATTATAAGACCCGGAATTTCAGTTTCTTGGAAGAAATAGTGTTTCTCGGATAAAAAGTATTTTCGGACGAAATAGTATTTTCAGATGAATAGTGATTTCATGTGAATAGTATTTTTGAGTGAAAGTGAGTGGGGTAAAAGGAATATTTCCTTAAGTTTCGTGAAATAAAAAAAATTTTCGGTGAATAGTGTTTTCGGTGAATAGTGTTCGTGTGAATAGTGATTTTCGGAAAATGGATCCCAGATATCAAAAGCTCCATAATATGAATTTGAGTTATTAGAAGCTGAAGCAGAGTAAAGATGAGTTCGTTTGAGTGGATTTTAAAGGTTCCGAATATTTATTGATAAAAACGCCCCGTTGAGAACGTTGTGGATTTTAATGAGTTTATAGCTGATTGAAATTTTTTCAAAGCATGGAATTGAAAGTTAAGATGCCCAATTAGAGGATTGCATGGTCAATTTGACGATAGGATGATCATGGAATATTTTTGGAATTAATTAGTGTTAAGTAAGGATTAAAATTTAAGTTAAATATAACATTAAATGTGTAGGAGATGATATGTATTAAAGAAGCACAATCCATGTGCTTGGGTGAAGGCCAATGATATTGTGACATCTTTAAGTCAAAAAGCAATTGATTTGGTTGAGAGTTAATTAATGAAATGGAATGTATTGTTAGTGAATAATTGGATGAATCAATTAACCAATTAAATGATTTTATTCATGACTAGTGGCATTGTTGTGATTAAGGAGATAAGTTAATGGCAACTTTGGCATGAATCAAATGTGAAGTCGGTTGAGAGAGAGATAGGTCGGTGAGAGGAGAAGAAATCGGGTAAGTGAGCTGAAACTGGAAAAATGAAGCAGAACCGAAAAGAAAAAAAAAAATAGAAAAGAGAGAGAGAGAGCTGACCGTGAAGCATGAGCAGAACCGAAAAGATGGAGAGAGCTGGAGCTGAACCGTGAGCAGATCTGGAAGAAGAAGAAGTCTGCAGCCGTGAAAAAGGAGAGAAACCGTGAAAGAGAAGCTGGAACTCGTGAGCTGACCTGAGAGAGAGGGCTGGAACCGTGAGCAGAACGGAAGAAGAAGAAGAAGTTCTGCAGGTCGTGAAGAAGAAGAAGAAGAAGAAGAAGAAGGAGAAGATGAGGAGGTGATCCATCCTTTGTAGCCCCTCAAATCCATCCACCTTTGTCAAGAAAGAAAGGTGAGGACAAGTGATGTAATTTGTAGTTGGTTGATGGATTTTTGGTTGTTATTAATTTATATGAGGTTTTGATGGATTATTTGGGCAAAATCAAGGTTGGGCTTCATTAATCCATGCTTGGAAAGGAAGAAGAGGATTAAATAATCTTGGATCAATTTTGGAGAGGTAAGAGTTTGGGGTTTGATGAATTAAAATTGATGATTTTAATGGATTCTTTTTGTTTAAGGTTATAATTGATTTTATGGATGATTATTGAAGTGTTTTTGGTGATTATTGATTGAGATGAAAAGGATGAATGAGTTGTTGAGGAATAACTATATAAGTGCTTGAGCAATTGTTGTTTTATATGTGTTGAGCTTATTTTAAAATGATTGAGTGAGTTGTATAAAACTATAGAATGAAAATGAGATGGTTGGTAGCTAAGAATGAAATAGAGATAGAAATGAAGCTTTGAAAAGAAAAATGAGTTATTGTGTTGTTGCATGTATTTAAATTTGATTTTTGTTTGAAGAAGTGATATAAGGTTTAGAGAATGAAATTATAATGATTGGAATCAAAAGATGCAAGAAAGATGGACATTTGGAATTTGGATGTTAAAGTATTCAATGCAAAGAAATGATTCCTAGAATGTTATTCAATAATTAAATGTGTGTGGTTGAGGATTATAAGATGTTTGATTGTTTTAATGCCAAAGAAATAAATGGAAATGCATATGAGAATGTTAATTGGAAAATTGATGGGGTTGTGAATTTATTTAGTAAGTGTAATAATTGGTTAGTTAATATTTGTATTGGAAATCTATGGGAATGAATGATGAAGTTCTTGAATAAATTTTATAGATGTTGGATGACGAGTATGATGTGCTTGAGCACTTGAGCATCAAAGGAAGTAATTGAGTTAAAGTATGATTGTTAAAGGAAAATAAAATAAAGTGGAGAATATATATATATATATTGAGTTAGACTAAATGATTTATTAATAAAATATGTGTTGAATTTAAAGTGAAATGGTAATATCTTTTGAATCCTAAACCAAGATTGTTGGTTGGATTATATTGTAGGAGAGCCTTAAGAAGCGAAAAGGAGTGTTGGAGAGGTGGTGAAGAAATTTGAAGTGACTTGTAAGTGGTTCGCCACTTTAGAGCTCTTAAAATTTTTATGCCAATTATTGATTTTATTAAATAAATGTGATAGCTAAGTAATGAAGCAATTTGAAAATAAAATATAATGATATAGTTAAAGTTAAGCGTATGGATTTCTATGTAATCCATATGTTTCTAGAAAATGATTATGAGTTGCATGTAGAGAAAATGAACTAAGAAAGCTTTCAAGATTTTCAAATTAGTGAATTTGTGCTTTTTGCACTCAAAGAAAAGTAATATGAAAACCCATGTGTACACCTTAAAAGCTATGAGATTTAGCGTTACGTGACGATGCAGAGAATTCCGTCCGTAATCGCTCAGTTTATAGAAAAGTATAGCGCTACGTTGCGATGCAGACAATTCCGCACGTAGTTGGATAGTTGACAGTTAGCGCTACGAAGCGATGCAGTAAATTCCGCTCGTAGTCGTCTAGAGATTTAGCACTACAATTGCGATGCAGAGAATTCCGCATTGTAGTTGCTCAGTGAATAGTTAGCGCCCTACGTACGATGCAGTAAATTCCGTAACGTAGTGGTTGAGATGCATTAGTAAGCTTCACGTTGGCGTTAGTTAAAATCGCCCGTGATGGTCAAAACGAGTCAAGGGTATACATGGAGAATTTTAAAGAAAATTTTAAGACTTGTAAATTGTATGTTAGTATGTGTGATATGATATCCTATGATGTTATTGCACTAACTTATTGTTTGTTTTGTAGCTTGTTTGTTTTCATTTCGTGCCACCGCCGGACGAGACCCACTTTTGCTTTGTATATATACATCTATAGGTGGGCAATCGCGCAAGACGCTGGGATATATTTTGTATACGTAATTAATTGTGTATATTTTGAATTTAAATGATGTAGGAAATGTAAAAGTGATAACTATTCTTGCATTTATATATATGGTGCACTTATGAATCTTATGAATTGTTTATGCTTATGAAATTATGATGGATAATGCATGATTGAGAATTAAAGAAGTTGGGAGGTGTTCAGAAATAGTCGAAGTGTTGTTTTCCTTACAGGTGAAATTTTTGGTTTATCAAAAATGCAGCCGTTATGCTGCCGAAAATTTTATAAAAATATTTGAAACAAAAGTTGCGAAAAGTTTATCCCTCCCAACCCGTTACAAATAAAATTTAATCACTAAGTTTTAACGAGTAAACCGGATACAGAAAGATAGGGTTCGCTTCCCGGAGGTCTTCGATCCGACGAGTCGGTTTCGATGAATCCGTTGAAGTGCCCGGCAGGATCCTCCAGATGAGAGCTTAGATAAGGTCTGGGAAGGGTCCTGTCAAATTGGTATCAGAGCCAGGTTCTCGTTCAGTTAAGAAAAAGTTTTCAGAGAAAAGTTTGAACTATTCCGCACAAATTGTGCGCTAGTTATGCTTAAGGCACGAAATTATTATGTGCATGCATTCTTTTAAAGATTTTAAGAGTTATGCTTTCATCGATTGCATAAGTTAAAGTATAAGTTATAGTAATTAAATTCAGCATATTATGAATATGCTTCGAAGTAAGTTGCTAAGTAAAAGTTTATACAGAAGAGTTTAAATTAATATTGCATGAAATTATCATGCCAGACTTTATTGAGCTAGTTTGCTAAACTTGAATTTTGATTTTTGGCTATTAGTGTATTAAATACATCTATAGTCATGCAGCGTAGAGATCGTCCAAGGACGAGACAGGCTGCCACAGAGGCACCTACACCAGAAAGAGAGCAGGTTGACGAGTCCGTCAACGTGCCAGCTAGTTCCTCACACCCGAGGCCGTCACAGCCAGCAGGATCAGAGTCTACCCCAGGACCTACTCCAGGGCAGACAGAGCATATAGCCCAAATGCTAGCAGCGGTCCTTCGGCAGTCGCGGGAGACAGGAGCGACGTCAGAGCGCGCCATCAGATTAGGCGCTAAGCAATATGACGGGACCGGAGACCCCGAGATAGCATGGTCATGGCTAGTGACGAACGAAGAAATATTTCAGGTTATAGGCTGCACAGAGGATCAGATGGTCGTCTACTCAGCTTTCCTGCTAAAGGATCGAGCCAAAGATTGGTGGAAGGCGTATCAGAGAGCGCATCCAGCTAGAGTATCGTGGGAAGGCTTCAAGAAAGAGTTCCTAGATAAGTTTTTCCCAAAGGTCTACAGAGATAAAAAGATTGAGGAATTTTACAGGCTAGAACAAAGGGACTCTTCAGTGACCGAGTATGAAAAGAGATTCTCCGAGCTAGTTCGTCTAGTTCCTCACGTTGCTGAGAATGAAGAACGGAAGATTAGTAGATTTATGGCAGGCCTCAATCCTACGATCAGAACCATAGTAACAGCTGCTACACACCCTCGGTATGGACCATTAGTGGAGGCAGCCATCAGAGTTGAGCAGAGCGCCCAGATCGCTTTGAAGTCAAAGGTGAAATTCAGTCAGAAGCGGAGTGGGACCGGTAGTCATCAGGGAGAGTCTAGCAAGGTGCCCAAGAGTGGGCAGCGCTCAGCAGGGTCACAGAGTCGGCAGCAGAGTCAGAGACCCCAGACCAGTCAGAGTTCTTTTCGGTCATCCGCCGGGTCCAGGAGCCAGCAGAGCTGGAGGAACCGACCATTTTGTGCTAGATGTGGCCGGTTACATCACGGTGAGTGCCTTCAAGGCAAGACAGGGTGCTTTAGGTGTGGACAGGAGGGCCACTTCATGAGAGACTGTCCCAGTGCAGTAGCTTCGAGCCCATCGGAGGCCAGATCAGCAGTTCAGAGGCAGACTAGTGGGAGCCGTGGACCCGATAGGGGAGGCCCCCAGACTAGAGGAGCTACTAGTGCATGACAGCCTGGTAGCGGAGCAGGTAGAGATATACCCCTCAGAGGACAGCCAGGTAGACCTCCCAGAGCACCGATAGGTAGACCCCATAGTCAGGCCGCCAGAGTATATACAGTGACCCAGCAGGCGGCAGATGCTACACCAGATGTGGTCACAGGTACCATCTCTTTATTTGATGTTGATGCTCATGTATTGGTGGACCCAGGAGCCACCCATTCTTTTATTTCTCGAGAGTTCATAGATAGAGTCGGGATAGAGTTGAGTCTAACCAAGTGTAGCATGGTAGTGTCACTTCCCACAGGTGATTCGCTTATTGCGGATAAAGTCTATATGTGAAGTAAAATGACGATAGCAAGTCATGAGTTCGAGGCTAATCTGATAGTACTCGATATTCATAACTTTGACATCATCTTAGGCATGGATTGGTTATCCAAGCATCGCGCGACTGTAGATTGCTATAGAAGAGAGGTTCAGTTCAGTAAGCTTGGGGAACCAGATGTAATCTTTTGTGGAGAGCAGAAAATACTCTCTACAAGTTTAGTAAGCGTGATCCGAGCAAACAAGATGCTCTGTAAAGCATGCCAGGGGTACTTGGTCTATGCAATAGAAGCTAGCGACAGAGAGCTACAGTTGACAGAGGTTCCTGTGGTGAATGAGTCTTTGATGTATTTCCCGAGGACCTTTCAGGACTACCTCCGGATAGAGAGATTGAGTTCGAGATTGAGCTAGCACCAGGCACAGAGCCCATCTCTATAGCTCCATATCAGATGGCACCAGTTAAGCTAAAGGAATTGAAAGTGCAAATGGAAGAGTTGTTAAGCAAAGCCTTCGTAAAGACTAGTACATCAACATGGGGAGTTTCAGTGTTGTTTTTAAAGAAAAAAGATGGAAGCCTCCGTTTGTGTATTGATTATAGACAGCTAAACAAAGTAACCATCCAGAATTAATATCCACTGCCAAGAATCGACGACTTATTCGACCAGCTTCAGGGAACTAAAATCTTCTCGAAGATAGATCTACGATCAGGATATCATCAGCTGAAGGTGCGTAGGGAAGATGTTCCCAAGGCAGTCTTTAGAATCAGATATGGGCATTATGAGTTCTTGGTGATGCCATTCGGCTTAACCAATGCCCCAACATCCTTTGTGGATCTGATGACCCGTGTCTTCAGACCATATTTAGACAAGTTTGTCATAGTTTTCATCGATGACATCCTGGTGTATTCAAGTAGTAAAGAGGAACATACAAAGCACTTGAGGATAGTATTGCAAACTCTGAGAGAGCATCGACTTTATGCAAAGTTCAGCAAGTGCCAGTTTTGGCTTGATCGAGTAGTATTCTTGAGACATGTGGTATCCGCTGAGGGTATTTCGGTAGATCCTCAGAAAATAGAGGCCATTGTAGATTAGAAATCACCCACGAACGTAACTGAAGTCAGAAGGTTCTTGGGTTTAGCTGGGTATTACAGAAAATTGTAGAAGGGTTCTCCAAGATAGCTACTCCACTGACCAAGTTAACAAGAAAAGAAGAGAAGTTCAATTGGTCAGAAGCCTGTCAGAGCAGTTTCGATGAGTTAAAGCAAAGGCTGACTACAGCACCAGTGCTTACACTTCCCTCAGGAAGTGAAGGGTTTACAGTGGATTGAATACCACCCAAGCAAGGCCAATGTAGTAACAGATGCGCTAAACAGGAAACCCTCTAGTTCCCTAGCCCAGCCTAAAGCAGAGTACTTGCAGATGCTAGTAGAGTTGAGATCTATGAGGGTCAGTTTAGAGACAGCATAATCAAGCGCTCTAGTAGCAACTTTCCATGTTCGGCCAGTGTTAGTAGACAGAGTTAGAGACTTGCAAGCTCGTGATCAGTACTAGATGAGATTGTGAGACTGCATGGCGCACCAGTGTCCATTGTAGCAGACAAAGATCCTCGCTTCACTTCTCAATTCTGGCCGAAGCTACAAGATGCTATGGGCACCAGATTACACTTCAGTACTGCTTTCCACCCACCGACCGATGGCCAATCAGAGAGAACCATTCAGACTCTCGAGGATATGTTGAGAGCCTGTGTGATGGAGTTTAAGGGAAGCTGGGATAATTACCTAGCATTGATAGAGTTTGCCTACAACAATAGCTATCAGTCTAGTACTGGTATGGCACCATATGAGGCGTTGTATGGCAGAAAGTGTAGAACCCCAGTCTGTTGGGACGAAGTGGGGGAGAGAAGATTAATTGGCCCAGAGATTGTCCAAGATACAACCGAGAAAGTAAATATGATAAGAGAGCGGTTAAAGATAGCAAGCGACAGGTAGAAAAATTATGCGGACAATCGAAGAAGAGATTTACAGTTTGAAGTGGGTGATCAAGTGTTTCTACGAGTCTCACCCTGGAAGGGTATTCTAAGATTCGAAAAACGTAGAAAGTTGAGCCCTCGATACATAGGCCCTTATGAGATAGTAGACAAAGTGGGTGAAGTGGCTTATCGATTGAGGCTACCATCAGAGTTAGCCAACATCTATGACATATTTCACGTCTCTATATTACGCAAGTACATAGCTGATCCTTCTCACATTTTGTAAGAGCAACCAATTCAGTTAAAGAAAAACTTGACCTACGAGGAACATCCAGTGGAGATCCTAGATCGTAGAGATCAAGTATTACGCAACAAAGTGATTCCGCTAATGAAGGTGCTATGGCGAAATCACGAGCTAGAAGAGGCTACATGGGAGCCCGAAGCACAGATGCGTGCCCAATACTCTCGGTTGCTTGAATAAGGTACGCAGTTTCAAATTTCGAGGACGAAATTTTTATAAGGGGGGAAGAAATTGTAAACCCCTAGTCTCGACCTATAACCTCTTAGTGTTAAAAGATGGATTAGAGAGGTAAAATAAATCTCTACATTAGATTAATTGAATTTCATTATAAGACCCGGAATTTCAGTTTCTTGGAAGAAATAGTGTTTCTCGGATAAAAAGTATTTTCGGACGAAATAGTATTTTCAGATGAATAGTGATTTCATGTGAATAGTATTTTTGAGTGAATAGTGATTTTCGGTAAAAGGAATATTTCCTTAAGTTTCGTGAAATAAAAAAAATTTTCGGTGAATAGTGTTTTCGGTGAATAGTGTTCGTGTGAATAGTGATTTCGGAAAATGGATCCCAGATATCAAAAGCTCCATAATATGAATTTGAGTTATTAGAAGCTGAAGCAGAGTAAAGATGAGTTCGTTTGAGTGGATTTTAAAGGTTCCGAATATTTATTGATAAAAACGCCCCGTTGAGAACGTTGTGGATTTTAATGAGTTTATAGCTGATTGAAATTTTTTCAAAGCATTGAATTGAAAGTTAAGATGCCCAATTAGAGGATTGCATGGTCAATTTGACGATAGGATGATCATGGAATATTTTTGGAATTAATTAGTGTTAAGTAAGGATTAAAATTTAAGTTAAATATAACATTAAATGTGTAGGAGATGATATGTATTAAAGAAGCACAATCCATGTGCTTGGGTGAAGGCCAATGATATTGTGACATCTTTAAGTCAAAAAGCAATTGATTTGGTTGAGAGTTAATTAATGAAATGGAATGTATTGTTATTGAATAATTGGATGAATCAATTAACCAATTAAATGATTTTATTCATGACTAGTGGCATTGTTGTGATTAAGGAGATAAGTTAATGGCAACTTTGGCATGAATCAAATGTGAAGTCGGTTGAGAGAGAGATAGGTCGGTGAGAGGAGAAGAAATCGGGTAAGTGAGCTGAAACTGGAAAAATGAAGCAGAACCGAAAAGAAAAAAAAAAATAGAAAAGAGAGAGAGAGAGCTGACCGTGAAGCATGAGCAGAACCGAAAAGATGGAGAGAGCTGGAGCTGAACCGTGAGCAGATCTGGAAGAAGAAGAAGTCTGCAGTCGTGAAAAAGGAGAGAAACCGTGAAAGAGAAGCTGGAACTCGTGAGCTGACCTGAGAGAGAGGGCTGGAACCGTGAGCAGAACGGAAGAAGAAGAAGAAGTTCTGCAGGTCGAAGAAGAAGAAGAAGAAGAAGAAGAAGAAGGAGAAGATGAGGAGGTGATCCATCCTTTGTAGCCCCTCAAATCCATCCACCTTTGTCAAGAAAGAAAGGTGAGGACAAGTGATGTAATTTGTAGTTGGTTGATGGATTTTTGGTTGTTATTAATTTATATGAGGTTTTGATGGATTATTTGGGCAAAATCAAGGTTGGGCTTCATTAATCCATGCTTGGAAAGGAAGAAGAGGATTAAATAATCTTGGATCAATTTTGGAGAGGTAAGAGTTTGGGGTTTGATGAATTAAAATTGATGATTTTAATGGATTCTTTTTGTTTAAGGTTATAATTGATTTTATGGATGATTATTGAAGTGTTTTTGGTGATTATTGATTGAGATGAAAAGGATGAATGAGTTGTTGAGGAATAACTATATAAGTGCTTGAGCAATTGTTGTTTTTATATGTGTTGAGCTTATTTTAAAATGATTGAGTGAGTTGTATAAAACTATAGAATGAAAATGAGATGGTTGGTAGCTAAGAATGAAATAGAGATAGAAATGAAGCTTTGAAAAGAAAAATGAGTTATTGTGTTGTTGCATGTATTTAAATTTGATTTTTGTTAGAAGAAGTGATATAAGGTTTAGAGAATGAAATTATAATGATTGGAATCAAAAGATGCAAGAAAGATGGACATTTGGAATTTGGATGTTAAAGTATTCAATGCAAAGAAATGATTCCTAGAATGTTATTCAATAATTAAATGTGTGTGGTTGAGGATTATAAGATGTTTGATTGTTTTAATGCCAAAGAAATAAATGGAAATGCATATGAGAATGTTAATTGGAAAATTGATGGGGTTGTGAATTTATTTAGTAAGTGTAATAATTGGTTAGTTAATATTTGTATTGGAAATCTATGGGAATGAATGATGAAGTTCTTGAATAAATTTTATAGATGTTGGATGACGAGTATGATGTGCTTGAGCACTTGAGCATCAAAGGAAGTAATTGAGTTAAAGTATGATTGTTAAAGGAAAATAAAATAAAGTGGAGAATATATATATATATATTGAGTTAGACTAAATGATTTATTAATAAAATATGTGTTGAATTTAAAGTGAAATGGTAATATCTTTTGAATCCTAAACCAAGATTGTTGGTTGGATTATATTGTAGGAGAGCCTTAAGAAGCGAAAAGGAGTGTTGGAGAGGTGGTGAAGAAATTTGAAGTGACTTGTAAGTGGTTCGCCACTTTAGAGCTCTTAAAATTTTTATGCCAATTATTGATTTTATTAAATAAATGTGATAGCTAAGTAATGAAGCAATTTGAAAATAAAATATAATGATATAGTTAAAGTTAAGCGTATGGATTTCTATGTAATCCATATGTTTCTAGAAAATGATTATGAGTTGCATGTAGAGAAAATGAACTAAGAAAGCTTTCAAGATTTTCAAATTAGTGAATTTGTGCTTTTTGCACTCAAAGAAAAGTAATATGAAAACCCATGTGTACACCTTAAAAGCTATGAGATTTAGCGTTACGTGACGATGCAGAGAATTCCGTCCGTAATCGCTCAGTTTATAGAAAAGTATAGCGCTACGTTGCGATGCAGACAATTCCGCACGTAGTTGGATAGTTGACAGTTAGCGCTACGAAGCGATGCAGTAAATTCCGCTCGTAGTCGTCTAGAGATTTAGCACTACAATTGCGATGCAGAGAATTCCGCATTGTAGTTGCTCAGTGAATAGTTTAGCGCCCTACGTACGATGCAGTAAATTCCGTAACGTAGTGGTTGAGATGCATTAGTAAGCTTCACGTTGGCGTTAGTTAAAATCGCCCGTGATGGTCAAAACGAGTCAAGGGTATACATGGAGAATTTTAAAGAAAATTTTAAGACTTGTACATTGTATGTTAGTATGTGTGATATGATATCCTATGATGTTATTGCACTAACTTATTGTTTGTTTTGTAGCTTGTTTGTTTTCATTTCGTGCCACCGCCGGACGAGACCCACTTTTGCTTTGTATATATACATCTATAGGTGGGCAATCGCGCAAGACGCTGGGATATATTTTGTATACGTAATTAATTGTGTATATTTTGAATTTAAATGATGTAGGAAATGTAAAAGTGATAACTATTCTTGCATTTATATATATGGTGCACTTATGAATCTTATGAATTGTTTATGCTTATGAAATTATGATGGATAATGCATGATTGAGAATTAAAGAAGTTGGGAGGTGTTCAGAAATAGTCGAAGTGTTGTTTTCCTTACAGGTGAAATTTTTGGTTTATCAAAAATGCAGCCGTTATGCTGCCGAAAATTTTATAAAATATTTGAAACAAAAGTTGCGAAAAGTTTATCCCTCCCAACCCGTTACAAATAAAATTTAATCACTAAGTTTTAATGAGTAAACCGGATACAGAAAGATAGGGTTCGCTTCCCGGATGTCTTCGATCCGACGAGTCGGTTTCGATGAATCCGTTGAAGTGCCCGGCAGGATCCTCCAGATGAGAGCTTAGATAAGGTCTGGGAAGGGTCCTGACACGTTGGGCAGTAAACCTCTCGAAATGGTGTATACGATGAGTCGTGAAAATTAGAAGCCTTCCGGTGTCACCTAACCACAGTAAACGGAATATGAGTCCCAAATCGACTAAAGTGATGCACGGTGCATAACGGCAACTCTAAACGAAACTAGACGGGGTCGTAGGGCTCCAAACCTCTCGAAATGGTGTATAAGATGAGTCGAGCAAATTAGGAGCCTTTCGATGTCAACTAACCACAGTAAACGGAAAATGACTGCCAAATCGGCTAAAGTGATGCACAGTGCATAACGGCAACTCTAAACGAAACTAGATGGGGTCGTTGGGTACCAAACCTCTCGAAATGGTATATACGACGACACGAGCAAATTAGGAGCCTTCCGGTGTCACCTAACCACAGTAAACGGAATATGAGTCCCAAATCGGCTAAAGTGATGCACGGTGCATAACGGCAACGCTAAACGAAACTAGACGGGGTCGTAGGGCTCCAAACCTCTCGAAATGGTATATACGACGAGTCGAGCAAATTAGGAGCCTTTTGGTGTCAACTAACCACAGTAAACGAAATATGAGTGCCAAATCGGGTAAAGTGATGCACGGTGCATAACGGCAACTCTAAACGAAACTAGACGGGGTCGTTGGGAACCAAACCACTCGCAATGGTGTATACGATGACACGAGCAAATTACGAGCCTTCCGGTGACACCTAACCACAGTAAACGGAATATGA
Source organism: Litchi chinensis (assembly GCA_019925255.1). Lineage (NCBI taxonomy): Eukaryota > Viridiplantae > Streptophyta > Magnoliopsida > Sapindales > Sapindaceae > Litchi > Litchi chinensis. The sequence goes on along the minus strand of CM034464.1, from coordinate 10,645,502 downwards.
GTCCCAAATCGGCTAAAGTGATGCACGGTGCATAACGGCAACTCTAAACGAAACTAGACGGGGTCGTTGGGCAGCAAATCTCTCGAAATGGTGTATACGATGAGTCGTGAAAATTAGGAGCCTTCCGGTGTCACCTAACCACAGTAAACGGAATATGAGTGCCAAATCGGCTAAAGTGATGCACGGTGCATAACGACTACTCTAAACGAAACTAGAAGGGGCCGTTGGACACCAAACCTCTCGTAATGGTGTATACGATGACACGAGCAAATTAGAAGCCTTCCGGTGTCACCTAACCACAGTAAACGGAATATGAGTGCCAAATCGGCTAAAGTGATGCACGGTGCATAACGGCAACTCTAAACGAAACTAGACGGGGTCGTTGGGCAGCAAGCCTCTCGAAATGGTGTATACGATGAGTCATGAAAATTAGGAGCCTTCCGGTGTCACCTAACCACAGTAAACGGAAGATGAGTCCCAAATCGGCTAAAGTGATGCACGGTGCATAACGGCAACACTAAACGAAACTAGACGGGCTCGTTGGGTACCAAACCTCTCGAAATGGTGTATACGATGACACGAGCAAATTAGGAGCCTTCCGGTGTCACCTAACCACAGTAAACGGAATATGAGTGCCAAATCGGGTAAAGTGATGCACGGTGCATAACGGCAACTCTAAACGAAACTAGATGGGGTCGTTGGGTACCAAACCTCTCGAAATGGTGTATACGATGACACGAGCAAATTAGGAGCCGTCCGGTGTCACCTAACCACAGTAAACGGAATATGAGTCCCAAATCGGCTAAAGTGATGCACGGTGCATAACGGCAACTCTAAACGAAACTAGACGGGGTCGTTGGGCAGCAAATCTCTCGAAATGGTGTATACGATGAGTCGTGAAAATTAGGAGCCTTCCGGTGTCACCTAACCACAGTAAACGGAATATGAGTGCAAATCGGCTAAAGTGATGCACGGTGCATAACGGCTACTCTAAACGAAACTATAAGGGGCCGTTGGACACCAAACCTCTCGTAATGGTGGATACGATGACACGAGCAAATTAGAAGCCTTCCGGTGTCACCTAACCACAGTAAACGGAATATGAGTGCCAAATCGGGTAAAGTGATGCACGGTGCATAACGGCAACACTAAACGAAACTAGACGGGCTCGTTGGGTACCAAACCTCTCGAAATGGTGTATACGATGACACGAGCAAATTATGAGCCTTCCGGTGTCACCTAACCACAGTAAACGGAATATGAGTGCCAAATCGGGTAAAGTGATGCACGATGCATAACGGCAACTCTAAACGAAACTAGACGGGGTCGTTGGGTACCAAACCTCTCGAAATGGTGTATACGATGAGTCGTGAAAATTAGAAGCCTTCCGGTGTCACCTAACCACAGTAAACGGAATATGAGTCCCAAATCGACTAAAGTGATGCACGGTGCATAACGGCAACTCTAAACGAAACTAGACGGGGTCGTAGGGCTCCAAACCTCTCGAAATGGTGTATAAGATGAGTCGAGCAAATTAGGAGCCTTTCGATGTCAACTAACCACAGTAAACGGAAAATGACTGCCAAATCGGCTAAAGTGATGCACAGTGCATAACGGCAACTCTAAACGAAACTAGATGGGGTCGTTGGGTACCAAACCTCTCGAAATGGTGTATACGACGACACGAGCAAATTAGGAGCCTTCCGGTGTCACCTAACCACAGTAAACGGAATATGAGTCCCAAATCGGCTAAAGTGATGCACGGTGCATAACGGCAACGCTAAACGAAACTAGACGGGGTCGTTGGGCTCCAAACCTCTCGAAATGGTATATACGACGAGTCGAGCAAATTAGGAGCCTTTTGGTGTCAACTAACCACAGTAAACGAAATATGAGTGCAAATCGGGTAAAGTGATGCACGGTGCATAACGGCAACTCTAAACGAAACTAGACGGGGTCGTTGGGAACCAAACCTCTCGCAATGGTGCATACGATGACACGAGCAAATTACGAGCCTTCCGGTGTCACCTAACCACAGTAAACAGAATATGAGTCCCAAATCGGCTAAAGTGATGCACGGTGCATAACGGCAACTCTAAACGAAACTAGACGGGGTCGTTGGGCAGCAAATCTCTCGAAATGGTGTATACGATGAGTCGTGAAAATTAGGAGCCTTCCGGTGTCACCTAACCACAGTAAACGGAATATGAGTGCCAAATCGGCTAAAGTGATGCACGGTGCATAACGGCAACTCTAAACGAAACTATAAGGGGCCGTTGGACACCAAACCTCTCGTAATGGTGGATACGATGACACGAGCAAATTAGAAGCCTTCCGGTGTCACCTAACCACAGTAAACGGAATATGAGTGCCAAATCGGGTAAAGTGATGCACGGTGCATAACGGCAACACTAAACGAAACTAGACGGGCTCGTTGGGTACCAAACCTCTCGAAATGGTGTATACGATGACACGAGCAAATTATGAGCCTTCCGGTGTCACCTAACCACAGTAAACGGAATATGAGTGCCAAATCGGGTAAAGTGATGCACGATGCATAACGGCAACTCTAAACGAAACTAGACGGGGTCGTTGGGTACCAAACCTCTCGAAATGGTGTATACGATGAGTTGTGAAAATTAGGAGCCTTCCAGTGTCACCTAACCACAGTAAACGGAATATGAGTGCCAAATCGGCTAAAGTGATGCACGGTGCATAACGGCAACTCTAAACGAAACTAGACGGGGTCGTTGGGTACCAAACCTCTCGAAATGGTGTATACGATGACACGAGCAAATTATGAGCCTTCCGGTGTCACCTAACCACAGTAACGGAATATGAGTGCCAAATCGGGTAAAGTGATGCACGGTGCATAACGGCAACTCTAAACGAAACTAGATGGGGTCGTTGGGTACCAAACCTCTCGAAATGGTGTATACGATGACACGAGCAAATTAGGAGACTTCCGGTGTCACCTAACCACAGTAAACGGAATATGAGTCCCAAATCGGCTAAAGTGATGCACGGTGCATAACGGCAACTCTAAACGAAACTAGACGGGGTCGTTGGGCAGTAAACCTCTCGAAATGGTGTATACGATGAGTCGTGAAAATTAGGAGCCTTCCGGTGTCACCTAACCACAGTAAACGGAATATGAGTGCCAAATCGGCTAAAGTGATGCACGGTGCATAACGGCTACTCTAAACGAAACTATAAGGGGCCGTTGGACACCAAACCTCTCGTAATGGTGTATACGATGACACGAGCAAATTAGAAGCCTTCCGGTGTCACCTAACCACAGTAAACGGAATATGAGTGCCAAATCGGGTAAAGTGATGCACGGTGCATAACGGCAACACTAAACGAAACTAGACGGGTCGTTGGGTACCAAACCTCTCGAAATGGTGTATACGATGACACGAGCAAATTATGAGCCTTCCGGTGTCACCTAACCACAGTAAACGGAATATGAGTGCCAAATCGGGTAAAGTGATGCACGATGCATAACGGCAACTCTAAACGAAACTAGACGGGGTCGTTGGGTACCAAACCTCTCGAAATGGTGTATACGATGAGTTGTGAAAATTAGGAGCCTTCCGGTGTCACCTAACCACAGTAAACGGAATATGAGTGCCAAATCGGCTAAAGTGATGCACGGTGCATAACGGCAACTCTAAACGAAACTAGACGGGGTCGTTGGGTACCAAACCTCTCGAAATGGTGTATACGATGACACGAGCAAATTATGAGCCTTCCGGTGTCACCTAACCACAGTAACGGAATATGAGTGCCAAATCGGCTAAAGTGATGCACGGTGCATAACGGCAACTCTAAACGAAACTAGACGGGGTCGTTGGGTACCAAACCTCTCGAAATGGTGTATACGATGAGACGAGCAAATTAGGAGCCTTCCGGTGTCACCTAACCACAGTAAACGAAATATGAGTCCCAAAATCGGCTAAAGTGATGCACGGTGCATAACGGCAACTCTAAACGAAACTAGACGGGGTCGTTGGGCAGTAAACCTCTCGAAATGGTGTATACGCTGAGTCGTGAAAATTAGGAGCCTTCCGGTGTCACCTAACCACAGTAAACGGAATATGAGTCCCAAATCGACTAAAGTGATGCACGGTGCATAACGGCAACTCTAAACGAAACTAGACGGGGTCGTAGGGCTCCAAACCTCTCGAAATGGTGTATAAGATGAGTCGAGCAAATTAGGAGCCTTTCGGTGTCAACTAACCACAGTAAACGGAAAATGAGTGCCAAATCGGCTAAAGTGATGCACGGTGCATAACGGCAACTCTAAACGAAACTAGACGGGGTCGTTGGGTACCAAACCTCTCGAAATGGTGTATACGATGACACGAGCAAATTAGGAGCCTTCCGGTGTCACCTAACCACAGTTACGAAATATGAGTCCCAAATCGGGAAAAGTGATGCACGGTGCATAACGGCAACTCTAAACGAAACTAGACGGGGTCGTTGGGCACCAAACCTCTCGAAATGGTGTATACGATGAGTCTTGAAAATTAGGAGCCTTCCGGTGTCACCTAACCACAGTAAACAGAATATGAGTGCCAAATCGGCTAAAGTGATGCACGGTGCATAACGGCAACTCTAAACGAAACTAGACGGGGTCGTTGGGTACCAAACCTCTCGAAATGGTGTATACGATGACACGAGCAAATTATGAGCCTTCCGGTGTCACCTAACCACAGTAAACGGAATATGAGTGCAAAATCGGGTAAAGTGATGCACGGAGCATAACGGCAACTCTAAACGAAACTAGATGGGGTCGTTGGGCACCAAACCTCTCGAAATGGTGTATACGATGACACGAGCAAATTAGGAGCCTTCCGGTGTCACCTAACCACAGTAAACGGAATATGTGTCCAAATCGGCTAAAGTGATGCACGGTGCATAACGGCAACTCTAAACGAAACTAGACGGGGTCGTTGGGCAGCAAACCTCTCGAAATGGTGTATACGATGAGTCGTGAAAATTAGGAGCCTTCCGCTGTCACCTAACCACAGTAAACGGAATATGAGTCCCAAATCGACTAAAGTGATGCACGGTGCATAACGGCAACTCTAAACGAAACTAGACGGGGTCGTAGGGCTCCAAACCTCTCGAAATGGTGTATAAGATGAGTCGAGCAAATTAGGAGCCTTTCGGTGTCAACTAATCACAATAAACGAAATATGAGTGCCAAATCGGCTAAAGTGATGCACGGTGCATAACGGCAACTCTAAACGAAACTAGATGGGGTCGTTGGGTACCAAACCTCTCGAAATGGTGTATACGATGACACGAGAAAATTAGGAGCCTTCCGGTGTCACCTAACCACAGTAAACGGAATATGAGTCCCAAATCGGCTAAAGTGATGCACGGTGCATAACGGCAACTCTAAACGAAACTAGACGGGGTCGTTAGGCAGCAAACCTCTCGAAATGGTGTATACGATGAGTCGTGAAAATTAGGAGCCTTCCGGTGTCACCTAACCACAGTAAACGGAATATGAGTGCAAAATCGGCTAAAGTGATGCACGGTGCATAACGGCTACTCTAAACGAAACTAGAAGGGGCCGTTGGACACCAAACCTCTCGAAATGGTGTATACGATGACACGAGCAAATTAGAAGCCTTCCGGTGTCACCTAACCACAGTAAACGGAATATGAGTGCCAAATCGGGTAAAGTGATGCACGGTGCATAACGGCAACACTAAACGAAACTAGACGGGCCGTTGGGTACCAAACCTTTCGAAATGGTGTATACGATGACACGAGCAAATTATGAGCCTCCGGTGTCACCTAACCACAGTAAACGGAATATGAGTGCCAAATCGGGTAAAGTGATGCACGATGCATAACGGCAACTCTAAACGAAACTAGACGGGGTCGTTGGGTACCAAACCTCTCGAAATGGTGTATACGATGAGTTGTGAAAATTAGGAGCCTTCCGGTGTCACCTAACCACAGTAAACGGAATATGAGTGCAAAATCGGCTAAAGTGATGCACGGTGCATAACGGCAACTCTAAACGAAACTAGACGGGGTCGTTGGGCAGCAAACCTCTCGAAATGGTGTATACGATGAGTCATGAAAATTAGGAGCCTTCCGGTGTCACCTAACCACAGTAATCGGAAGATGAGTCCCAAATCGGCTAAAGTGATGCACGGTGATAACGGCAACTCTAAACGAAACTAGACGGGGTCGTAGGACTCCAAACCTCTCGAAATGGTGTATACGATGATCAAGCAAATTAGGAGCCTTCCGGTGTCACCTAACCACAGTAAACGGAATATGAGTGCCAAATCGGCTAAAGTGATGCACGGTGCATAACGGCAACTCTAAACGAAACTAGACGGGGTCGTTGGGTACCAAACCTCTCGAAATGGTGTATACGATGACACGAGCAAATTAGGAGCCTTCCGGTGTCACCTAACCACAGTAAACGGAATATGAGTGCCAAATCGGGTAAAGTGATGCACGGTGCATAACGGCAACTCTAAACGAAACTAGATGGGGTCGTTGGGTACCAAACCTCTCGAAATGGTGTATACGATGACACGAGCAAATTAGGAGCCTTCCGGTGTCACCTAACCACATAAACGGAATATGAGTGCCAAATCGGCTAAAGTGATGCACGGTGCATAACGGCAACTCTAAACGAAACTAGACGGGGTCGTTGGGCACCAAACCTCTCGAAATGGTGTATACGATGAGTCGAGAAAATTAGAAGCCTTCCGGTGTCACCTAACCAC
>CM034464.1:10626576-10638235 GCA_019925255.1 Litchi chinensis | reverse complement strand
GACCCCTTCTAGTTTCGTTTAGAGTTGCCGTTATGCACCGTGCATCACTGGTTAGGTGACACCCGAAGGCTCCTAATTTGCTCGTCTCATCGTATACACCATTTCGAGAGGTTTGGTGCTCAACGACCCCGTCTAGTTTCGTTTCGAGTTGCCGTTATGCACCGTGCATCATTTTAGCCGATTTTGCACTCATATTCCGTTTACTGTGGTTAGGTGACAACGGAAGGCTCCTAATTTGCTTGTCTCATCGTATACATCATGTCGAGAGGTTTGGTACCCAACAACCCCGTGTAGTTTACGTTTAGAGTTGCCGTTATGCACCGTGCATCAGTTTAGCCGATTTGGCACTCATATTCCGTTTACTGTGGTTAGGTGACACCGGAAGGCTCCTAATTTGCTCGACTCATCACATACACCATTTTGAGAGGTTTGGTGTCCAAGGACCCCATCTAGTTTCGTTCAGTGTTGCTGTTATGCACCGTGCATCACTTTAGCCGATTTTGCAATCATATTCCATTTACTGTGGTTAGGTGACACCGGAGGGTTCCTAATTTGCTAATCCCATCGTATACACCATTTCGAGAGGTTTGGTGCCCAACGACCCCGTCTACTTTCGTTTAGAGTTGCCGTTATTCACCATGTATCACTTTGGCCGATTTTGCACTCATATTCCGTTTAATGTGGTTAGGTGACACCGGAAGGCTCCTAATTTGCTCATCTCATCGTATACACCATTTCGAGAGGTTTGGTGCCCTACGACCCCGTTTAGTTTCATTTAGAGTTACCGTTATGCACCGTGCATCACTTTAGTTGATTTTGCACTCATATTCCGTTTAATCTGGTTCGGTGACACCGGAAGGCTCGTAATTTGCTCATCTCATCGTATACACCATTTCGAGAGGTTTGGTGCTCAACGACCCCATCTAGTTTCGTTTCGAGTTGCCGTTATGCACTGTGCATCACTTTAGCCGATTTAGCACTCATATTCCGTTTACTGTGGTTAGGTGACACCGGAGGGCTCCTAATTTGCTTATTTCATCGTATACACCATTTCGAGAGGTTTGGTGCCCAACAACCCCGTCTAGTTTCGTTTAGAGTTGCCGTTATTCACCGTGCATCACTTTAGCCAATTTTGCAATCATATTCCGTTTAATGTGGTTAGATGACACCGGAAGGCTCCTAATTTGCTCATCTCATCGTATACACCATTTCGAGAGGTTTGGTGCCCAACGACCCCGTCTAGTTTCGTTTAGAGTTGCCGTTATGAACCGTGCATCACTGTAGCCGATTTGGCACTCATATTCCGTTTACTGTGGTTAGGTGACACCTGAAGGCTCCAAATTTGCTCGACTCATCGTATACAATATTTCGAGAGGCTCAGTGCCCAACGACCCCGTCTAGTTTCGTTTAGAGTTACCGTTATGCACCGTGCATCACTTTACCCGATTTTGCACTCATATTCGGTTTACTGTGGTTAGGTGACACGGGAAGGCTCCTAATTTGCTCGTCTCATCGTATACACCATTTCGAGAGGTTTGGTGCCCAACGACGCAGTCTAGTTTCGTTTAGAGTTGCCGTTATTCACCGTGCATCACTTTAGCCGATTTTGAACTCATATTTGGTTTACTGTGGTTAGGTGACACCGGAAGGCTCCTAATTTCCTCGTCTCATCGTATACACCATTTCGTGCATCACTTTAGCCGATTTTGCACTCATATTCCGTTTACTGTGGTTAGGTGACACCGGAAAGCTCATAATTTGCTCATCTCATCATATACACTATTTCGAGAGGTTTGGTGCCCAACGACCCCGTCTTGTTTCGTTTAGAGTTGCCGTTATTCACCGTGCATCACTTTAGCCGATTTTGCACTCATATTCTGTTTACTGTGTTTAGGTGACACCGGAAGGCTCCTAATTTGCTCGTCTCATCGTATACACCATTTCGAGAGGTTTGCTGCCCAACGACCCCGTCTAGTTTCGTTTAGATTTTCCGTTATGCACCGTGCATCACTTTAGCCGATTTGGCACTCATATTCCGTTTACTGTGGTTAGGCGCCACCGGGAGGCTCGTAATTTGCTCGTCTCATCGTATACACCTTTTCGACAGGTTTGTGCCCAACGACCCCGTCTAGTTTCGTTTAGAGTTGCTGTTATGCACCGTGCATCACTTTAGCCGATTTGGCACTCATATTCCGTTTACTGTGGTTAGGTCACACCTGAAGGCTCCTAATTTGCTCGACTCATCGTATACAATATTTCGAGAGGTTTGGTGCCCAACGACCCCGTCTAGTTTCGTTTAGAGTTGCCGTTATGCAACGTGCATCACTTTATCTGGTTTGGCACTCATATTCTGTTTACTGTGGTTAGGTGACACCGGAAGGCTCCTAATTTGCTCGACTCATCGTATACACCATTTCGAGAGGTTTGGTGCCCAACGACCCCGTCTAGTTTTGTTTAGCCGATTTGGCACTCATATTCCGTTTACTGTGGTTAGGTGACACCGAAAGGCTCCTAATTTGCTCGACTCATTGTATACACCATTTCGAGAGATTTGGTGCCCAACGATCCCGTCTAGTTTCGTTTAGAGTTGCCGTTATGCAACGTGCATCACTTTAGCCGATTTTGCACTCATATTCCGTTTACTGTGGTTAGGTGACACCTGAAAGCTCCTAATTTGCTCGACTCATCGTATACACCATTTCGAGAGGTTTGGTGCCCAACGACCCCGTCTAGTTTCGTTTAGAGTTGTCGTTATACACCGTGCATCACTTTAGCCGATTTTGCACTCATATTCGGTTTACTGTGGTTAGGTGACACGGGAAGGCTCCTAATTTGCTCGTCTCATCGTATACACCATTTCGAGAGGTTTGGTGCGCAACGACGCAGTCTAGTTTCGTTTAGAGTTGCCGTTATTCACCGTGCATCACTTTAGCTGATTTTGAACTCATATTCGTTTACTGTTGTTAGGTGACACCGGAAGGCTCCTAATTTGCTCGTCTCATCGTATACACCATTTCGTGCATCACTTTAGCCGATTTTGCCCTCATATTCCGTTTACTGTGGTTAGGTGACACCGGAAGACTCCTAATTTGCTCGTCTCATCGTATACACCATTTCGTGCATCACTTTAGCCGATTTTGCACTCATATTCCGTTTACTGTGGTTAGGTGACACCTGAAGGCTCCTAATTTGCTCGACTCATCGTATACAATATTTCGAGAGGCACGGTGCCCAACGACCCCGTCTAGTTTCGTTTAGAGTTGCCGTTATACACCATGCATCACTTTAGCCGATTTTGCACTCATATTCGATTTACCGTGGTTAGGTGACACGGGAAGGCTCCTAATTTGCTCGTCTCATCGTATACACTATTTCGAGAGGTTTGGTGCCCAACGACGCAGTCTAGTTTCGTTTAGAGTTGCCGTTATTCACCGTGCATCACTTTAGCCATTTTGAACTCATATTCAGTTTACTGTGGTTAGGTGACACCGGAAGGCTCCTAATTTGCTCCTCTCATCGTATTCACCATTTCGTGCATCACTTTAGCCGATTTTGCACTCATATTCCGTTTACTGTGGTTAGGTGACACCGGAAAGCTCATAATTTGCTCATCTCATCGTATACACCATTTCGAGAGGTTTGGTGCCCAACGACCTTGTCTAGTTTCGTTTAGCGTTGCCGTTATTCACCGTGCATCACTTTGGCCGATTTTACACTCATATTCCGTTTACTGTGGTTAGGTGATATCGGAGGGCTCCTAATTTGCTCGTCTCATCGTATACACCATTTCGAGAGGTTTGCTGCCCATCGACGCCGTCTAGTTTCGTTTAGAGTTGTCGTTATGCACCGTGCATCACTTTAGCCGATTTTGCACTCATATTCCGTTTACTGTGGTTAGGTGACACCGGAAGGCTCCTAATTAGCTCGACTCATCGTATACACCATTCCGAGAGGTTTGGTGCCCAACGACCCCGTCTAGTTTCGTTTAGAGTTGCCGTTATGAACCGTGCATCACTTTAGCCGATTTGGCACTCATATTCCGTTTACTGTGGTTAGGTGACACCTTAAGGCTCCAAATTTGCTCGACTCATCGTATACAATATTTCGAGAGGCTCAGTGCCCAACGACCCCGTCTAGTTTCGTTTAGAGTTACCGTTATACACCGTGCATCACTTTACCTGATTTTGCACTCATATTCGGTTTACTGTGGTTAGGTGACACGGGAAGGCTCCTAATTTGCTCGTCTCATCGTATACACCATTTCGAGAGGTTTGGTGCCCAACGACGCAGTCTAGTTTCGTTTAGAGTTGCCGTTATTCACCGTGCATCACTTTAGCCGATTTTGAACTCATATTCCGTTTACTGTGGTTAGGTGACACCGGAAGGCTCCTAATTTGCTCGTCTCATCGTATACACCATTTCGTGCATCACTTTAGCCGATTTTGCACTCATATTCCGTTTACTGTGGTTAGGTGACACCGAAAAGCTCATAATTTGCTCATCTCATCGTATACACCATTTCGAGAGGTTTGGTGCCCAACGACCCCGTCTAGTTTCGTTTAGAGTTGCCGTTATTCACCGTGCATCACTTTAGCCGATTTTGCACTCATATTCCGTTTACTGTGGTTAGGTGACACCGGAAGGCTCCTAATTTGCTCGTCTCATCGTATACACCATTTCGAGAGGTTTGGTGCCCAACGACCCCGTCTAGTTTCGTTTAGATTTTTCGTTATGCACCGTGCATCACTTTAGCCGATTTGGCACTCATATTCCGTTTACTGTGGTTAGGCGACACCGGGAGGCTCGTAATTTGCTCGTCTCATCGTATACACCATTTCGAGAGGTTTGCTGCCCAACGACCCCGTCTAGTTTTGTTTAGAGTTGCCGTTATGCACCGTGTATCACTTTAGCCGATTTGCACTCATATTCCGTTTACTGTGGTTAGGTGACACCGAAGGATCCTAATTTGCTCGACTCATCGTATATAATATTTCGAGAGGTTTGGTGCCCAACGACCCCGTCTAGTTTCGTTTAGAGTTGCCGTTATGCAACGTGCATCACTTTATCTGGTTTGGCACTCATATTCTGTTTACTGTGGTTAGGTGACACCGGAAGGCTCGTAATTTGCTCGTCTCATCCTATACACCATTTCGACAGGTTTTGACAGGACCCTTCCCAGACCTTATCTAAGCTCTCATCTGGAGGATCCTGCCGGGCACTTCAACGGATTCCTCGAAACCGACTCATCGGATCGAAGACATCCGGGAAGCGAACCCTATCTTTCTGTATCCGGTTTACTCGTTAAAACTTAGTGATTTGAATTTTTATCGTCACTGGTTGGGAGTGTTAAACATTTTCTTTGATTCTATTTCAAATTTGTTTTATAAAAATTTCGGCAGCACAACGGCTGCATTTTTGATAAACCAAAAATTTCACCTGTAAGGAAAACAACACTTCGACTATTTCTGAACACCTCCCAACTTCTTTAATTCTCAATCATGCATTATCCATCATAATTTCATAAGCATAAACAATTCATAAGATTCATAAGTGCACCATATATATAAATGCAAGAATAGTTATCACTTTTACATTTCCTACATCATTTAAATTCAAAATATACACAATTAATTACATATACAAAATATATATCCCAGCGTCTTGCGCGATTGCCCACCTATAGATGTATATATACAAAGCAAAAGTCGGTCTCGTCCGGCGGTGGCACGAAATGAAAACAAACAAGCTACAAAACAAACAATAAGTTAGTGCGATAACATCATAGGATATCATATCACACATACTAACATACAATTTACAAGTCTTAAAATTTTCTTTAAAATTCTCCATGTATACCCTTGACTCGTTTTGACCATCACGGGCGATTTTAACTAACGCCAACGTGAAGCTTACTAATGCATCTCAACCACTACGTTACGGAATTTACTGCATCGTACGTAGGGCGCTAACTATTCACTGAGCAACTACAATGCGGAATTCTCTGCATCGCAATTGTAGTGCTAAATCTCTAGACGACTACGAGCGGAATTTACTGCATCGCTTCGTAGCGCTAATTGTCAACTATCCAACTACGTGCGGAATTGTCTGCATCGCAACGTAGCGCTATACTTTTCTATAAACTGAGCGATTACGGACGGAATTCTCTGCATCGTCACGTAACGCTAAATCTCATAGCTTTTAAGGTGTATACATGGGTTTTCATATTACTTTTCTTTGAGTGCAAAAAGCACAAATTCACTAATTTGAAAATCTTGAAAGCTTTCTTAGTTCATTTTCTCTACATGCAACTCATAATCATTTTCTAGAAACATATGGATTACATAGAAATCCATACGCTTAACTTTAACTATATCATTATATTTTATTTTCAAATTGCTTCATTACTTAGCTATCACATTTATTTAATAAAATCAATAATTGGCATAAAAATTTTAAGAGCTCTAAAGTGGCGAACCACTTACAAGTCACTTCAAATTTCTTCACCACCTCTCCAACACTCCTTTTCGCTTCTTAAGGCTCTCCTACAATATAATCCAACCAAAAATCTTGGTTTAGGATTCAAAAGATATTACCATTTCACTTTAAATTCAACACATGTTTTATTAATAAATCATTTAGTCTAACTCAATATATATATATTCTCCACTTTATTTTATTTTCCTTTAACAATCATACTTTAACTCAATTACTTCCTTTGATGCTCAAGTGCTCAAGCACATCATACTCATCATCCAACATCTATAAAATTTATTCAAGAACTTCATCATTCATTCCCATAGATTTCCAATACAAATATTAACTAACCAATTATTACACTTACTAAATAAATTCACAACCCCATCAATTTTCCAATTAACATTCTCATATGCATTTCCATTTATTTCTTTGGCATTAAAACAATCAAACATCTTATAATCCTCAACCACACACATTTAATTATTGAATAACATTCTAGGAATCATTTCTTTGCATTGAATACTTTAACATCCAAATTCCAAATGTCCATCTTTCTTGCATCTTTTGATTCCAATCATTATAATTTCATTCTCTAAACCTTATATCACTTCTTCAAACAAAAATCAAATTTAAATACATGCAACAACACAATAACTCATTTTTCTTTTCAAAGCTTCATTTCTATCTCTATTTCATTCTTAGCTACCAACCATCTCATTTTCATTCTATAGTTTTATACAACTCACTCAATCATTTTAAAATAAGCTCAACACATATGAAAACAACAATTGCTCAAGCACTAATATAATTATTAACTAACTAATTCTTCTTTGTTTTTCTTTTCAAGATTTTCTTTCAATCAACATAGTTTCACATATAATTTATTTAATCATCCAAATACTCTCATTATCTATTCTTTTATGATTCATTCACATACTAACATATAACAACTTTATTCATCCTTTTCATCTCAACAAATAATCACACATAAACACTTCAACAATCATCCATCAACTCAATTACCACCTTAAACTAAAGAAATCAATTAAATCTCATCAACCTTTACTTATCAAACTCAAACCCTTACCTCTCAACAACCTTGATCCAAGCTTCTTGATTCTTTTCCTTCACTTCCAAGCTTATATTGATGATGACTAACCTTGATTTAGTTCATGAAATTCATTAAAACCTTATATAAATCCATAACTAAAAATATCCATCAATCAACTACAAAATCACTTCACTTACCTTCACTCTTTCTTGATAAAGGTGGATGGGTTTGAGAGATCACAAAGCTTGGATCATCTCTCTTCTTCTTCTTCTTCTCCTCCTCTTCTTCTTCTCCTCCTCCTCCTCTTTCACGGCTGCTGGACGTTTTCTTCTTCTTCCGGTTCTGCTCTCTCACGTCCAGCTCTCTCTCTTTTCGGTTCTGATTTGGGTCTCACAGGTGCAGCTTGTTCTTCACGTCTGCTTCTCCCTCTTCACGGCTGTAGACTTCTTCTTCTTCTTCCAGATCTGCTCACGGTTCTGCTCCAGCTCTCTCCCTCTTTTCGGTTCTGCTCATGCTTCACGGTTTCAGCTTATAAATCACGACTGCTTCCTCTCTTAACCGACTCAATTCTCTCTCTTTCAGCTCTCACACAACCTCTTATATACTAACAATTATCTTATGGCAAAATTGCCATTAAATTACTTCCATAATCACAACAATGCCACTAGTTGAAATGAATACCTTTGATTGGTTAATTTATTTCATCCAACTCAATACTAACAACTCATGCTATTTATTAATTTGATCTCAACTAATCAATTACTTTTTGACTTAAATATGTCTTAACCTCATTGGCTCTCATCCAAACACATGGATTGTGTTCTTTAATACATATCCTTTCATACACATTTGATGATATATTTAACTTAAATTTTAATCCTCACTTATCACCAATAAATTCCAAAAATATTCCACGATCATTCTATCATGAAATTAACGATGCAATTCTCTAATTGGACCTCTTAACTTCCAATTCCACACTTTGAAAAAAATTCAATCGGTTATAAACTTATTAAAATTCACAACGTTATCAACGAGGATATTTTTATCAAAAATATTCGGAACCTTTAAAATCCCCTCAAATGAACTCATCTTTACTCCGTTTCAGCTTCTAATAACTCTAATTCATATTATTGAGCTTTTGATATCTGGGATCCATTTTCCGAAAATCACTATTCACACGACACTATTCACCGAAAACACTATTCACCGAAAAATTTTTATTTCACGAAACTTAAGGAAATATTCCTTTTACCGAAAATCACTATTTACTTAAAAATACTATTCACATGAAATCACTATTCATCTGAAAATACTATTCCGTCCGAAAATACTCTTTATCCGAGAAACACTATTTCTTCCAGGAAACTGAAATTCCGGGTCTTATAATGAAATTCAATTAATCTAATGTAGAGATTTATTTTACCTCTCTAATCCATCTTTTAACACTAAGAGGTTATAGGTCGAGACTAGGGGTTTACAGGTTTGCTGCCCAACGACCCCGTCTAGTTTCGTTTAGAGTTGCCATTATGCACCGTGTATCACTTTACCCGATTAGGCACTCATATTCTGTTTACTGTGGTTAGGTGACCCCGAAAGGCTCCTAATTTGCTCGACTCATCGTATACACCATTTCGAGAGGTTTGGTGCCCAACGACCCCGTCTAGTTTCGTTTAGCCGATTTGGCACTCATATTCCGTTTACTTTGTTAGGTGACACCAAAAGGCTCCTAATTTGCTCGTCTCATCGTATACACCATTTTGAGAGATTCGGTGCCCAACGACCCCGTCTAGTTTCGTTTAGAGTTGCCGTTATGCAACGTGCATCACTTTAGCCGATTTTGCACTCATATTCCGTTTACTGTGGTTAGGTGACACCTGAAGGCTCCTAATTTGCTCGACTCATCGTATACAATATTTCGAGAGGCTCGGTGCCCAACGACCCCGTCTAGTTTCGTTTAGAGTTGCCGTTATACACCGTGCATCACTTTAGCCGATTTTGCACTCGTATTCCGTTTACTGTGGTTAGGTGACACGGAAGGCTCCTCATTTGCTAGTCTCATCGTATACACTATTTCGAGAGGTTTGGTGCCCAACGACGCAGTCTAGTTTCGTTTAGAGTTGCCGTTATTC
The DNA here is from genome assembly GCA_019925255.1 of Litchi chinensis. Lineage (NCBI taxonomy): Eukaryota > Viridiplantae > Streptophyta > Magnoliopsida > Sapindales > Sapindaceae > Litchi > Litchi chinensis. The sequence goes on along the minus strand of CM034464.1, from coordinate 10,628,575 downwards.
ACCGTGCATCACTTTAGCCGATTTTGAACTCATATTCGGTTTACTGTGGTTAGGTGACACCGGAAGACTCGTAATTTGCTCGTTCTCATCGTATACACCATTTCGTGCATCACTTTAGCCGATTTTGTACTCATATTCCGTTTACTGTGGTTAGGTGACACCGAAAGGCTCATAATGTGCTCATCTCATCGTATACACCATTTCGAGAGGTTTGGTGCCCAACGACCCCGTCTAGTTTCGTTTAGAGTTGCCGTTATTCACCGTGTATCACTTTAGCCGATTTTGCACTCATATTCGGTTTACTGTGGTTAGATGACACTAGAAGGCTCCTAATTTGCTCATCTCATCGTATACACCATTTCGAGAGGTTTGGTGCCCAACGACCCCGTCTAGTTTCGTTTAGAGTTGCCGTTATGCATCGTGCATCACTTTAGCCGATTTTGCACTCATATTCGGTTTACTGTGGTTAGGCGACACCAGAAGGCTCCGAATTTGCTCGTCTCATCCTATACACCATTTCGTGCATCACTTTAGCCGATTTTGAACTCATATTCCGTTTACTGTGGTTAGGTGACATCGGAAGGCTCCTAATTGCTCATCTCATTGTATACACCATTTCGAGAGGTTTGCTGCCCAACGACCCCGTCGAGTTTCGTTTACAGTTGCCGTTATGCATCGTGCATCACTTTAGCCAATTTTGCACTCATATTCGGTTTATTGTGGTTAGGTGACACCGGAAGGCTCCTAATTTGCTCGTCTCATCGTATACACCATTTCGAGAGGTTTTGTGCCCAACGACCCCGTCTTGTTTCGTTTAAAGTTGCCGTTATTCACCGTGCATCACTTTAGCCGATTTTGCACTCATATTCGGTTTACTGTGGTTAGGTGACACCGAAGGCTCCTAATTTGCTCGTGTCATCGTATACACCATTTCGAGAGGTTTGGTGCCCAACGACCCCGTCTAGTTTCGCTTAAAGTTGCCGTTATTCACCGTGCATACTTTAGCCGATTTTGCACTCATATTCGGTTTACTGTGGTTAGGTGACACCAGAAGGCTCCTAATTTGCTCGTCTCATCCTATACACCATTTCGTGCAACACTTTAGCCGATTTTGCAATCATATTCCGTTTACTATGGTTAGGTGACACCGGAAGGCTCATAATTTGCTCATCTCATCGTATACACCATTTCGAGAGGTTTGGTGCGCAACGACCCCGTCTAGTTTCGTTTAGAGTTGTCCGTTATGCACGTGCATCACTTTAGCCGATTTTGCACTCATATTCCGTTTACTGTGGTTAGGTGACACCGGAAGGCTCCTAATTAGCTCGACTCATCGTCTACACCATTCCGAGAGGTTTGGTGCCCAACGACCCCGTCTAGTTTCGTTTAGAGTTGCTGTTATGAACCGTGCATCACTTTAGCCGATTTGGCACTCATATTCCGTTTACTGTGGTTAGGTGACACCTGAAGGCTCCTAATTTGCTCGACTCATCGTATACAATATTTCGAGAGGCTCGGTGCCCAACGACCCCGTCTAGTTTCGTTTAGAGTTGCCGTTATACACCGTGCATCACCTTAGCCGATTTGCACTCATATTCCGTTTACTGTGGTTAGGTGACACCGGAAGGCTCCTAATTTGCTCGTCTCATCGTATACACACTTTCGAGAGGTTTGGTGCCCAACGACAGTCTAGTTTCGTTTAGAGTTTACCGTTATTCACCGTGCATCACTTTAGCCGATTTTGCTCTCATATTCCGTTTACTATGGTTAGGTGACACCGAAAGGCTCCTAATTTGCTGGACTCATCGTATACACCATTTCGAGAGGTTTGCTGCCCATGACCCTTCTAGTTTCGTTTAGAGTTGCCGTTATGCACCGTGCATCACTTTAGCCGATTTTGCAATCATATTTCGTTTACCGTGGTTAGGTGTCACCGGAAGGCTCCTAATTTGCTCATCTCATCGTATACGCCATTTCGAGTGGTTTGGTGCCCAACGAC
>CM034464.1:10538209-10626076 GCA_019925255.1 Litchi chinensis | reverse complement strand
TTATTAATTAAACCATTTAATTAAATGATTCACTATTATTAACCTTAGAAATTTTCCATTAAAAACTTGAAGTTGCATTCTCAAAATTGTAGATGTTTTGTACAATCTAAATTTATTAGTGTCCATCAATCTAATTATTTCATATGGTTTGATCATCCACAAGTTGTTCATAATCAGAGCTAGGTTATAAAGTCCGTTATATCTCTCTAATTATATCTTGTTCTATTAAGTACCATTAGTTTTTTAATGAACAATATATTCATAATAACTTATGAATTTTATCTTTCTATTTACTCATAAATAGAAAGTCAAGATCTTTTATTATTCAAGACTCGAATCAACACTTAAAGAAATTACTCATCTACTTCTCGTAAAAAAGAGTAGATTTCACTATTATGTATAATGTTCCTAGCCACCTATTTAAATCATATCTTTAAAGTATGAAGCTTATTGACTGTAAATATATAATAGTCTAACTCATGTAAATCAAAAGACACAACTCAATAGATAGAAGTTCATAATACAATCAAAATTAAGATCAATCCATATATGATCATTAGGTCGATAAATGTGAATTTCTTTGTTTAACAAATATTAATAAGAAATTTATCTTTATCGTGTTCCAATCATATATAATCTCTATTATATAAGGTGCATCCATTTCCACGTCATCACGTGAATAATCCTGGATAAGATCCTCTTATCAAATATGAAATAAATCGTAGTTATATATTTACCACAAATAAAATATCCAACTTTATTTGCTTTTTATAGACTATTTAGATTATTGATCTCAAACTAAATCCTCTTACATATAACACTTATATATTTAATTTGAGACTACATAAGTAATTGTGAATGTTCTATGATATTTGTATGAAACAAAACATTTCATAAATGCACATAAATTAAATAAACATGTTTTATTTATCATTTATTTGAAATGTTTTACTAATTACAAGCTCTTAAGATACAAACCCTAACATTATATTCGTAATTATGTGACTTGCCAATAATATAAGCCAAAAAACATAGCTTCTCCAGGGTTCTTGCAACCACTGCTAGTACCAGATGGTATCTTCACTAATATTACTATGGATTTCATAGTAGGTCTGCTTAAATCATGAGAAAAAACAGTCATCTTCGTGGTGGTGGATAGACTTAGTAAGTACGCTCATTTTGTGAGCTTGTCTCATCCCTTCTTAGCTCATACAATGACTCAAGTTTTCCTAGATTTTGTTTACAAGTTGCGTGGACTACCACAAACTATCATAAGTGATAAGGGGGCTACCTTTCTTAATGTGTTTTGGTAGGAACTATTCAAGTTGTAGGGAGCTGAATTACATCTTTCAAATACATACCACCCTTAAATAGATGGGCAGACAAAGGTGGTGAATCCTTGTTTGGAAGCTTACCTAAGGTGTATGGCTGGAGACCTATCTCACACTTGGTCAAAGTGGTTATCTTTAGCTAAGTTTTGGTATAACACATCCTATCACACTAGTATACATATGACACCATTTGAAGCCCTATATGGTTATCCATCACCACTCCACATTCCCTATTTCCCCTATAATTCTAAGGTAGCTACAGTTGATTCATACTTGAGAGATAAGGAAGTTACTGCCAAGCTATTGTAGCATTATCTAATGAAGGCTCAAGTCAGAATGAAGAACTTGGCTGACAAAGGAAGAAGTGAGAGGTAGTTTCAGGTTAGGGATTGGGTTTATGTTAAATTCCAGCTCTATAAGCATGTTACTACACATTAAGGACATCAATAATTTTAGTCAAAGTACTTTGGTCCCTTTCAAATCCAAGATGTTATTGGAGTTGTATTACAAGCTTAAGTTGCCTCCAAAAGCTCAAATACACAATGTTTTTCATGTTTTCCTATTGGCTGACAAAGGAAGAAGTGAGAGGTAGTTTCAAGTTAAGGATTGGGTTTATGTTAAATTCCAGCTTTATAAGCATGTTACTACACATTAAGGACATCAATAATTTTAGCCAAAGTACTTTGGTCCCTTTCAAATCCAAGATGTTATTGGAGTTGTAGCTTACAAGCTTAAGTTGCCTCCAGAAGCTCAAATACACAATGTTTTTCATGTTTTCCTATTGAAGCTGATGCATGCTAATGTTCAAGCCTCTCTAACCTTACCAATTGTCTGTAACATCCCTATATATCCATAAGTCATATTGGATCAAAGGATGGTGAAGCGAGGAAATGTGGCAGCTACTCAAATCTTAGTTCACTGGCAGGGTTATTTTTCAGCTGAGGCTATTTGGGAATATGCTCAAGAAATTCAAATGAGGTTTCCAGATTTTTTCCTTATGGACAAGGAAAATGAAGGGGAGGGTATTGTTACAGCTTAAAATAGAGAGGAACAATAAAGAGTAAGGAAGAGGAATACACTATTTTAGAGGGAAAAACAGTTAGAGTTGTTAGACAATTAGTTAGTTAGAATAACCAGTTAGCCTATAAAAACTAACAATTTTGGCTTCTAACAGATTAGATCTTGAAAAATGAATGACTTTTTCTCTCTAGAATCTTCTTCTTATGTCTCTCTATTCTTTCTTTTCCTTCTTTTCTTAATATTCAAGTTTTACTTAGTTTAGTCTGTAACAAGACTGCGGTGGAAACCTGGATGGTCTTCATTGGAAAGCATCTGAGTCTCTACAGGTGTTCTCAATCGTGAAGCTGCCATAACCATGGCTGTTTTAAAAGAGATACCCACTACCCAGATGAAGAAGAAAAAGATGATGAAACAAGATAAAGAAAAAGAAGAAGAATAAGAGCCTTCATAGATACAAAGAGAAAGGGGATGAGCCGCCACACAAGAAGAACACCTTTTATTTATAAGGTGTGTTTGTGTTGAAAGGTTGAGATGATGTTGCTTGGGTTCTCATGAGTTGTTGTGTTGTGTGAAAAATAAAAAACTGGATTTGTGATGTTTTTAAGGAGAAGAAGACTTGTGAGGTTTGAGAAGAAGAACTTAGATGTTTGTGATTTGGGTTTGTAATGTTTAATGAGATGAAGAACATCCTTTTTTTTTTTTTTTTTTTAATTGTTTTTATTTTGATTTTTGATTTCCACCGTCCATTTTGGAGATGGAAGATGGAGATCCATTATTTTTATTTTAAAAAAGTGTCAATTTTTTTATATTTAAAATTATGTTTTAATTTTTTAAATTTTAAAATCATTTAATTTTAAATTTATTTTATAATTTTTAAAATTTAAATTATTTAAATGGATCTCCACCATCCGGATGGACGGTGGAGATCCAAACAACCTATTAATTAATATAATTTTAAAAGAAATAAAAAATAAGGGAAAATAACTCAAATATGCTTGTTATAGTTAACTTTCACGGTCAACCATGATCAAACCATTAGTGTAGTGAGGGCGTTGTAATAAAAGACAAATTTTGTTTCCGTTTGGTAATAGGCATATGTCTAGAGCGTTTTGCATAATTTGCTCACTAAAAACATACACACCTTAATTCATCTATATGTTGTGTCACTTGTTACAAATAATAAAATATAAGAATTGATGGATCTTGTCATGCAATACATGATGTTAGACTAATTTATTAGTTTGGGAAACAAGAAAGGTAGTTGAAAGATGCAATCTAAATGACTAATATTAGAAGATTACTTACATTCAGTATCTGTGAATTTGAAACCAAATCAATAACAAATATGTGTGATATCATACACAACAATGCAAACCACCCAAGATCACTCCTATTGCACGTTAAATCTTTCACAAGTATAACGGCCTATCATAATTAGAAAGTGAAACTAAAATTTATAAAAGAGATAGAAAACTTCGTATTAAGAAAATGACAAAATATTTTCATTAGAAACAGTCTCTTGTTGGCTTAAATATTAATTAGCATAAAGTAATTGCTGTCATATTTTATTTCGGTTGATGCTAGAGACTCTAATTTTATTGTATAGTCATGTTATTGAGATATTGGAGACAAGCAACATTTGTAAGCATCCAATATAATGTAATTACCCATTTACCCCTCAGCAATATGACTCTTCCCTCCAAAATCATTTGCCTATAACCAGTCCAATATAATATATAAAGCACTCTAAATCCCTCCAAAATCATTTATTGATAACTAGTCTAATAGAACACTCCTCCAAAATCATTTCTCTAAACCTGTCACATCCCTAAAATCCAATAGTCACAATGGCATTGTCTTTGCGAAGCATCTAATGGTAACGTAAAATGGAAACATGGTAATTTTGTGTTTTCACGATCGAGATCAGGCATGCTGGCCAGGCCAGCCACCTCAATTCTGATGAGGTCACTCTTGCCGATCTCTACCAATCATACGATGCATTCCAATGCTGATGAGATCAACTCCAGCTCTGCAACTAGCTTTTCTCATTGACTTCGCAATGGTGCTTCTAACCTCTTCAACTGGACAAACGATCTATCGTTTGGTTGGAGCTGTGATACTTGGTTTGTATATGATGCCATGGCTCTTAACTAGGCTCTGATCGAATGAATTTAATCGAACCAAAATTGTGGTTGAGGCTATTCATAATCCACTACAATGTCTGATGGCTGAATGTACTTTGTTGAATTGTTGTGAGTTAGCAAGAGGCAAACTGTTGAGCATCAAGTACCAGAACTAGTTTCTTTGGAGTTTGACAATTGGTTGTGACTTATGGTACGACAACAAATTGACACAAGACTTCATGGACCAATGTCATATTGCATATAAAAAAACATTGAATATATTCACATTAACGTAATTTGGTTACCATATTACAGTAAACAGTGCAAGTTAACGTCATGTTGTATATAAAAATTTTGTTGCAAATAAAACATTAAATGTACTCATTTTAACGTAGTTCGGTTACCATATAAACATCAACATTGTAAGTTAACATGGTATTATAATTAATACGTTGAATGTATTTATTTTAACTTAATTAATTACCAAATAACCGTGAGCGTTGCAAGTTAGCATGATTTTACGTATAAAAATTGTGTTGCAAATTAATGTGATGGACAAAAATTTTAAAGTTATCCATTAGGACATTGATTATTATTATTTAATTAACATTTAATTTAATTTAAATTTAGCTACTCATCATTTAATTAATTTTTAGAATTGTATTATTAAAATAATATTAAAATTTATATTTTTCAAAATTGTTAACTTTAATGATGTTATTGCTTCCCAAAAAAAAAAAACTTTAAGGATGTTATAAGTGGATTTTTATTTAATATTTAGTTATTTAATTATAAAAATATCATATTTAGTGATGTTAGTACAATGCACAAGACAAATAAAAAATGTGTATCGCACTATACTATACCGAAAACTTCAATAAATTTGTTCCTTGTATAATTCTCTAAAAAATAACCATAGAGCAGGAACAAGCCAGGCTCGATTATCCCAGAACAAGCCCCTGCAAAGTAACAACGGTATAAGTTGCTGACATTACCTGATCGAGCAATAGACATCTTAATCTGAGATTGTGCCTGAACATAAAATTGGCATCACAATGCATAACACATTCAAGTACATAACTAATTGAGACATTTGATATAGGAAGTTTTCAAAATTTTGCCAACAAGAATAGCATCTCCTAGTGATTTGAAGTGTTAACGAGATCATACTAAGCTAGAGTCACTTGATTCTTGCCCACAAAGATTATCAGCATATAATCTCACCTTTGTTCTGAGGATCATGCAAATGGCTTCTAAGGGAACCCTTTTGAGCATACTCATGGACTAGGAAGAGCTCATCATCAGTTGCCGCATAGCCCAATCAATTCTACCTCAATAAAGTTCAACCAAGGTGAGAGTCAAAAGCTACGAAATGCTAATAAAAATGATATGGTTATTGTGCTTACAATTTAGCCAATGAGGACATTGATCTTATCTTAATGTGCCCTGCTTTTGTTGGGTATCGGCCCTTATTAATTTACCCTCTCTTTCTACAATGACAACTTGTCCAATAATATGCAAATACTATGAAGATGAGAGTGACAGCTTATCTGGCAAATTTGTTGCTTTATTTTACTAAATAATTACATGATTAGTGTAATGAACTCCTTCAAGGCCTGCAGGCTGGAGGTACTTTATTTTACTTGCTGCTTCTTGTTAGTGACTTAAAGGTACAACATAGTAAATGAAAATAACATGTAGACAGTTGTCAGCATTTCTTGTCATCCAATTCCACCCTCTGTCGATTCAAACACGAATGAAATGTACCAAAGAAGACTTAAGGCATCCCAACTAGGTTGGCACCCCAAAAGCTTATCATCTCACACTTACAACCCCACAAGTTGATAACTTATACTGAAATAAACAAAAGGAAAAGAGGTGACATAAGCCAAAACCCCAAGTAACACAAATCCCAAACAATGTTAAACACAATGGTAGAAAGGCAAAGGAGATGGATCCCTATAAACAAAAGAAATATAAAAATCTGGACAATAAAACTTCCAAGCACCTTGAGAAGTCCAGAAATATTTATTTTAAGCAGGAGATTCATAGCAATTGGCTGGACTCAAAATTAGCTTGTCCTGCTTTTGACTTTGAGTCCATCAGAGATTTTGGAGCATCTGAATGTATACAAGTTGAGAGGAATCTTCTTCTGAACTATGATCATATCCTTCTTAGGTAGTGAAATGCAAACCTAAAATGAAAAGTGTTCTCATGGCTCTGTGATATTTAGACCTGACCGCTGCAAAATATCAAATTCAAAAATTCATAAGTATATAAGTAAACAAGATCCCAAATCAATTATAGCAACAGTTACCTAGGCTGTAGTACCATAATTGATAAGATGCAATCAATTACTTGAAGATGCCCTTGACAGATAAATAGAACGTAATCCTTATAATTCCTTGACAAGGTATCCAGTTGTTTCACACAGCAATGAGGCATTAATGTTCCTCATCCATGCTATTACCAATGAATTAGTCTTGTTCATCTATCTTGCTCCCCCTCTAGCAGCATTTACTTGGAAGTGGAAACTAATAGAATCAAGTGATACAGCAGCTGCTTTAAAAGATCAGCTGCTAGCCTTTCCTTTGGTTTCTTGGTCACTGAAGTATCCAAAGACATAAAAGCGATGCAAAATAATCTTCTGATTTCTTTGTTTCTTTGTCAAAGAGTTCTTAACAACAAAATTCAATGCACAGAAGAGAACTTTGAATGCCAGAGAAGAAATTTGCATGCCTCTAGAATCCACGTGTTTCCCCTGTAATCACATATGATTTCAAGCATTTAGAAGTATGTCAACAATATCCCAAATCATAGCCAATATTATATGTCAGTTATCAATGAGATGCTGTTGGTGATTCAAAAACGTTCATGATGGATTATGATATCCTCAACCTTTCTTGACAAGGCATCGTGGCGCTAAAACTTTTATTCCTTATGAGATGTGATTCTAAATTGGAATTTGACATCTGGGGTAAACAACTGGAACGGGGAAGCTCTGTACAACCAAATTAAGAGGGAAGAAAAGAACAGGAAATCATTTACCTTGAAGGTTCTGAATAAACATAAACACGACTGCAAATGTATCCATGAAGAAGACAAGCACCCACACTTTTACAAGATTAAAAATCAAATATCTAACACACAAGAAGATTAGAAATGCTATAGAATCTATACCATCATCTTTTGAGATATTACAAAAAAAAAAGGTCTTGGAGTTGCTTGTTTCCTAAAGCATCTTGCTGCTCCATACACGTGCTCTCAGAAAGTAGCTCTTTGTCCTGCACCTTCAGCTATGACAACGGCCATCATGTGTCCATTTTCCTTTAATGTTTCTTTCAATTAATTCAAATAGTCTACCAGGCCCTTCAAGATAAAATGGTTGTTATGGAATTAAGAAGTAGTCCACATTGCGAATAGCAAGAGTAGAATACATTGCAATGAATCCTATTATAATGTGCCAGGAACCACTATGAAATACATGGAACAAAACAAAATGGAATCATAAGAGAAACTAAGACTAACCTTCATTTCTTTCTACCCTCTTCTAATGCCTTGAAACCCAAAGCAAAGAGACAAGAATTATACAAGTTTGGAATCCATTAACTTCTCCTGTGATAGTTAGACTTGACAGTTGGTATGTAGAGAACATCCCAATGATATCAGAGTTAGAGTTACTAGGAATTTGTTTGAGTAATCGATCAAATGCTATCGAGTGGTCAAATTTCCAATGAAACGTGTGATCTTAACCTCTCTTGACAAGGAATCTTGGAAGAAATTTGCCCCATCTTGTACTGTTATTGTCCACTGGCATTCAATGTTTGTACAGCTAAATTAGTGTTAAAAGAAAAAAGAATAGTAAACAATGAAACAATGCTTGTGAAAACAGAACTCAAGAATTTTGTCTAAAAGTTAAATAGAATATTCAAAGTCATTGCAAAGTTCAACATCACCCACCTCATTTGACATTGATTCTTTGAACCAACAAGACAACAATAAGATCGAATGCATTGGTTACTTGATGGTGCATCCTTCAGTGACAAGATTCTCAATCAGGTTGCAAAAGGACAGGAAAAGGTCAACTTATCACCTATTTTCAACGGAAGTTCAGAAAAGAAAAAAAGTAGTAAATCATCAGCAAACATCATATCTGGAAGACTTGTTTGATGCTATTATTTTATCCATTTCAACAATTATAATAGTATATATTAACTTCTGTCATAAGTCATGACAACTAATCTAGTCTTTTCAAATATCCAGAATAGCATTCCAACCAAAGAATTTTGCCCTGCACTAACAAAACATATTTTGACAACATAGCATAGCATGGGAACTTGTATTAACATCTTAACGGATAGAAATATGGATCAAAATTTTCAAAAAACAGAGAATACAATAAATGTTGCAAAATCATATAAGATCAAAAGCTGTATAGTACTTGCAAGTTCCAAATACAGATCCACAAGAAACATGTCCTAACCTTGCTTGGCCAAGCATCTTGGAAGAAATTTGCTTCCTCTTAAAATGCTGCTTTCCATTGGAATTTGATGTCTGTTATGCAATTGGCAGAGAAAGCTTTGTACAACTGAATTCCATTGGAATTTGATGTCTGAACTGCAATTGGTAGAGGAAGCCTTGTACAACCGAATTGAGAGTGAAAAGAAGGGGGAAAAAAAAGGGAAACAAAAAAATATATCTTGCAAATAAGAAAACAAGCACATTGTATAACAGAAAATCAAACACGATGTTCAAAGTCAAATGCCAAGTTTAACATTACTCACATTATTTGACATTAATTATTTGAACTAACAAGAAAAAAATATAAAAAATTTTGATAGGCATCGACTATTTGACTATGCATTCTTTGAAGACAAAATTTTCCTACGAGATGTGGAAGGAAACTAGAGTATTAAGGCCAAGATGTAAACTCAATTAGCTATTACATATAGTTGGGTGAAATTTTGGAAGGAAAGAATGTAATCAGATCATCAATGCATACAAATATCCACAATGACAGTCCAATCAAATAATTTTCTTTGCACTTAACTACTCTTTTGTGAAGATATTAAAGCAAACAATTTAATAAGATCATCAGCCACCATGTCCATGTCTGTACCGCGTGAGGGAACAAGGCCCCATGATAAACTTAAACAAACCTTAATTAGAATGGATTGGTCCCAATTCAAACCCTACTCAGGAGTAGAATGGGAGCATTGGAAGTGATCACGAAAAACCTCAAATCAGGAAGAGCCTCTTCCTTGCCAACACATTGGCAAATTACGAGAAAGCAAGGACAAACAAAGTATGGCTACTCATCCTGGAAGTGATCTGCTGGTGAAGACTCCACATCTTGTGCTGTAGTGAATTTACCATTGACTTATTGTGGACGTGACAACTAGTGGGAAAAGGGGCAAGTGACATTAGATTTTCTACTCTCACACCTGATCCATAAATGAGATCTCAAGTTTGAAATTATTAGCACACCTATTGATACTTTACGTCTTTTGGACACATCATAGTAAATTTATAATTCTGCAGTTTATCGTCTTCTTCCACAGGACACATCTTGTTCCGTTCACTCACCATGCTGTGACAATGAAATTCTCTTGAGGAAGCAACTACTTTAATCATATCCTGTACCCAAAAGTAGGGGTGGGCATCTTCAACCCAACCCGACAAACCCAACCCAACCCAACCCGATCATTTTTTATTGGGTTGGGTTGGGTTAGGTTACATCTAAAAAAAAATTGGATGGATTGGGTTGAGTTGGGTTGAAAATTAAATTGGGTTGGGTTGGGTTGGGAGATTTTATCCCAACCCAACCCGAACCCGAAAACGTCCACCCCTAACCAAGTCTTTTCTATCTAGAATATTTCCTAGACATACACTTTTACGCTACTACATGAAATCCATCATAGAGGATTTATAAATCTAGAGTAGAAGAATGAAGACACAAGAGAAAAAATCAGAAACCTCAAGTGGTTTATAAATCTAAAGGATTTATAAATCCAATCCGACAGACCCAACCTAACCCGATCATTTTTTATTGGGTTGGGTTGGGTTACATCTTAAAAAAAATTGGATAGGTTGGGTTAAAAAATTTTCAACCCAACCCACGTTGGGTTGGGAGATTTTCAACCCAACCCAACCCAACCCAACCCGAACCCGAAAACGCCCACCCCTACCCAAAAGATTAAGACCAAAACTTAATATTAATGATCATCTTATTCTTGCCTCTTATTATGCAGTGAAACACCAAGTGCAAAGACAAGATATTTACATGCCTCCTAAATACAATATCCCCTTGTGATATTTAAACCAGACAATTTACTAACATATATTATATTAAACATTAAGATGAAAAATACTCAAGACTAAGTTAATAGAGCATTGCATCTAGCCAAGGCAATTCATTGTCCCTTGAAATGTGGTTCCGCAATACAATTCTATGTCCAATAATAGAGAGAATAAATGTTTTGTACATGAAAATCGAACAAAAAAATAAAATAAAATTAGAACAAAGTTTGTCAGATATACATAATCAAGGGTTGCCTTATGATGAAAAATGAAATAAATAGGAAATTTATAGTTGCTTACCTCTTGTAAAGTTGCATAACATCACTGAATGTTGATGCTATACATTTTGGTGCACCAAATGTATTGTTCTCAGAAGCTTTGCAGTTGGCCAATGTCCACGAAAGCAAAACATCTAATGCCTAATCATTCATTGTGGAAAATCTGGAAGCAAAATAAAGTTATAAGATCACAATATTAGAACACCTTACCTAATCTACATACGTATCTCATTCAACTGTTATAATCAATGCCTGCCCTGCCCCTTGAAAGATCTTAATCGCATCCCGTCAAAAGATGCTTCCAATTTACCTTGGTCTAAGAATTTCTTCTCCTGCTATCTACATTATATTCTTCTTTCTCTTGAAGTCCACGAACCATAAAAGCTACTTTGACAGAAAGTTGTTTGCTAGTTTCTCAAACAAAAAAGACAAAAAATAAATAAATAAACTATCTTTGTAACATTAAAATGTAATAACATCTCAAGATAATGCTTATGAAGAAATTTATAAAGATTTTCATAACCTTCAAGTTTAGTGACACTCACCATACTTGTTATTGATTCTTTAAGTACTACAAGACATTTGGTTCATCACGGTAACATAGACAAAATTCCTCATAAGACTTGATTGGTCTGTCATATATCAAGTCACTTCAAGCAGGTCATGTGGAAGATCAATACACGTAAGACAATTAAGGCCTGGTCCATAACAAATTCAAACAACTCCTAATTAAGATGGATCAGTGCCAAGTCAGCATCTATAAGGAAATCGGATGAGCATTACAAGTGAGCACAAAAAACCTTGGATTAAGAAGAGCCTCTTCCTCGACATAACAGAGGGAAATCATAAAACAGCTAGGACAACAAATATGATCCATCCTGGAAGTGATAGGCTGGTGAAGACTGCTATTCTTTTACAGCAAGTGAGATGCTAGTCAAGTGATATGCTGGAAGTGACGGTGATTCTTTTCTTGACTTTCTATGGACCTGAAAACAAGTGGGAGAAGGGGTAGTAACATTAGATTATTAAGTCTATGACATGTACCTCATTTTTCCCTATAAATAAAAGGCAATTTCAGGTTTGAATATATCACCACAACTATTGAGATTCTGCATCCTCCGCACACATCACAGCAAAATAATGATTGTAAATTTATCTTCTTCTTCCATCCTTCCTTGTGGCACATTCTGTTTTGTTCACTCCACCATGCTATGAAAATGGATTCTCTTGAGAAATGGAACTGCTTTTTAGTAACGTCATATCCTATACCCAAAAGTTAAAGACCAATGCATGTTAATTGTAAATCTTCCCACATCTCTAAGTCTTCTCCTACTCTCTTTTGTATTCCACTCACTATGAAAACCACCTTCGACAAGAAATATTTGTGCTTTTTTTCAAATATTAATTTACATTAGTGACATTAAATCATGATAATCAGGAATCACATTAGAAATGATTAAGTGAAAACTAAAAAACTGAACAAGATTTATATAGCTAATTACCTATTTGATATTTCACATAATAATAACCATTAATCACAAAATCCGAAAGAAAAACATGTTTTGCGTAATGAGTTGTTAGACATTTAATTCTAAGTTATAAACTTGCTCAGAGACTTGTGATGAACTCTACATAAATTAGTATTAAATGACTCATGAATAAGAATAAGGAAAAACTTACGTGGAATGATATGTAACATATCTCCCTTTAACAGAGCCAACTATGAAACCAGTGTTTCCAGCTATAGCACCATGAATAGCATTGTGATGAGCAAAGTGCAGTACACATCATCAGATGCACTGCTTAGAATAGCACAGATCGTGTATATTGGATCTACCAGGTGAGTAAAACATGCATTAGTGGTTACACATCTACCTCGGATGGTCATCAAACATTTCAAGAAAGAAATTACAAAATGCAATAGCAAGACATCAGGAAATTTACCTATATATTTAAAATTTATAGCCATTTTTTACTTTGGGGAAGTGTTCCTCCAAAATCAAAGATTAAATTTGTAAACAACACAGCGTATGATGACTATAAGTCACAAACATTATAACAAAATGGAAAATGATGAGAGTTCCATGATATATCTATAGAGAAGTGATTAGCACTCGAATCACATATATCATGGTGCAATTGACCGACCATATTACTCATCCTCAGTGGGGCACTCCTAAATATATTATAGAGATTTAATGCCTCAACTGTGGAATAACTGTTGGTTCTAGTAGGTCTTAGATTATCTATGCAAGCTTCCTGTAGGAAGTTTTTGGCAGAAATCCCAATCACTCTACCCACTCCAACTTTATATCAACAACCAATATGAAATGAAATGTAAATGTCAACCATAAGTACAGATAGACATCCAACGGTATTCTAAATTTCTTGCCATTAGAAAAAAGGCAACAGATTGATTCTGAATACATCCAAATGGAAGTAAACAGTACTGAAATCACCATATAACAGGGTAATAGGCTGATTTTTTTTTTCTCAAATTCAAAATTGGAATCCTAAAAAACTTATACTATTTGATGTCTGTGGCATAAAACCTGAAGACAAATGCAAAACAATTATACAAATAACCTAAAGGTTTAGAACAGAGATAAACACAACAGCAAAATATCCAAGAAGCAAATTAGCACACACCCTTAACCAAGACTAAGAAATCACATATCTAATACAATAGAATAAATTATTTTAGCAATTGTACCTTTATCTTTTGACAAGTCCACAAATGAAGGTCATAAAGAAGCTTGTTTCCTGAAGCACCTGGTGCTCCATACTCTGCTCTCAGGGAGCAACTCTTGTCCTGCTCCTTCAGTTATAACAATGACCATGTGCTCATTTTCTTTCAATTTTTTTTTTTTTAAAAAAATTCAGAAGTCCAATATGCCCTTCAAAATAAAATTAGGATTCCTAAATTAAGCAACAACACACATTAAGATTGGTAAGAAGAGCATTAAAATGGTATGAACACAAAAACGGAAGAGAAAGCAAAGGAATAAAGTAGACAACCTTAATTTCTTTTTGGCCAGTTCTTAAGCAGCAAACCTAAAGCCGAGAGATAAAGGTTTTCATGAGTTTGGAAACCATTAACTCCCCCTTCTATATTAAACCTGACAAAGATCAGTAAAATAAAAAATAAAAAATAAATCATATGTTTATCCTTTGCTACACATGTAATTGTAAAACCTTGCAGTATTTGAACTCTTCACCAACTTCTGTATCTTATATTCCACTACCATCAAAGCCACATTTGACAAGAAACATCCTTGATCTGTCTCAAACAATTTGTCAATAAGTTTACGTCAGATCCTATAAAATTCATCAAACAATTGGATCTTGTAATAGTACCAAGATATTTAATCAAATACAGAGAGAAATGTAAAAAGCAATAACAACCAAGAGGAGAAGAATATTACCTCAACTTAGATGTGAATATTAGGGATGTGAGAGATGTGGTCCCACTTGTCTCCTTTTCCTTTCTCATAAACTACTTGTAAAATAGGGCAGTCTTGTATTGACAAATTTTGCAGTGGTGCCTTCTCAAGAAGCTGCTTTGGCAATCCCTCTAATCGGGGGCACTCATCAAGTTTCAAAGTATGAAGGGATGGCATGAACATGATTGTGGTATCATCTTCAATCCCAAAATCCCACACTTCCCATTGCGGCATACAGTCAAAGTGGAGAGTTTTCAATTTGGGGAAGGAGATAACTGATGAAGATGATGAAGTGTCATCTCTTTCTACTCCCACAAATTCATTACCCACTTCTCTCACACTCAACATCGCATCTATACGAAGTGTTTCAAGAGATGGCAATTTTCCCAATGGAGGCAAATGCAAACACTCGCTGCATCGAATCAGAGATATCAACCTCAAATTGGTTAATGATGTCATCCTAAGAGCAGACATTGACTCACCTAAGTACTCATATATTGCTAATCGTTGCAAATTTGGAGGTGGTTGGAAAGCTTCAATAACTGCTTCCTTATTGTTCTTCCTACTGAACCAAAAGTTCAATTGACGGATCTTTTTGTTATTTTTAAGTTGCCGAAATCCATCGATAATTTCTCTCGAATTTTCTATGCCCATGATATCTAAAGATTCAATGTGCTGACAGTTATTAATACCTTCAAGTGAGCAGGCTTTTCCACCGTAATCACCACCACTCAAATGGAATTGACTTAATGTCCGAAGTTTTGTTAAACTCTCAATTCCTTTTGGCATGTACCTTAGAGAACGAGTGTAAAAATTCAATAAATGGCGTAGGTTGATTAACTTCCCTATCCCTTCAGGCAGCACTTCAAGATTTTCACACCGATCAATCTTTAGTGTTTGTAAATTATACAACTCACACAATGACTCGGGCAAATTTCTTACCTCCGTATTGGAACTCAAGTCAAGATATCTTAAATGTAAGAGTTTTCCTATCTCAAGGGGAATACATGTATTAAAACAAATTTCCAAGGCCCTTAAGCTTGTCAACTCTTCAAATAACTTTGCTAAGACTTTAGGAGTGACTTGGTTGCCTACACATGTATTAAAATCAATCCTAAGGCTCCACACCTTTTTGAAATTGCAAAGAAAGATAGGTAACATATCTCCTTCATTAACCATAAAAGTTAAGTGACGAGCTTTCTTATATGAAGCTTCCATGATCCCTTCTTTAATCATACAACATTCATTCTTACTAAGAAATTGGGCAACATCATGCACTAAGTCATGCATCTTACACCTTACAATACTACCATCATCATCTTTTATAAACTCTTGAAACAAGGAACGCATTGCTAATGTATTAAAGCATTTTCCACCAACTATCTCATTATCTTCATTATGATCTAATCCAAGATAACCTTGAGCCATCCATAATCTAATTAATTCATTTTTTTCAAAATTGAAGCCTTTTGGAAACATACCACAATATGTAAAGCATTGTTTTACCATGGAAGGCAAATCATAGTAACATACAAACAACAGGTTGAAGACAGATTTTCCCCACCATTTTGCTTTCCACATCTCATTACATAAGATGTTTTCCCATTCTTTTTTAGTTTCTTTATAACGCAAAAGACTCCCCAATGTCTTTGCAGTTAAAGGCAAGCCCTTGCACTTGCTTGCAATTTTCCTGCCAATTTCTTCTAGTTCCTGACACTCTTGAAGAGTCCTACCAAAAAATGCGAACCGCCTAAATATTGTCCAACATTGCTCGTTAGACAATTCATCAACTGCTATAACATCAATTGATTCCATCATACGAGCAACTGTTAAGTTATATGTGGTAACTAGGATTTTACTTCCATGAAGACCATTCTTTAAACAAAGTTTGAATAGTTCCCATTTCTTGAATTCTGTCATCCACATATCATCTAAAACTAGAAGAAATTTTTTCCCTACAATGAATTTATGAATTTCTTGAATAACAGACTCCAATTTAACTAATCCAGAGTTATCACCCCCTAAAGCTTCATTGATTGCTTTAGCAATCATTAGCTCATCAAAAGGGTTTGATACACATACCCATATTCTTTTTTCAAAATTGTTCATCACCTCGTTATTGTTGTAAGCTAGTTTAGCAAGTGTTGTTTTGTTGATACCCCTCATCCCTACAATTGAGATGACATGGAGGTCGCTCTGCCTTTCACTACTTTCACCCAACAACTGACTTACTAAATGTTTCTGTTTCTCACCTCGGACACACACATCAGACACATCAAGCAAGGAAATATCTTCTACACGCTGATGTTCACTGGTCATAGTTATTTTAAAGTTGAATATGTCTTTCCCTTTCGTAATACCATCTAGACTCTTATTTATTGCTTTAATCTTGGAAGCAATGTCATGGCTTAAAATAACTTGTCTTAAACTAGAGTAGGGAAAGAGAAAGCTGGAGCGTACCTTACTCTTAAGGGTATGAGCATCGTTAGATCCCTCAAGTTGCAATCTTTTCATGATTGCAGTGTTCCACGTGTCCAACACGTCATCCATATCATAGGAAACATCTTTCAGCTTCTCCAACCAAAATCTGACACCTTCTCCTTAACTTGTCTTTGCTCTGCATCAGCAAGCACAGCTTGAAGCATTTCGAAGTTGGTTTTGAGCTTGTCGACTGCTTTATCCACACCCGCAACTAGCTTCACTCGTGCTTGCGTGACTGAAAGCAATTGCTGCAAGACAAGGGAAACAACTGCATCGGCCGCCATGTTACTAGGAAATGATATTTAAATAGCAATAACAATGAGAGAAATCTGAGTGTTTTTGTTGTGATATGTCTTGCAATGTGCTTCTAGTTATATAAAAAGATGTTAAAGCCAAGGAATAATAGTGGCAACAAAGAAAAATGCAATGGTGTGATTCACGAGCAGTTTGCTTTACCT
This sequence comes from Litchi chinensis, assembly GCA_019925255.1. NCBI lineage: Eukaryota > Viridiplantae > Streptophyta > Magnoliopsida > Sapindales > Sapindaceae > Litchi > Litchi chinensis. The sequence goes on along the minus strand of CM034464.1, from coordinate 10,608,642 downwards.
GATGTATTTTGTCGTGTTCCGTCAACGTGAAAAAATATCTGAAAATGGTGCCCACCAAAGTCGTCGCATTCTTAGCAAAATAATTCAATGAATAGTGTAATGCCCTCCTTGTCCTTGTACGTGTGGAAGCGAGTTGGCCTTTATGACTTCATCATTATTATTTTTTACTAAAAATCCTTTCCATGCAGGATTCCGATCGTTTTTTTTTATATTTTCTTTATTATAAATTCATCTCAAAATATCATGTTTTACTCACCTCCCACTAATTATATAAATAATTTTTCCACCTTTATATGAATAGTCTCTCCCATCTCTTGAGAGTATATATTTAAGTTGTATTTTAGAGTCTCATCTTAGTTAATCTCAACAGTAATGTGACCTAATGTCTAATGTTAGATCGGAAAAAAATAAAAAATTAATTAATGTATCTATAATAAATTTAATTATAAGTATTTTTATAAGTTCATAATGACATGTTAATACCAAGTTAAAATAATCCAACTCTTATGGTTTTATTTTTCTTTTTTTTTTTAAACTTATTTTTATCACATGCAAATTATATTGGAGAATCTAACCAGATACAAAATATGAGATTTGATAAAATTATACAAACCTCGCCTGAAGTTTAATGAAATTACTTCAATATGTGAGTTTTTGTCATAATATTATGAACCTTTCTTGAAATTCTAAAAATTTAACACAAATATCTTCTATCATTAAAGAGCTGCTATTAAATCTTAACAGTCAATGGTAAAATACCTCTAATCTTAAAAAATTAATATAAATAAATTAATATATTATTATTTTAATTTTAAAAGATAATTAAAATATATATATTCTCATCATCTTCTTCATCCTTATCTCCCTTCATCATCGTCATCTACATCATCCATCAAATTCATCATCTCCATCCTTTTCATCATCTTCTTCATCCATCATCTCCCTTTTTTTTTCATCATCCATCAACTAACCAAATCCAAATAAAACTTACAAAATAAATAAATAAATAAATAAACCTAGTAAGGAAAATCAAAAGGATGGGAAAAAAAAAAAAAAAAAGTCATTGGATCTCCATGCCCAAGTATGGGTCTCCATCATTAAAGACCAAGATGGAGGCCCAATTGGTCTCCATTAGAGATCGGAGATCAGCTGGGTTTCCACCGACGATCTCCAAGGTGGTCTCTAATGGAGATTGTTTGTGTCTTTATGTGGTCTCCATGTGTATAGACCACTGGTCTCTATAGCTGGATAGAGACCATCCAGTTTTTTTTTTTTTTTTTTTTTAAATTTAGGGTCTATTTTAATCTTTAAATAAATTTGATGAAATAATTTGTTTTTGGTTTTAACTGAATTTGTAATTTGATAATATGTTGATGAAGATGATGTAGCTGATATAATGATGATGAATCGATTGTGTATTTTCAAAATTTTAATTGAATTTTTGTTTTTAAATAAATAATATATTTTAAAATATATAAGTTTATTATTAAATTATTTACAACTTATGGATGGACAATTTACTCTTAATAGTGTTGATTTAACGATAGTTGACTAATTGTTGACTAATGGTAAAAGGCATTTGTGCTGAGCTTTCAGAATGTTAAAGAAGGTTCAAGTCATTATGATTAAAACTCATAAATTGGTATAATTTCATCAAACTTCAAAAGAGTTTGTGTAATTTATCCTTTTTTTTTTTTAACATAGCCTGGAAACTTTTCGAATTTTATTGCATCTTTTTTTATTAAAAATATATGTTTTTATACTATATGTACAAGTATTAGTAGATATAGATATTATATGCAATATATTTTATAATATTTTATATTTTTTGATCTATTGATATTGAAAATTTTTCATCAAAACTTCCATTTATTTCATGTATTATACACTATATACATATATAATATTGTAAATGAAAGTTATGCATGTACAATTAATATTAGCATATGAATATCATCTTTTAGTAGAGATTTTTGAGCACATCCATTCACTAATTTATCGGGATTCAATTCTACTAACCACTTTTAAAACTTATGTAGATAGTTTTTATATCTTATCACCAGAATAGAATAGTTGTCTTCAATTTATAAAAATGAATATCCAATCTATACAAGTCGTGTTTAATATCGATGGGTATTAGTTTTAACTAGTTGTAGCCTCAAATATAACCATATTTCAACTGATATTATAAAGGTGTTCGAAATTTATTTGAAGAATTGACTAAATAATTAGGGATTAGGGAAATTAATATCCCATTTGAAATCTTAGTACTATTGCAATAAAAACAATGTTTCGTTTCTTTTTTTACTTAATAGTTCATAGTTTTAATTATTCCTTATAAAAATTTATTCATTGGCTAATATTAAAATAAAACATTACATTTTAGAGAAAAACAGTAAAAATATTATACAAAATAAGGTTGACCTAATGATTTGCCTTTTATACCCATACAATGATATTATGAGTTCATGTTATGTCTCTTTCCTTAAACCCCAATTTAATTATAATGTTCCAAAAAAAGTATGAAATACTAAATGGACAAATATTCTTTTTATCACTTAAAACAAATCAACGTAAATTAATTAAAAAATGACAAGATTCACAATTATATCAATGTTGTTATTTAAATCATATCCCTTTTTGTCGGACTCCATTCTAATAATAAAATAAATTAATTACTTAACTAAAAATTAAGAGAATTAAGGTTACATTTAATTTAACCTAAAATAAAATTTGTGCTACTAACCATTAAAAAAATTCCCAAAAATTCAATGTACAAAGAAACAAAAAAGGTGATGCTAGGTGCTATTCAACCTTGCAAAATTTAAAGTAAGCAACATAAATCAACTACTATAATTCTATAAAGAGATACTCTTAAGCTCTACAAATTTTATTTAATAATGTAATAATTTTTTATTATTTGATAGTGTAATAAATAATTTTTAAAAAAACGAAAAATAAAGGAATGAATAGAATATTCTAAAAATAGTAAGGGCAAAATTGGAAACAAAAATCACGAGGTGAGCAATCAAGGCTGGCTATGGGGAAAAGGACGGAACAGGTGGCGAAGAGCTGTGATTGACAACGACACTTGTGTGGGTCCCACCCAATATCTCAATTCATCGCCGCTTTATTCACGAGTACTCGCAGACTCACGTGTACGGTTCGTAAAAATTGGGCACTTGTGTGACTTTGACCTTTCGTTATCGACACTTCCTAAACGTATGAGATAATTTGAAGGAGAATGATCATTTTAGTCCCTAATTTTTAAGAAATAATTAAATTTTTAATTATGTTTTAAAAAAGGATAAAATGGATTCTAATTTTTCGAAAAAGTATTAAATTAGTCATTCTCGTTAGTCAACTAACGGTCAAACTTAACGGATGACATGATATACAAGGGTAATTTTATCATTTTAGGGATTAAAATGATCTGATCTCTTAAACTTTTTTCTTAATTTTTTTTCAGATCATTTTAATCCCTAAAATGATAAAATTACCCTTGTATATCATATCATCCATTAAGTTTGACCGTTAGTTGACTAACGAGAAGAACTAATTTGACACTTTTTCGAAAAGTTAGGGTCCATTTTGTCCTTTTTTGAAACATAGTTAAAAATTTGATCATTTCTCAAAAGTTAGGGACTAAAATGATCTTTCCCCTAATTTTAATTACTTGTAATGCATTGGTGTGAGTGATTAGAATAGACGGAACACCAAATTTGATAGTATTTTAGAGTCATCTATCAAATTTTTTTACACCCAATTTTCTTTTACTTCCATATGTATAATATCAAATTAGTATAAAATATATATTCAAAAAATATTTCATATATAATTTTTTAATCAATATTAATTAATTAATTTCATATAAAATTTTATTCTCAAATAATTACTCTCAATATATAAAAAATTATTAAATACTCACAAATTTTTTTATTTTTTTTTATAATAAATTATTCTCATTATATTTTCACCTAATTTTTTAGTCACTTAATATTTTTCAACTCATTTTTATCCAACTAATTGTTTATCCACCTAATTTTTTTATCCATCTTATTTTTCCAACTATGTAATTATCCACCCCATTATAAAATCTTATTCTCAAATAATTATGCATAATATATAAAAAAAATTTATTAATTTCTTACATAATTTTTTTAATTTATTATAAAATATTGTTATTATGAATTTTTCAACTAATTTTTAGTCATGGAATTTTTTCAACTAATTTTTATCCATCTAATTGTTTATCTATCTCATTTTTCCAATTAATTTTTTATCCAACTAATTGTTTACCTATCTACCTTTCATTCTCATTTTGCTATTATAAAAGACAAAACATTTCCATCTATTTTGTCGTTCAACGTTCTACTAGAGTTAAAATAATCCGTTTTATATTTATCATAATCTATGAGTTTCAAAGCTGGTCCATCTCATATGCCATCTTCATCTTCATCCTCAAATCCTGAGGATGAACTTGATCTCAATGCAGCAATAATGACACAACAAGCAACATTATTGAATGTATATGCTAACAACAACCTTCTCATGGCTTACTATCTCAATCAATAAGACAACAGCCAACTAAATTATAGAAGCTTGATTCTTGGTCATAGAGTGATTCATCGTGGGCGAGAAAATGTTGAACGTAATCTATAGGTTGACTATTTCGCGAAAAACCTACAGTATCCTGATTTAATGTTTTGTAGATGATTTCGAATGGGTCGAAGTTTATTCCTCCGCATTGTCAATGTTGTTGAAGGTCATGATAACTACTTTGTGCAACGATGTGATGCATTTGGCAGACTCCAATTGTCTAGTTTGCAAAAAATAACAACTGTGTTTCAAATGTTGGCATATGGTGCACTGACAAATTCTACAGATGAATACATTAAAATCGGGGAGTCTATAGCAATTGAAAACATGAAAATGTTTTGTCGAACTGTTGTATAGGTCTTTAGAGAGCGTTACTTGAGATCACCTAACATTAATGACATTGCAAGGTTGCTCCAAATAGGAGAGAGAAACGTAGTTTTCGAAGAATACTAGGGAGTTTAGACTGTATGCATTGGACTTGGAAAAATTGTCCAACAGCTTGGGCAGGACAGTACAACAGACGTAGTAGATCTCCAACTATTATTCTTGAGGTTGCTGCTGATTATGATATTTGGATATAGCATGCATATTTTGGTTTGCCAAGTTCCAACAATGACATTAATGTGTTGGAGGCATCTCACTTATTCGCAAATCTCGCTGAAGGTAGAGCTCATCTAGCTTATTATGTCATTTAAGGAAAAAAGTACAACATGGGTTATTACTTAGCCGATGATATATACCTTAAATGGTCTACTCTTGTACAAAGTACTCATGACCCTCGAGGTCCCAAAAAAAAAAAAAAACTATTTGCAAAGAAACAAGAAGCATACCGAAATGACGTAGAACGCGCTTTTGGAGTTCTCCAATCACGATTTGCAATAGTTAAAGGACCAGCACGTTTTTGGAATAAACGTGTATTGCATGATATAATGTCTGCTTGCATTATAATGCACAATATGATCATTGAGGATGAACGTGATGTGCATGCAGATATCGAAAATTGGATGGAAGCACCGACCTCTGAAGTAGATATGGTAGTAGATAAAACAACCCGGTTTCAATAATTTCTTGCTCGACATAGGCAAATCAAAGATAAAGAGGCTCACTTGGCACTCCGTAATGTATTAATTAAACATTTTTGGGAGTTACATGGTAACGAAGAATGATCATAAAATTAGATGGTGAAAATGTTTACTACGTTTAGTGAGTAGTTAATATTCACCTTTTATCTGTGATGTAATGTTGAGGATATCTTCTCCTGTTTCTTTATGTAATTCACTTTTCACTGAATAAAGTATGTTTGTTTTACCAAAAAGAAGATGATTTTATCCTAATCATTAATCTAACACTATCTTAGGTATAACATAAAAATCTAACAATATATGATCTCCACCGTTGGATGAAAAGTAGTTTGATCCTAACCGTTAAACGGTATTTTTATCTCTTCTACACTCTATCCTAGATCTGACACAAAAATCTAACATTATATGATCTCCACCGTTGGATGAAAAGTGGTTTGATCCTAACCGTTAATGACATGACCCTTCCCAGACCTTATCTATGCTCTTGTCTGGAGGATCCTGTCGGGCACTTCAACGGACTTATCGAAACCGACTTGTCGGATCGAAGAAATCCGAGAAGCGAACCCTAACTTCCTTCAACCGGTTTACTCGTTTAAAATTAAAAATTCAGTTTTCTTTTAAACTAGTTGGGAGTGATAAAATTTTTCTCAATTCTATTTCAAATATTTTTATAAAATTTTCGGCAGCATAACGGCTGCATTTTTTATAAACCAAAATTTACCTGTCAAGAAATTTACACTTCGACTAAAATCTCAATTCCTCCCAACTTCTTTATTCCCAAACATGCAATAATCATCATTATTTTTCCACAAACATACAACCTCAACACCCAATTCTCAATTTATAAGTACGAACTCATGTAAAATATATCTAGATGCATGAATATTTACAAATATACAATTTCAAAATATTAATATTTGTTTTCCAATTACATATCCATCTCATACATAAAGTTTTACATCATCACATGTCATGAATCGCCCACCTATATATACACAACAAAATGATGTCGTCCTGTCGTCTGCGGTGGCACACAATGAAATATAAATAGCTACAAAATAAACAAACAAGTTAGTGCAACGAAGATATAATATCACACACACTAACATGATAATTTACCATTTGTTTTATGATTTCTTTTAAAACCCCCATGTATATCCTTTAAACATTCTAACCATCACGGACGATTATAACGAACGCCAACGTGAAGCTTACTAAGTTATCTCAACCACTACGTTACGGAATTTAGTGCATCGCACGTAGGGCGCTAAAGCTTATCATTGAGCAACTACAATGCAGAATTCTCTGCATCGCAAATGTAGTGCTAAATCTCTAGACGACTACGAGCGGAATTTACTGCATCACTTCGTAGCGCTAACTGTCAACTAACCAACTACGTGCGGAATTGTCTGCATCGCAATGTAGCGCTATACTTTTCTATAAACTGAGCGATTACGGACGGAATTCTCTGCGTCGTCACGTAACGCTAAATCTCATAACTTTTAAGGTGTATACATGAGTTTTATTATTAATTTTTCTAGTGCTAAAACACAAAACTCTATAATTTCAAAACCTCTAAATACTTTTCTACTTTCATTCTCTTTTAACATCAACTGAGTATCAATTTCTATTCTTATATAGGATCCATAGGAACCTATACACTCACACTTTAATATTTATATAAGAAAGCATTCTCATTTTCTTTTATTACTTACTACTATATTTATGTTCAAACATCAAGCGATTTCATGAATTTAAAAAAGAAGTCAAGTGGTGAACCACTTACAAGTCACTTCAAATTTCTTCACCACCTCTCCAACACTCCTTTTCGCTTCTTGAGGCTCTCTTACAATATAATCCAACCAACAATCTTGGTTTAGGATTCAAAAGATATTACAATTTCACTTTATTACAATCTCATACATCAATACATAATCATATTATATCCTTGAAAATCTTCCACTCACTTTCTAACCCAAACTCTTTATATCTAAACTCATTCAACTATCCACAATTTATTCACTTTAGATTCAACACATGCTTTACCAATAGATCATTTAGTCTAACTCAATATATATATTCTTTACTTTACTTTATTTTCCCTTAACAATCATACTTCCATTCAATTACTTCCTTTGATGCTCAATTATTCAAACACATCATAATCACCATCCAAACACCTATAATAATTCATTCAAGAACTTCATCATTTACTCACATAAACTTTCAATAAAATATATTAACTAGTCAATTATTTTATCCATCAACATATATTCTCAAGAAATTCATAATTCCATCAACTTTCTAATTAATATTCTCACATCAATTTCTATTTATTTCTTTGACATTAAGGTACTCAAACACTTGATAACCATCATCAAATACATGCAATCTATTTGATGACAATTTCACCTCCACACTTAACTTTAACCAACTTAATTATTTATCTTTCCAATTTTCATCTCTCTTGCATCCTTTGATACCAACCTACTCACTTACCTCCCATAACCTTATACAACTCATTTAATTATTTAAAGCAATCTCAACATATATGAAAACAACAATTGCTCAAGCACTAATATAATTATTCACTAACTTAATTCTTTGTTTTTCTTTTCAAGATTTTCTTTCAATCAACATAGTTTCACATATAATTTATTTAATCATCCAAATACTCTCATTATCTATTCTTTTATGATTCATTCACATACTAACATATAACAACTTTATTCATCCTTTTTCATCTCAACAAATAATCACACATAAACACTTCAACAATCATCCATCAACTCAATTACCACCTTAAACTAAAGAAATCAATTAAATCTCATCAACCTTTATTTATCAAACTCTAACCCTTACCTCTCAACAACCTTGATCCAAGCTTCTTGATTCTTTTCCTTCACTTCCAAGTTTATATTGATGATGATTAACCTTGATTTAGTTCATGAAATTCATTAAAACCTCATATAAATCCATAACTAAAAATATCCATCAACCAACTACAAAATCACTTCACTTACCTTCACTCTTTCTTGATGAAGGTGGATGGGTTTGAGAGATCACAAAGCTTGGATCATCTCTTCTTCTTCTTCTTCTCCTCCTATTCTTCTTCTCCTCCTCCTCTTTCACGGCTGCTGGACGTTTTCTTCTTCTTCCGGTTCTGCTCTCTCACGTCCAGCTCTCTCTCTTTTCGGTTCTGATTTTTCTTTCTCACGGTCTGCAGCTTTTCTTCACTATTTCTTTCTCCTTCCACCGACTTATCTCTCTCCCAAACATCCACCAAGCCTTCACTTATATACTCACACATATTCCATGCCAATTTTGCCTTTAAATTAACTCTCAATTCACACAATTGCCATCACATATGCATGGAGACATTTGGTTGGTTAATTATTTCATCCAATTCATTACTAACAACTCATTCCATTTCATTAATTAACTTTCAACCAAATCAATTGCTTTTTGATTTAAAGATGTCACAACCTTATTGGTCTTCATCCAAGCACATGGATTGTGCTTATTTGATGAATAACTTTTCCTACATATATGTTATTACAATTAACTTAAATTTTAATCCTCGCTTAACACCAATAAATCCCAAAAATATTCTATGGTCATCCTATCATCAAATTGATGCAATAATCTAATTGGACATCTTAACCTCCAATTTCACACTTTGAAAAAATTTCAATCGGCTATATACTCGTTAAAATTCACAGCATTCTCAACGAGGGTATTTTTATCTAAAATAATATTCGGAACCTTTAAAATCCCCTCAAACGAACTCATCTTTACTCCGCTTCAGCTTCTAATAACTCTAATTCATATTCTGGAGCTGTTGATATCTGGGATCCATTTTCCAAAAATCACTATTCATACGAATACTATTCATTGAAAATACTATTCACCCGAAAATACTATTTACCGAAAAAAATTTTATTTCACAAAACTTAAGGAAATCTTCATTTTTCCGAAAATCACTATTCACACAAAATCACTATTTATCTGGAAATACTATTCCGTCCGAAAATACTCTTTATCCGAGAAACACTATTTCTTTCAGGGAAATGAAATTCCGGGTCTTACAATGAAATTCAATTAATTTTAATGTAGAGATTTATTTTAACTCTCTAATCCATCTTTTAACACTAAGAGATTATAGATCAAGATTAGGGGTTTACAGTTAAACGGTATTCTTATCTCTTCCACGCTCTATCCTAGGTCTGACACAAAAATCTAACATTATATGATCTCTACCGTTGGATAAAAAATGGTTTGATCCTAACCGTTAAACGATATTCTTATCTCTTCCACACTCTATCTTAGGTTTGATACAAAAATCTAACATTATATGATCTCCACTGTTGGATGAAAAATGGTTTGATCCTAACCGTTAAATGATATTCTTATCTCTTTCACACTCTATCCCAGATATGATGCAAAAATCTAACATTATATTATCTCCATCGTTGTATGAAAAATGATTTGATCCTAATCGTTAAACAGTATTCTTATCTCTTCTACACTTTATCCTAGGTTTGATATAAAAATCTAACATGATATGATCTCTACCGTTGAATGAAATGTGGTTTGATATTAACCGTTAAACGGTATTCTTATTTCTTCCACAATTGATCTATAAATAATAACTCTTTCTCACAATTAAAACATATCTCTCTTTTAGTTCAAACTAGTAAACATATATCTTTACAAAAATGTCATCAAGCAAGAATTTAGGTGAGAAGTCTAAAAATACTCTACGAGGTGCTTCATATTCGAATGAAGAGGACCAACTCCTTTGCCATGTATATCTTGATGTTTCCTAAAATCAAATTATAGACACAAACCAATCTAGTCTTCAATTTTGGTCTCGTATAGAGACTGAATATCATATGGCGTTACTAGCACATATCACTCAAGTTCGACCTAAAAGATCTCTGATAGCTTGAATGCAAGTAATCAATGTAGCAATTAGCAAGTTAAGAGGATGCGTTCGACAAATTGAAAATTTGATTCCAAGTGGCGCTTTTGAACAAGATATTGTAAGTATTTTCTAAATTTGAGTTATGCAGATTTTATGAAATTCGTTTTATTCTAATTTCGATCCCATTTTTTATAGCTTTAATTTTTGGTCGCATTGTGCAGTTAAATCAAGCCAAAACCTTATTGGCATAAGATCCAAATTATAGTAAAGGATTCAAATTTGATCATGTCTAGCCCCTCCTTAAAGATACAGAGAAATATTCTAATATTAATAGCATGCAAACTCTAGGCCGTCGAAAGAGATATGACTGCACCAAAGCATCACAATCAAACTCTACCATGTCAAAGTCTGCAGGGGTGTTATCATTCAGTATTGATTTAAATACAGACTTTGAAATTGAAGAGCAAGTTAATGATATTAATGATAATAATGATTCAACTGAGCGGCCTGTTGGGAGGAACAAAGAAAAAATAAAAAAGAAACAAGGTGAGGAGATGCTATAATATTTTAAATCCATAAAAAAAGATAGTGAGCAAATAATGGGTCAGTTTAATGAAACTTAGTCTATACTCCAAAAGAGTTATGAGCTCCAACTATTACAGAATTAAAATAAGGCAAAAAAATTAGAGTTACGAGAACGACTCGAGGAGAATAAAATTTTACTAAAAAATATGGATTCCATAAAAGATCCAATTCTATATGATGTTCTTCAAAGTGAACAGAAGAGAATTTATGAAAAAATGTCCCATAAGCAACAATTTCAAGAAGGAAGCGGATCATCCAATGCATTTGACAAGTATTTTGGTGGTTATGGAGGAAGTGGAGATGACCTTCCAAATTTCTAAATAATTGTTTAGAAGTATTTATGTCAAGTATTTTATTTTTAAGTTATGTTGTTGTTGTTGTTGTTGTTTCTTTTTTTTTTTTTTCCTTTTTTAATTATATGTGTTTAATTTAAGATAATAGTAATGTTAATATTATTGCTATTTAAAACATTATTGAGTTTTTGCATTAAAAATATTACCAATTCTATCAAGTAATTATTAAAATAATATTTTGTATGTACATTAAATAATTTAATTCATTTTATATTAATATATTACTTATAATATATAAAAAACTTAAAAATATATTAAAACATATTCAATATTATATTCATTTTAAATATCTCAATGAAATATTTCCAACGGTATAACATTTTTTATAATAATTTAATTTTTATTTATAATTATTAATTAAATTATACAAATGCATTAAATGTGGTAAACGATATAAATGGAATAAAAATTGTTGTAGTTATTATAAAAGGGGTATTGTTGGAATTTTGAAAAGAAAAATATGTGCACGTGGGTCCAACACCAAATTTGGTGTTGGCTGTAGTTTGACACCAATTTCTATGTCAAACTATAACAAAAACACCAAAATTTCCTTGATTTTCGTGTACCTACACTATTTTGGTGCTATATTGGATTGATTTTCAACACTAAATTTACACCAATTTGGTGCTACGTTGGAGACGACCTAGGTCGTTTTCCAAATTGTTGTGTGCTACGTTGGAGATGAAAGACGGCCTAGGCCGTCTCCAACGTAGCACCAAATTGGTGTAAATTTGGTATTGAAAATCAATCCAATATAGCATCAAAATCGTATAGGTACACAAAAATCAAGGAAATTTTTGGTGTTTTTGTTATAGTTTGACACCGAATTTGGTGTCAAACTATAGCAAACACCAAATTTGGTGTTAGACCCATGTGCACATATTTTTCTTTTCAAAATTCCAACAATACTCCTCTTATAATAACTACAACAATTTTTATTCAATTTATATTATTTACCACATTTAATGCATTTGTATAATTTGATTAATAATTATAAATAGAAATTAAATTATTAAAAAAAAGTTATACCGTTGGAAATATTTCATTAAGATATTTAAAATAAGTATAATATTGAATATGTTTTAATATTTTTTAAAGGTTTTAATATATATTATAAGTAATATATTAATATAAAATGAATTAAATTATTTAATGTATTTACAAAATATTATTTTAATAATTACTTGATAGAATTGATAATATTTTTAATGCAAAAACTTAATGATGTTTTAAATAACAATAATATTAATATTACCATTACCTTAAATTAAACATATATGATTAAAAAAAGAAAAAAACAACAACATAACTTAAAAGTAAAATACTTGAGATAAATATTTCTAAACAACCATTTAGAAATTTGGAAGGTCATCTCCACTTCCTCCATAACCACCAAAATATTTATCAAATGCATTGGATGATCCGCTTCCTCCTTGAAATTATTGCTCATAGGACATTTTTTCATAAATTCTCTTCCGTTCACTTTGATGAACATCACGTAGAATTAGATATTTTATGGAATCCACATTCTTTAGTAAAATTTTATTCTCTTCGCGTTGTTCTCCCAACTCTAATTTTTTAACCTCATTTTGAGCCTGTAACAGTTGAAGTTCATAACTCTTTTAGAATATAGACTGAGTTTCATTAAACTTACCAATTATTTGCTCACTTTCCTTTTTTATGGATTTAAAATATTGTAGCATCTCCTCACCTTATTTCTTTTTCATTTCTTTTTGTTCCTCCTAACAGGCCGCTCAGTTGAATCATTATTATCATTAATATCATTAACTTGCTCTTCAATTTCAAAGTCTGCATTTAAATCAATATTAAATGACAACGTTCCTGTAGATTTTGACGTGGTAAAATTTGATTGTGATGCTTCAGTGCAGTCATATCTCTTTCGATGGCCTGGAGTTTGCATGCTATTAATATCAAAATATTTCTCTATATCTTGAAAGAGGGGCTAAACATGATCAAATTTGAATCATTTACTATAATTTGGATCTTGTGCCAATAAAGCTTTGACTTGATTTAACTGCACAATACAACCACAAAATAAAGCTATAAAAAATGGGATTGAAATTAGAATAAAACGAATTTCATAAAATCTGCATAACTCAAATTTAGAAAATACTTACAATATCTTGTTCAGAAGCGCCACTTGGATTCAAATTTTCAACTTGTTGAACGCATCCTCTTAATTTGCTAATTGCTGCATTGATTACTTGCATTCAAGCTGTTAAAGATCTTTTAGGTCGAACTTGAGTGATATGCGCTAGTAACGTCATATGATATTCATTCTCTATGCGAGACCAAAATTGAAGATTAGATTGGTTTGTGCCTATAATTAGATTTTAGGAAACATTAAGATATACATGGTAGAGGAGTTGGTCCTCTTCATTTGAATATGAAGCACCTCGTAGAGTATTTTTAGACTTCTCACCTAAATTCTTACTTGATGACATTTTTATAAAGATATATGTTTACTAGTTGGAACAAAAGGAGAGAGATGTTTTAATTTTGAGAAAGAGTCATTATTTATAGATCAATTATGGAAGAGATAAGAATACAATTTAATGGTTAGGATCAAACCACATTTCATCCAACGGTGAAGATCATATCATGTTAGATTTTTGTGTCAGACCTATGATAGAGTGTGGAAGAGATAAGAATACCGTTTAACGGTTAAGATCAAACCATTTTTCATCCAACGGTGGAGATCATATAATGTTAGATTTTTGTATTAGACCGGGGATAAAGTGTGTAAGTGATAAGAATACCGTTTAACGGTTAGTATCAAACCATTTTTCATCCAACAGTGGAGATCATATAATGTTAGATTTTTGTGTCAAACCTAGGATAGAGTGTGGAAAAGGTAAGAATACCGTTTAACGGTTAGGATCAAACCACTTTTCATCCAATGGTAGAGATTATATAATGTTAGATTTTTGTGTCAAACCTAGGATAGAGTGTGGAAGAGATAAGAATACCATTTAACAATTAGGATCAAACCACTTTTCATCCAATGATAGAGATCATATAATGTTAGATTTTTATGTCAGACCTAGATAGAATATGGAAAAGATAAGAATATCGTTTAACGGTTAGGATCAAATAACTTTTCATCCAACAATGGAGATCATATAATGTTAGATTTTTGTATCAAACCTAGGATAGAATGTGGAAGAGATAAGAATACCGTTTAACGGTTAGGATCAAACCATTTTTCATCCAATGATGAAAATCATATATTATTAGATTTTTGTGTTATACCTAGGATAGTGTTAGATTAATGATTATGATAAAACCATCATCTTCTTTTTGGTGAAACAAATATACTTTATTTGATGAAAAGTGAATTACATAAAGAAAAGATGAGAAGATATCCCTAACATTACATCACAGATAAAAGGATGAATATTAACTACTTACTAAAAGTAGTAAACATTTTCACCATCTAATTTTATGATCATTCTTCGTTACCATGTAACTCCCACAAATGTTCAATTAATGCATTACAGAGTGCCAAGTGAGCTTCTTTATCTTTGATTTGCCTATGTCGAGCAAGAAATTGTTGAAACCGGGTTGTTTTATCTACTACTACATCTACTTCAGGGGTCGATGCTTCCATCCAATTTTCGATGTCTGCATGCACATCATGTTCATCCTCAATGATCATATTGTGCATTATAATGCAAGCAGACATTATATCATGCAATACACGTTTATTCCAAAAACGTACTGGTCCTTTAACTATTGCAAACCGTGATTGGAGAGCTCCAAAAGCACGTTTTATGTCCTTTCGATATGCTTCTTGTTTCTTTGAAAATAGTTTTTTTTTTGGGACCTTGGGGGTCATGAATACTTTGTATAAGAGTAGACCATTTAAGGTATATACCATCGGCTACGTAATAACCCATGTTGTACTCTTTTCCTTGAATGACATAATAAGCTAAAAGAGCTTTACCTTCAATGAGGTTTAATGTCATTGTTGGAACTTGGCAAATCAAAATATGCATGCCATATCCAAAGATCATAATTAGCAATAGCTTTAAGAATAATAGTTGGAGATCCACTACATCTGTTGTACTGTCATGCCTAAGCTGTTGGACAATTTTTCCAAGTCCAATGCATACAGTCTGGACTCCCTAGCATTCCTAGAAAACCACGTTTCTCACCTATTTGGAGCAACCTTGCAACATCATTAGCGTTAGATGATCTCAAGTAATGCTCTCCAAAGACCTCTACAATAGCTCAACAAAACCTTTTCATGCTTTCAATTGTTGTAGACTCCCTGATTTTAATGTATTTGTCAGTAGAATCTGCCGATGCACAACATGCCAACATTCGAAACACAGTTGTTATTTTTTGCAAACTAGACAATTGGAGTTTGCCAAATGCATCACATCGTTGCATAAAGTAGTTATTATGAGTTTTGACAGCATTGACAATACTGAGGAATAAACTTCGACCCATTCAAAATCGTCTATGAAACATTGAATCAAGGTACTGTGGGTTCTCCGCGAAATATTCAGCCTATAGATTACGTTCAGCATTTTCTCGCCCACGATGAATCACTCTATGACCAAGAATCGAGCCTTTATGACTTGGTTGGTTGTTGTCTTGTTGATTGAGATAGTAAGCCATGAGAAGGTTGTTGTTAGCATATACATTCAATAATGTTGCTTGTTGTGCCATTATTGTTGCATTAAGATCAAGTTCATCCTCAGGATTTGAGGATAAAAATAAAGATGAAGATGAAGATGACATATGAGATGGACCAACTTTGAAACTCATAGATTATGATAAATATAAAATGGATTCTTTTAACTTTGGTGGAATATTGAATGACGAAATAGATGGAAATGTTTTGCCTTTTATAATAGCAAAATGAGAATGAAAAGTAGGTGGACAAACAATTAGTTGGATAAAAAATTAATTGGAAAAATGAGGTAGATAAACAATTAGATGGATAAAAATTAGCTGAAAAAATTACAGGACTAAAAAATTAGTTGAAAATTAATGATAACAATATTTTATAATAAATTAAAAAAATTATGTGAGAAATTAATAATTTTTTTTTTATATATTATGCGTAATTATTTGAGAATAAGATTTTATAATGGGGTGGATAATTAAATAGTTGGATAAAAAATAGTTGAAAAAATGAGATGGATAAAAAATTAGGTGGATAAACAATTAGTTGGATAAAAATAAGTTGAAAAATATTATGTGACTAAAAAATTAGGTGGAAGTATAATGAGAATAATTTATTGTAAAAAAATTTAAAAAAAAATTGCGAGTATTTAATAATTTTTTAATATATTGTGAGTAATTATTTGAGAATAAAATTTTATATGAAATAAATTAATTAATATTTGTTAAAGAATTATATATGGAATATTATTTGAAGATATCATTTACACCAATTTTATTTCACACACATTGGAGTAAAAGAAAATTTGGTGTAAAAAAATTTGGTGTTGACACCAAAATTGTGCCAAAATTGGTGTTGTACATTGAAAATGACCTTAAAACCATTGACCAAGCAAGCGATTAATATCTAATTTATGATTATTTTATGATTTTCGTATTTAATGATTTATCGATTAAAATCGTGTGTGGGAAAAATAATAGATGGATTTAGAGCCGTTGATCAAAGGCCAATTGATGTCTAATGAATGATTATTTTATAATTTTTATTTTTCACGATTTATTGATTGAAATTGTGTGAGTGAAAATAATAGATGAATTTATAGCCATAGATTAGGGTCTATTGATATCTAATGAACCATTATTCTACAATTTTTAACATAAATGATGTATCGATAAAAATTGTATGAGGAAGTGGTAAAAATCAATTAAATTTATCTTCTTTAAATAAAAATTGTTATGGTATTGAATTTTAAACATGTATAAGTTTGTTTGAATTATTTGTTAATTGGACTTTTTTATTTGTATTTAGGTTGAATTTGTTACTAATTGTTAACAAAAATTAGGAAATGAGGTCTCTCAAAAGTTAAAAAAAAAGAAAAAAAGATTAGGGTCCATTGATGTCTAATGAACCATTATTCTATAATTTTTAACTTAAATGATTTATCGATAAAAATTGTATGAGGAAGTGGTAAAAATCAATTAAATTTATCCTCTTCAAAAAAAAAAAAACAATTGTTATGGTATTGAATTTTAAATATGTATAACTTTGTTTGAATTATTTGTTAATTTGACTTTTTTATTTGTATTTAGGTTGAATTTGTTATTAATTGTTAATAAAAATTAAGAAATGAGGTCTCTCGAATTTTTTTTTTAAAAAGAAAAATTAGCAAATAAGAACATTATACTTTACAATCAATATAGAGTGAAATTCAAATACTTTAAAATATGTATTTTTTTAAAAATGTTTTTCCTATATTTTGAATAGAAAGAGCTTGAATATTACTTATATAAATAAGTATAAAACTATATATTTTTGTTGTGTGTAATTGAATTATTATTATTATTATTTATGTTCATTCGATTCAATTTTGTTAAAGTTTAAACTTAATTTCTCATAAATTGAAAATATCAAATAAACCAAAATTATTTTTCAACTTTACTATTATATGTAAATTAACATAAAAGTATTATTATCATTATTGAATATAGTTCAATGATAAATATTATTAATTCAATCTAGTAATATCTCTAATTAAAATAGTAAAAAATGTTTATTCAATTTGATAAAATTTCAATTTCGTATCGAATCATAAAAATGATATGTAAAAAAATATATATATGGATAAAAGTTATTACATTCTAAGTACTCAAATTATTTAATATGATATGAACATAATTCTAGTAAATCCTATAAATGTAGGGCAGGGAAACATGTATGGATAATAATGCTTGTTCTACGTAAAATAAAACAAAGCAAATCAGACCTATGAACTGTAGACACATAGGACAAGCCAAAATGATTGGCAAGGATTTGCCGAAGTAGGTTAAGATAATGGAACCAAAAATAGGAAACAGGAACCCAAATGTTGCGATTTGTTTAAGGACAAAATAATCGGAGACTCAAGTTTGACTGGGTGGGGCCACACGTGGACAGAAGACAACTGTAAAAATGTTGGGATTACGAAGAATCCTATCATTTTAAAATTTGTACTCAAGAAATCCTATCAAGAATCTCATCTGCTCAAGAAATCCAATCAAGAATCTCACCTACCCTATTTTCAAAAAAAATAAAGAAAAGAACCACATCTACTCGTGCCATTTTAAAATTTGTACTCAAGAAATCCTATCAAGAATCTTATCTACTCTATTTAAAAAACGAAAAAAATGTCATCTACTCATCCCATTTTAAATTTGGTGCTCAAGAAATTCAATCAAGTGTTTTCTATTAATATTAATATAATATTAATATTTTATAAAAATAATTTAAGTTTGAATAATATATAAAAAGAAAAAAAAATCTAATAATTTTGATCATTAACTTTTTAAAATAATGATGTGTCAATAAATTATAAAAAGATTAGCAAAAAAAAAAAAAAAAAAAAGATACAAAATTCTTACTTAAAAAAAATTCTATCAAGAATCTTATCAACGCATCCTATCCCCATGAGATACCCAACGCCACCTACCTTCAATATCAAGAATCCTATCATTTTAAAATTTATATATGGTTATGATTGACACGCGATAATAAAATTAGAAATAAGAATGAGATTTAATTTGATTAAAACATTACTATCCCATGTCTGATAAAATTTAATATTAGATTAAAATTATACCATATTATATTTGATGTAAACTGAAATTTAATTGGATTAGAATTAATTTAAATATTTTATTATATAACTTAAACAAAAATTAATTTTAAAAAATCTAAAATAAAAAGGTGGAATCCACCAGATTGGATCTCCACCCAATTCATATTCATCCATCATCAACTCACTAGAAAATAACTCAACAAAATTAAAAACAAAATCAATCTTTATCCATCTACTTAGCAAAATAAAAAACACAACCCAACAAAACCAACTTAGTAGACCACCAAAGTTTGTCATGATGGTGGCAATGGTAGTTGCTATGATTACCTACCTCATTTGTTCAACTACTACTCACAATGGCGATGACTTGCTACTGTTGTGTTCGTGGCGATGGATAGAGGAGGCGAAGAGAAAGAGAGAGAGAGAGAGAGAGAGAGAGAGAGAGAGAGACAAGAAGAGAGAGAGTTTCCATTCCTATTCGATTGAAACCCACCTGTTAGCTTGGGAATGCGAATTGCCATAAGAACCAAAAATGAGATAACTTGGGGTTGAATTTTGAATACTTCCCAAACATCTCCAAACACAAGATTTGGAAGGATTGGAAATGAAATTTTTAATCTTAATCCCACCTATATTCCCTCCTAACAAACATGCCTAAATTCTTCTTCGTATTTGTTTATTTGATTCTCTCTTTTCTCCCATTTCAGGTTGATTTTTGTTTAAACAAAGTAATAAGATCAACTAGTATAAGCATATATTGGAAAACAACTCCCGTTATAGGAGACGGTCTCTTCACTCGTAACTTTACAAACATGTATGAAATTTGAACCACACTCGAACTATAAGTGAATGCACTTAGATTGATTTAGTTTGTAACAAGTGATTTGATAAAACAAGAATCCATTCTAAATATGATCAGAATCCATTTTAAATTACCCTTGAGGGGTTCATAGAATGGTTAGGCATTTGATGAGCTCTCGTAAGCTATGAGATTCAAACCTCCTAATTGGTGCCTACATAATCGAAGGTTGTAATTTCATGTTTATCAAAAATTGTGGGTTTGATCCGAGCAAAAAGAATCCATAGTAAATTAAACAAGAATTTTTGTTTTCTGTCAATATCATAACTTAAAAGAGTTGCAGTCAAGATATGTATATCACCTTTTTAAGTATATATCATCAGCTCCTGTTCAGTAAAGCTTCTAAAAGAAATTGCTAGGCTATTAAAAAGCTTCTTTCATCTTACAGTAGGGGATCAGGACAATAGGTGAATCTTGATAAATCCTTAATAGTGTTCAACCCCAATATGGAGATGTACACTAAGTAAAAAATGCAACGTTTGATTGGCGTGGCAGATGGCTCTTCTCATGACAAGTACTTAGGTCTCCCTGGCTTGGTGGGTAGAAACAAAAAGAGGACCTTTAATTCCATTCTTGAAAGAGTCTGGAGTAAGTTGATGAGTTGGAAATCCTCACTATTCTCTCAAGGAGGTAAGGAAATTTTGATTAAAGCAGTTATGCAGGCTATCCCTACATTTGTGATGAGTGTGTTTAAGCTGTCTAGTGGGTTGTGTGAGAAGTTGGGAGCTATGACTTCCAAATTTTGGTGAGGAACTACGGATGGAAGAAGGAAAATTAGTTGGCTAAGTTGGGATAGATTGTGTCATCCCAAAGTTCAGGGTGGTTTGGGGTTCAAGGACTTAATACTTTTTAATCAAGCTTTAGTTGCTAAACAAGCTTAGAGGATTCTCATGGATTCACAGTCTTTGGCAACGAAGATTCTCAAAGACAAATATTTCCCTAACACTGATTTCCTAAAGGCCTATTATAGATATGAGTGCTCTTATGTGTGGTGTAGTGTTATTTGGGGTAGAGAGCTACTGCTTAAAGGTCTTCGCAAGCAGGTCGGTAATGGCAAGGATATTGACATTTTTGGGGATCCATGGATCCCAAAACCCTTCTCTTTCAAACTTGTAACTTCCTGTAACTACTCTATCTCTAAGCACTACAAGAAAACAGGTTATTAATACCGAACATTAAAGGCTCGGTATGGATAATCCAATTTTACTATTAAAAATTGAAAAAGCAACTTATCCATACTGGGCAAGATCGGCCCTATATGGATAGTTATATATATATATTTTTATTTTAAAAATAATTTTGTAACTATCCATACCGGGTCAATAGGTGCCCGGTATGGATAATTGGATTATCCATACCGTGCGGGTCATCGTCGAGTATGGATAATTCAATTTTTTTATTACTATTAAATCAATGATTATCCATATCGGGCGTTCGACCCGTCCGGTATGGATAATCCAATTATCCATATTGGGCACCCATTGACCCAGTATGGATAGTTAAAAAATTATTTTAAAAATAAAAAATATAACTATCCATGATAAAAATTAATGATAAGTTGCTTTTTATTTTTTTAATAATAAAATTATATTATCCATACCGGGTCTTTAATGCCCGGTATGGAGAATTGGATTATCCATACCCAGCAGGTCTTGCCTAGTATGGATAAGTTGATTTTTAATTTTTTAATAATAAAATTATATTATCCATATTGAGCCTTTAATGTCCGGTATGGATAATCAGATTATTCATACCGGGTAAGTCTTGCCCGATATAGATAAGTTGCTTTTTAATTTTTTAATAATAAAATCGGATTATTCATACCAGGTAGGTGGGGCGCCCGGTATGAATAATCCAATTTTTTAATTTTTTAAATCAATGATTATCTATACCGGGCAGGTCGGGAGCTTGGTATGGATAATCTGGATTACAAATTAAGTAAAAAATTATTTTATCCATACCGAGCACCCAACCAGCCTGGTATGGATAACTGGGTTATTTATATTGGATGGTCGGATGCCAGATATGGATAATTTGGATTTAAAAATAAAAAATAAAAATAGATTATCCATACTGGGCGGGTCATCGCCCGGTATGGATAATCTAGGCATATTATACCCGACTCTTTTTCGCCATTTTCTCTATTTTCCTTCTCTTTCTATCTCTTTCTCACATTTTCACTTTCTAGAAACCCTAGTCGCCGCCACCCACCACCGTCGCCGCTCTGGTTGCCGACCAACGTCGTCACCAGCTACCTCCATCGCCGGTCGTCGCTTTAGTGAGTCATCTTTTCTTCTTCTTCTTTAATGTTTTCTTTTTCTACCTTTCTTTTTCTTTTTCTTGTTCTTATTCTTCTCTTTTTTTTTTCTTTTTCTTCTTCTTCATCTCCATCTTCTTCATCTTCATCTTGTTATTCTTCCATCCATGGGACGACCGGACTGCCATCCGACTACAGAAGCAGTAGTTCGGTCGTCATTTTTTTTTTCTTATTTTTTTTACTTAATTTCTTTTGTTTTTTTCAACTATGCTAAGGACTGGCACTGTTTGAATCCATTGTATTCGTCGATCTAGTGCTCTTTCGTCATCTGGGAGCGTTATATTCACCAATTTACTCCTCTTTCGTTGTTTTATCTATCAATAAGGTATGAATTTTATGATTTTGGTATAATCATATTTTCATAATTTTTTGCAATATGTGTGTATATATATTGTTTGTGTTTATGTTTGCAGGGAGATAGAGTCTCTGAAGTGGTTGGATATGTTGTGAAATTACTTTGTTATTTACATTGCAGGTGAACTAAATTTTTGATAAGGTTGAAAAATAGGGGAAACTCCGTCAAAATTTTCATAAAATTTATTGATTTTATTGTTTCAATTTAATTTTAGATATATTATATAAATGTAATTATTTAAATTTGTTGATAGGAGTAAATATTTAAATTTTTGTGCATACAGTCCATATCTTGGGGTTCCTCAAGCCAAGTTGGTGGATCGAATAGCAACCACTGCAAATTATTAGATTGGATGGGTAGAGGAATAATGGTGATGGAAGCAGAAATTGACTCAAAGGACTCCTATATTAAAGTTCATCACCTCGAACTTGGTTCAAATTAGAGTATATGATTTAAATGTAATTTAATTTTAGAGTATGTAATTTAAATGTTGTTAATATATTAAATAATATATATTTTTAACATTTATGTATGTTGGTAGTTTTATTATAATATTAAATTACAAATTTTTTAATTAATTTATTTTTTTAAAATTAAAATGTTTTCCATACCCGGCAAGTGCCCGGTATGGATGTTGAAAAAGTCATGGGTCGACCCGTCACATTAATATATCCATATTGGGTCTTGTCCGATATAGATACTAAAGTAGTATCCATACCGGCGACAACCATGTCGGGCGGGTTGCCCGATATGGATAGTCAACCATACCGGACTTATGGTAGACTTATTTTGTTGTAGTGAAGGTTGCAGAACTTATTAATCTTGACAATAGCAATTGGGATGTGCAAAAGATCAACCAAGTGTTTTTGCCAATTGATAGGGAAGCTAACCTCTCTATTCCGTTTAGTGTCTTTGAGACTGGTGATTCTTGGCGTTGGCATTTCAACAAAAATGGTAAGTACACGGTGAAAAGTGGTTACAGGGTCACCTTCGAAGAGAAGCTGAAGTCCCTGCTTTTTTCTCCTTCGGTACAGTCTTGTTGGTGGGTAACCTTGTGGCAGTTGAATATCCCTCCGAAGGTCAAACATTTTGTGTGGCGTGCTCTTAAAGATGCCATCCTAGTGAAGGCGAACCTGGTTCGAAGAAATATTACCTTAGACGACAACTGCCCTTACTGTGGCAGTCCATGGGAGAATGGGGTTCATGCACTTTTCCGTTGTCCTAGAGCTTTTAAAGCTTGGTGCTGTCTAGACGAGAGTGTTACTTCTATTGCTGCTACGTATGTTTCGGTCTTGGATTTTTTTGTAGGTACAGGTTTTTCTTGTCTAAGGAGAGTTTGGAAAAGGCATGCATGCTCTCTTGGGGCTTGTGGATGAATCGTAATGCTAATGTCCATGAAAAAAGTCCCAAGTCTCCAGAAGAGGTGCTTCCCTTTGTTTTGTCTTTGCTTGTGGAGTTCCAAAAAGCGAAGACTGCTTCTTATGTTTCAGTTGAGAGGTCTGCTCAGGTTCTGTCTTCAGTTTGGATCCCCCTAGAAGCTAGAAAAATCAAATTAAATACAAATGTGGCTGTTAGGAAGGAGTCTGCTGTGATTGGGTGTGGTTCAGCTTTGAGAGACTGTCACCATTTTGTGTTGGCAGCTTCCGCTCGTCATTTTGCTAGTGTGTTTTCCCCAGTTATTGGTGAACTGGTTGCGCTGCATGAAGGGCTGCTGTTAGTCCGTTCTTTGAATATTCCAGTTGATGTGGTCGAGGTTGATGCAACCAATGCTGTCTCTGTTGTGTTGTCTGATCTGCCTGCTTGTGGTGATGTTGGGTTGCTTGCTAATGATGTCAAAGTCTTGTGTAGAGAGGTTGCTGTTTCTTATTGTCAAGCCGTCTCTCGTAATAGGAACTGTCTAGCTCATTTGCTAGCCTTTTTGGCATTGTCCTCTGGTGAGGATTTGCAGTGGCGTTCGGTCAATACTTCTTCTTTGTTTCCTTGTGCCCGTGGTTTGCAGTGGTTGTGTTTGTTTTGGTTATGTTTCAAAATAAAAAAAAAGTATATATCATCAGCTAATTTTTATAATAAAGTGTTTAATGCAATTAAATTCAAGTGTTTTAATTTTTGTTGTCATAAGTACATCCAAAAGCACAACTATTCTGAAGGGACCATAAATTGTTTTGTCTTCTTTTCTTTTACTTAAGTTGGTGGATAATGTCAACCTTGTTTTAATAGTTTGAATTTGGACTTTAATGTGTGTTCATTGTCATAAGTTGTTGTAGGTACATTCGGGAGCATTCAGTGTGCTGGTAAAAACCCAAAGAATTGATCCAATTAATTAACCTAGTGAATGAAGGCTCAGTTCACTAACGTCCAGCTCGCAGAAGCAAGCTCTCAATTCGCAAGAGCAGTTAGATCACTGGTCAAGTCACAATCCAGCTCGTCTTATGCTTAGCTTGATATCGCTTAAAGCGAACTCCAACTCGTAGTATTAAGCTTAGCTTGTGTCTTACACCAAAACTACTTTGATTCATCTTCGGCTCGCGAGAGTAATATGTCAGCTCGTCGAGCTCGTGCCAGGTAATCCTCCAGAAGCTGATAGGAATCAAATCCGAAAAGGATTCAAGCTCTCTGGTTTCGTGTCAAATCAAATCTCTTGGATTTAGACTTCCCGATCTTATGCCGATAAAATCTCTACAATCTCGGATCTAAAGGAGTAGTTAACGTAATGATTACTATACAAGAGCAGTTAATGTAATGATTGCTATGGAAGAGCAATTAACGTAATGATTGCTATGCAAGAATAGTTAATATAATGATTACTATGGAAGAGTAGTTGATATAATAATTTACTTCTTAACGTATATTACACTCAAATTGTAAATCCCCATACTATAAATATGAGTGAAGTTCTTTGTAAAAAGAAGGAGAGAACTCTCATTAGTAAGACAGTCACTCTGTCAAATTATTTAGAGTGACAACCGTTGACATATGCACTGTTCTTACTGAACCATGTAAAAACCACCACTGTAATTTGTTCTTCCTCTCCCTTTTCTCTCTTTTCTTTGTCTTGTTTCTCTTTAATTACAAGTATTGGACTTAGAATCTCGATCGACTAGATTCATTCGTCGGCATAAGTTATAAGCATGCATGATTTCCCAATTTTTTACAAACATGAAGTGAATTTCTTGTGTTTGTGAACCAAAAAACTTTTTCAAGATCCAAAAAAATATATGATTGAAGTGTGAAGAGAAAGTTTAGAAGAAACCATACATTGTAATATAATTCATGTTAACTTTTTGTCCTTTAAAATGATAAATAAATACTTTCCTTATAAGCATAATCAATTAATGGTGGTAGAAAGTAGATACAAATGATGACATATTTTCTATGGAGAATAAACATTTTAGTGTCGGTATCAAGATGTTCCCATTGTCTTATAGATTATAAAATATTTATTTGGAATTAGATATTATTATAAAGACATGATAAAGTTGGTGTGATGATATTATGCTCACACTTATACTTTTAAGATCAGAAGTTCAAATTATAACCCCTTTCAAACCCCGAATTTATGTAATAATTAAAAAAAAAAGATATTATTTTTATTTAGAATAAAAAATGGATAATGAATTTGAATTCTTTTACAGAAATAAAATAAAAGTTTATACTAAAATTTTTCAAGGTAAAATGGGTTATGCCTTCACATCTCACACTTAATATAAAAGTTTAAATTTATTAACAATAATAATGTTGGATTCTAATAAAATTTCTTAATACAACATAAGTATAAATTTAAAAGCTTCGAAGTAGTAATTTAAAGGGAAAAAATCATTTTACTCCCTAATTTTTGGAAAATGATCAAATTTTTAACTATGTTTCAGAAAAGGATAAAATAGACCCTAATGTTTTGAAAAAGTGTCAAATTAATCATTCTCGTTAGTCAACTAACGGTCAAACTTAACGGATGACATGATGTACGAGGGTAATTTTGTCATTTTAGTGATTAAAATGATC
Source organism: Litchi chinensis (assembly GCA_019925255.1). Taxonomy (NCBI): domain Eukaryota; kingdom Viridiplantae; phylum Streptophyta; class Magnoliopsida; order Sapindales; family Sapindaceae; genus Litchi; species Litchi chinensis. The sequence continues at coordinate 10,581,815 of CM034464.1, read as the reverse complement.
TGAAAAAAAAAATTAAGAAAAAAGTTTAAGGGTTCAGATCATTTTAATCCCTAAAATGACAAAATTACCCTTGTACATCATGTCATCAGTTAAGTTTGACCGTTAGTTGACTAATGAGAAAGACTAATTTGATACTTTTTCGAAACGTTAGAGTTTATTTTACTCTTTTCTGAAACATAGTTAAAAATTTGATCTTTTTCCAAAAGTTATGGACTAAATTTATTTTTCCCCTAATTTAAATAAATTTAATATGAACTGTGAGATTAAATTTTTAGATTATTTTTCTTCTAAAAAAATCTTGTTAGAATGATTTGTCTTCATGTTACATCTACATTGTCAAGCAAAAGGTAAACTAATTATAGCAATTAGAAGTAGTTTGATACCAAGATTAATAGCAATAAATACTAGGTATACACTTCTAACATTAGAAAATAACTGTCTTGAAATAAATTAATTAGTGCTATCATACAGTTAATAATTATTATATTCCAATTCAATTATTTAAAAAATAATATGAAAAGTTGATCAAATACACAATTGTTGATTATGCTATTGCTATCATAGTAAATAATTTTAAAAATGAAAACATAAAACTTTCTTGTATAGATGGTTATTTTCCATTCAATTCATCAAAGTGCTAGGGGTGGTTCTAATCTTTGATTATGTTTGGCATGTCCCAACAAATCTCTATGTGATTGATCTTGGAAAGTTTAATTGGTTAGAATAACTATGCCAAACAAATTTTACAAACTTGTGTAAGTGATTTCTCCACCCATTATTGGAATAGTTGTTTCTCGATTATGTGAGGTATGTCCCAACAAATCTCTATGTGATTGATCTTGGAAAGTTTAATTGGTTAGAATAACTATGCCAAACAAATTTTACAAACTTGTGTAAGTGATTTCTCCACCCATTATTGGAATAGTTGTTTCTCGATTATGTGAGGTATGTCCCAACAAACCTCTATGTGATTAATCTTGGTAAATCCAATTGGATTGTTTGCGACTTAGATATATCTACTTTCATATATGAGAGACAACTATTTCAATAATAAAGGAAAAAACTGTACATAAATAACTCCACAATAAAAGGAAAACCTACCTACACAAAACAATGATATATTATATATACACTGATAAGAATTGAACCCTTAATTTCTTAAGAGATTAAATGTAACCCCCTTCACTCTATTTCTATTAGAATAGAAATCGAGCCGAAGGATGTTACACTGTTCATTTATTTAGCATTATTATTATTACACATATAGCTATATATATACATTTTTATTTATTATTATTTTTCAAAAATCCGGTAGAATTCCGCCTATTTTTCTGAAAATCCCAAATTTTAAAAACCTATAGATTTCAAAAGAAACACTTTTACAACAAATTCATCTTCTCAACTACCATTTCGGACCCTCCGTCCAACTCAAAATCACTTCACCACACAAACATTTATGCATCCCACATTTAACGAAAATCACGTTAAGCAAAGTAAACACAAATTAAAAGAAGAGTAATAATTAGTTTACAAATCACTTTACAATACCAAAAATTTTTCTACATTTTATATACAATATCACTTGCAAAAATTCATGTACACATATACATATGCATTTCTTCCATGTGCATGAACCCTAATGTATTGATGTGTTATCAAAAGAATAACTACCCAAATATGGAGGGATGTGACTCACTGAAATGCTGTAGAAGTCTCCTCTTCAGTCTCTATTTACAATGCCCAAATCACCACCTGTGCGTGGTAAATCCAATACACTAAGTATTTCTACTTAGTGGGTGTACACAAAATTTAAATTCATCATTTTGCAAACATACCATATTGTGAAGCAACATTTCACGATTTCTCAAAATACTAAAATAATTTCACAAGAAATTGCTTACTAATAAATGCATACATCAAACACATAATATTCATTTCCAAGCACATCAACACAATTTCACCTAAGAATTTTCAGCACTCTTCATAAACTCTGACATGATACCTTGGACTGGAAAACAGGTTTATCCAGTATCAAACATTCGGTGCCTACCCGCCGAATCGTATTTCACATAATACATAAATTCGGGGACCGGACATTCGATGTCTCTTAAGGTCCATAAATTTAGTATCAGTATATATAAGTAAATCGGTGCAATACTGCTATAATCACCCTATTAGCATGCCAATTATCAATCCTCACCTACCGATATCCATGTTTACTAGGGCCCTTATAAATTTTATTTATTACCAATAATTTCACATTTTTAACAACTTCCATTTTAAATAAAAATTTCATTCGAAAAGCGATGAACAAAGTTTCAGTCACAATTTTTCCCATGTATTCGAGGTATCAATTTAAACATCACAAAATGCCATTTTGCACTCAGTTAACTTATCAAATTTTATCAAAATCTTCATGCCCTTCACCCAATATACATTCGGTTAAGACACTAAACTCATCAATTTCTTTTTTATTCTTTTCCATTTCCATTCAAAAGTCATTAAAACACATGTAAACGACATTTTACGATCAATCATCAAAATAAATTCACAACACACCCACACGCCCCATTCGGCCAACATCTTTCCATCACAAAAATTTTCGAAATTTTCATTATTCAAAACCACACCATGATTCATCATATCATCCATGCATAGTTGTGAAATCAATTTAACTAAAAATAAGAAAATATCACATACCAACAAAATCAACACGTTACTAACAAAAGTGAAATTTTCAAGCAAGTATACACCAACCTTTTGGGCAATATTTCTAACTTTTCCACACTTTCAATTGAAGCCTATAACTTCTCCTTATCCTTTTCTTGGCTTCCTTGAGCAAATCTCACACCTAGGGTTTTCAAGAATGCATTTATCATCATAAAAATCAAATCCACTAGTGCAAATGCAAAAGTAACTATCTCTACATGTTTATTAATGCTTCTACCTCATTTCTAGCCTCACTTCATCATAAAATCATAAATCCACATAAACTCACCTTGATTTAGCATCTTTCTAGTAAAAATCCAACTTGAATTCTGGATGGATTTTGATGAATTTGATGCTTTGGATGAGTAGAGGATGTGTAGATCAAGAGAAATGAGTGATTTGGAGGCTTGGAATTGAAAGAAAAATGAGAGAAATGGGAGAGGGAGTGGGCGGCAAAAGGAGGAAGAAAAGAGAAAAATGAGTTTCATCCAAGTCAAACTCCACTTTATATACTACCCCTTTTTACATGACAAAAATACCCCTAACTAAACCCTTAATTACCACCATGTCCTTGGTTACAAATGTTAGCTTTCTATTGGTTGAAATTTCAACTCATACTTCCACTAACTTAATTGACATCATTCTTACTTTATTTTCAACCAAAATTACATCACTCTTCACTTTTTTGTTGGCTAATTGTGATTAGTCAAGGCTTAATCCCAAGTGATGCATTCTTGTTATATCATTTTTCTTATCCGATCACATTTTTCTATCATTTCAATTCCTTTCATTGAATTTCTAAGTTAATTCCTACTTATAAAATACCTTCAAAGTATTAAACCCCTTAAATAAAAAAAAATACATCTCAACCTAAATGCATATAATTCTTAATTTAATCTTACTTTTGCATTCTAGTCTAAATCAAATAATATTAATCATGTCAAATTATATTTATGTATAAAAATATTTGAGGCGTTACATGAAAAGCAACATCAAAGTTTAGTTTCAATGTGCCGGGGGGAGAGGGGGGGGGGGGGGGGGGGGGGGAGGACACCAGACCTGGGAATGAGACAAACCACCAGAACAGAAAAGGGAAGACACAACTAACTTGGTATTTTGGAACTCTCTAAGTAGATTCAAAGCCATACCCGAAACCTCCACTTGCTGCCAAACCCTTGAGCACTGTCGTCTAGCATTTCGGCTACCTCAAACATACCACATTATCATACACACCTCTGCCAAAAACTCCACCCCTCCAGATTGAAACACGCCCACCAGCACATTCATGACACTATCTCTTCGCAAACGAAACAGCCTCTCCCCCTTCTCATAAGCAAACCAGGAGAGCTTGGCAACTTTGCACTAAAAAAAGGCATGGACATAAAATTCAATAGCATCATTATATACCTCACAACCATATTTTATTAAAAATTTCCCCCAAAATAGGTTCACCTTTGATGGAAGCGCCTCTAAACATGCCCTCAACATAAAGATTTTGACCTTGGGAGGGATATTCAAATTTCACAAAACCATCCACCATTTGTGAATAGGATGGGAGGAGGTTGATGCTTCCTCATGGAGAGAAGTATCCTCGAGAACCGCTCTGCATCCACTCTTAACAGAATACACACCTCTTTTATAAAAAAAAACATCTTCTACTATCCTTCATGTCACGACAGCTAATAGGAATGGAGAGGACTTGCTCTTTGTCAACATGCAGTAGAACTTCATCGAGTTTCTAGAGGTTCCATTGGTAAGACTTAGGGACAATCAAATAAACTACTTTCAGAAAGGGATCTGTCGGAGGAGAAATCACCTTGAAAGATTTTGGTCTAGGTATCCAAGGATCCGTAAATACATTAATGTTTTTGCCATTTCCCACACACCAAATCCACCTTTTAAGTAGCAGTTCATGGCCCTAGATGAGACTTTTCCAAGCATGAGACGCCTTATACTTAACCGAGGCTTGCAAAAAATCCTTGTTGGGGAAATATTTGGCTTTGAGCACATGAGCAGCTAGTGAATTGGTATTAACCACCATCCTCCATGCTTGTTTGGCAAGTAAAGCTTGGTTGAAACGGGAAAGATCTTTAAATCCTAAACCACTATGAGATTTTGGTTTACACAGTCTCTCCCAACTAATCTAGCTAACCTTCATTTTACCATCTTTCATACCCCACCAGAATCTAGCCGCTAAAGATCCCAGCTGTGTACACAAGCTTTTAGGTAATTGGAATATGCTCATTATATATGTGGGAATAGCTTGCATTACAGCTTTGATAAAGATATCTTTTCCACCCTGAGAGAATAGATGACTCTTCCACCCATACATTTTGTTCCAAACCCTCTCCTTTATTACGTTAAAGGTTTTAGTTTTGTTCCTCCCAACTAGTGATGGCATCCCCAAATAGTATTTATGCGTACATTAGCTCTCTACTCCTAACATATTCTGCAGTTCCGCCCTTATGGACTGACTCGTATTAGCACTAAAACACAACTCTGATTTTTCCAGGTTTATCAATTACCAGAGCCTCTATTATAATATGCCAAGACCCTTTTAATCAGGATACAATTTGCAACAGAGGCCCTACAGAAGAGGATGATATCATCTACAAAAAGGAGGTGACTTAAAAACAGACTCGAGTTCCCACACTTGAAACCCAAACCTCTTCCTCTTTTATTTTCCTGTTTTACTCCTCCTGAGAGAGCTTCGACACACAAGAGAAATAGATATAGTGACAACAGGCATCCCTACCTTATTCCTCTTGAAGGGGTCACCCTCCCCACCACCTGCCCATTGAGCAAAAAAGATAAGGTAGCTGTGGATATGCAATCATTAACCAGCCGGATCCATTGAGGCGAGAAGCCTATTTTCCTCATAACTGCCTCAATGAAACTCTATTCAACACGGTCGTAATCTTTGCTCAAGTCCAATTTCGGAGCCATCAACCCCTTTGTCCCCTTCTTGTTATTATTAATAGTATGGAGCATCTCAAAGGCTATCAAAATGTTGTCGAATATTTGCCTACCTGGAACGAAGGCTGATTGGTTCTCTGAAATGATACTTGGAAAAGCCTTCTTCAACCTCTGAGCAAGAACCTTCGTAATAACCTTGTACACTACCAAACTAAGGCTGATAGGACGGAAATCCTTCAACATTTTCGGATTCTTCTTTTTTGGAATGAGGATCACATTCGTTGCATTGACTTTGTTAAAGCATAAAGTGAGGGGTGAAAAAAATTTGGCATTCATTTTTAAAAGGGCTTTGTTGGGCAGTTGGAGATGGCAACAAAATAAAGTTTTGGTTGGATGACTAGTTGGGGTTGGGAAAGACACTGTCAGAATTAAGTAGTGGTCATTTACCACAAGGTGAATTGGCAAAGTATGTCAAGGATTATGTCAATGATAATGGTGAATGGCGTTGGAATGAGTTTCAAGGTTGGATTCCTAGCAGTATCCTTCTGGTTTTAGCGTCTATCAAGCTTCCGATGGGGTATAGGGGAGTGGATGAGATGTATTGAGGGAAATCTAAGTCTGGTCAATTTACGATTGCATCAGCTTACAACTATATTTCAGAGTCGGGAGAGCCAGAGATGAATACAAAGTGGAAAAAAATTTGGAAATGGCAAGGACCTGAAAGAATGAAAATGTTTTTGTGGTTAGTTTGTCATGAAAGACTTTTAACTAATGTTGAAAGAAAACGTAGGGGCATGACGGAAGAAGATGTCTGTCATCGGTGTTTTGAGGGTCCTGAGGATATCAATCATGTTTTACGTGTTTGTGGGGATGCTAAGAGAGTCTGGATGCGATTGGTTCTAGTGTCAAAATGGCAGAATTTTTTTTTTTTTTCAGTTCCTTTCAAGGATTGGTTCCAAGCAAATTTAAGGAATCAAATTGATTTTGGTGTTTATCATCAGCTTGATTGGCCTCTTGTTTTTGAGGTGAGCTGTTGGTTTTTATGGCAGTGGCGGAATCAAGAAATCTTTGAGCCTGGTTTAAAGCAAGTGCATAATCCAATAGCAGTTATTATTGCTAGAGTTAAGGATATTTTGAAGAGTAGGCAAATTGATCATGATTTGTAGAGAAATGTTATGCAAAAGCAAGAAAGATTAATTGGTTGGGCCTTTCCTTTTATAAGCTTAATTCTGATGGAGCTGTCAAACAACCTTCGTCTATGGCCTACGCTGGTGGAGTAATTCGGGATGATAAAGGAGCTTGGGTGACAGGGTTTTCGATGAATATTAGGATTTGTACTCCAGTGGCTGCTGAATTATGGGGCGTCTGGCATGTGCTTAATTTAGCTTGGGAGATAAATATTCAAAAGGTTGTCTTGGAGATTGATAGTTTATGTGTGGTTAATTTCATCATAGGTCGTGATATTTGTAGAAATGCTAATCTTAGTATGGTGCATGATATTCGTCGTATGCTTGATCATGACTGGGATATCCAAATCAGACATGTTTATCGTGAAGGGAACCGATGTGCTGACGCTTTGGCCAATTATGCAATGTCTCTTCCTACTGGTTGTCACGTGTTTCATTCTCCTCCTAGTGGTGTCCATCAAATTTTGTTTGAAGATGTTATAGGTGTTAGCTTTTCTAGATTCTGTAAGATTTAAGCTTGGTTTCTTTAGCTCATTTGTCATCCAAAAAAAAAAAAAAATGAAGTCTTATGTCTAATATTACTATGAACTGATGATTCAAATTACCAAAACAGTTGATGATAAGACCATCAAATGAAATATTTTGTCTTTACCATTAATAAAATTAAGATCAATTTTTCTAAGTAAGAAAACAATATGGCAGCATGTTTTTATTTTTTTTTTTTTTTTTTTTAAAACTAGCAGCATGTTTTTATTTTATATAAAAAATAAAGTAGGATATAACACTTGATGGAACTCTTCAAACTGACCAAATTCTAATGTGGAGGAAAAGACGTAGGAATGAGTACTTTATAGATTGCATTGCACCTATTCATGAATTGATAAAACCATCGTTGCTTTGCACCCGTTCACCAAACGATGCAACCTTTCAACATAAGTTTGTGTTTGATACTAAATGGGTATAGGTCTATTGGGATTTGTCGAAATCAAATATTACTTATACAACTTAGATATATACTGACATGTATGAGAGATATAAGTTTGTGTATGATACTAAATAGGCATAGGTCTGTTGGGATTTGTCGAAATCAAATATTACTTATACAACTTAGATATATACTAACATGTATGAAATATAAGTTTGTGTCTGATACTAAATGGGGGCTTAGGTTTGTTGAGATTTGTCGAAATCAAATATTACTTATACAACTTAGATATATATTGACATGTGGAAGATTACTCAAACAAATTGTAAATATGATTTATATTGACATGAATGAGAAATAACTATTCTCATAATAATAAGAGTAGAAGATTATTCACACAAATTGTAAATAGTGAAAATCATGTCAAATAGCACTTAAGAACTGAGCAAAATAAGTGTGCCAAATGGGTGTTTTGCTTCTCTTGGCTCTCCTATCTTTGTTGGTCTTTTAAAATAAGTGTAATTTTATCATTAAAATTTATTAATAGTAAAATAATGCTATTAAAACTCATTTTAGGTTTTTGGTGCTAGTCAAACAAACTATTAATTCTTTGGTGATGCTATATAAAGAAAAAACTCAATGTAATATACGCTTAATGAAAATTAAATCTCTAACTTTTTAGACAATGAAAAAGTATATAACCACCTCTGTTAAGATGTGATGTGCATTTAGAAACGTAGTTGCAAAATGTGTAATATTGTGACTTACGGACACTAGGTACTAACAATGTACTACATAATATTATATAGGGTTGACAAACAAATTAAATCATATAAAATTCTGAGTTTTGTAAAAGAAAGAAGTTTTACAATTATGTAACTTAACGCGATAGCTTTAGCAGCTTATTAAAGATTTCCAATAAATAAAATACTTAATTGATAATTAAGCACTTTATATTCTCGTCAATAAGTTTAGGATTTTATATACATATATATAAAATTCAAATTATATTCTCTCTTCACGCCACAAGTATTTAAAAGAAGAGTTATATCGACTTTTTCTATTAAACCTTGTCATTATTAATAGTAATGTTAAACTTTTCAAATATTTTACTCAAATAATGTGAGATATGAGAAGCTTAACATTTAGGTAAAATATTTGAAAAGTCTGATATATTATATAATTTGAACAAACTATTTGAGAAGTTTAGTATTACTCATATCATTAATGTACATATACACACATTAGTTGTTACATCAGTAATTGGGATACAAATGAAATATTAGAGGCGAAATGTTTAGCATTATAAATAGAATAATGTTATATTTCCTAAAAATTTATCCAAATGATGTAATAAACTTATTTGTGTCTACCTAATTAATTTTGAGATGATGTATTGATAATGTGGTGATTATATATAAATTTATCATATCACTTGAATAATGAATTTGGATAAATTTTTGAGTAATTTAGCAATACTCTAATGATATTTTATTTCCCTTATAAAATACATTCACTCGTCAATTATATATATATATATATATATATGTAAAGAAGTTCAATATAGTGGATAAAAAATGAATTGACCCAACCGACAAACTTTGTTTACACAACAATAAAAGTTATAGACAGCATGCACCTATGGTAAGAAATTAAAACTCTTTTAAAATAATAATAATAATAATAAAAACTAAATGACTCAAATATGTGAATCTTGAAGCAAAATCAAAAGCAAAACAAAGAAAGAAAAAATGGAGATCAAGAAGCAGAAATCAAGATTTGAGAATTTTCTTCTATTTGGATTGCTTTTCATGAGAATAATAAGAGAAGCCACAAGTATCAGCTTATATACACACTTCCAGTCCATCAATCTTTTGACATTTGCTAAGCTCTGATTGGTTAATACAAAGCTAACGTGGCAATATAGTTAGAGTTAGTTACAAGGGATCCTAAGCTATGAACTTAAAGACTGACTTGGTAGCTTAGTTTGAGAGGTTAGTTCAACACCCCTCCTCAAATGAAACATGGTTCTACCTATGATGAGTTTTTCTCTAAGCTTCTGAAACCTCGCAATAAGAAGTGGCTTAGTAAGTATGTCTGCTGTTTGCTCTTCAATAGGTATATACCTGACATCAAGCTCATTTGCTGCTACTTGATCCCTTAAGAAGTGCACATCCATTTCTATGTGCTTTGTTCTTGAATGGAAAACTGGATTATGAGCAAGGAACCAGCTCCAGTATTATCACACTATAATATTGGAGGATGACGAAGCTGCAGATTTAATTCACATAACAAAGCTTTGATCCAAATAAGTTCTGTAGAGGCTTGAGCTAACGCTCTATATTCTGCTTCACAACTAGAACGCGCCACCACTTTTTGCTTCTTAGAACTCCATGAAATCAAGTTACCATTCAAGAAAACATGCCACCCACTTGTCGATTTTCTATCATCTACATTTCTAGCCCAATCAACATCAGAAAATCCAACAAGTTCCAACTTAGGTGCATCACAAAGAGGGGACTTAAAATGTAAATGATAGCTGGCAGTACCTTTAACATATCTGAGAGCTCTTTTGCATGCCTGCTGGTGAAGAGTAGTGGGTTCTGCAAGGTACTGACTCAATCTATTGACTGCAAAAGCTATGTCAGGATGGGTTAAGGTCAAATATTGCAAGGCTCCCACAATACTTCTACAAAAAGTGGGATTCGAAAAAGGATCACCCTCAGTTTTAAACAACTTTGTACCTGTATACTCATAGATGTTGGACAAGAAGCACAATCTGACATGTTAGCCTTTTTAAGCAGATCATTTGCATCCTTCGTTTGAGTAAAAAAAATACCAGAACTGTCCCTAGTAGCTTCAAAACCCAAAAAATAGCTAAGAGAGCCTAGCATTTTCAGTGCAAAATGCTTATTCAGATCAACTATAATTCTATCAACTAGCTCCTGATTTGTCCCAGTAAGAGAATTACAAAGAGAAGCCACAAGTATCAGCTTATACACACACTTCCAGTCCGTATATCTTTTGACATCTGGTAAGCTCTGATTGGTTAATACAAAGCTAACATGGCAATAGTTAGAGTTAGTTACAAGAGATCCTAAGCTATAAACTTAAATACTGACTTGGTAGCTTGGTTTGAGAGGTTAGTTCAACAAAAACAAGATACATCAACCATGGAAATGTTTCGACTGGCGCACAACTAACTATTTTTCAATATACTTTTTATGTTAAAATATTATTTTTATAGGCTTCTGGAAAATATTATAATAGAGTTTAAACGATTCACATGTTTTGAATTGCTTCATGTAATAAAGATGTTTCGTAGAATATTTTAGGTAATTAGAATATGCACTTGGAATTGATTGAAAGTTTCGGTTAACGTTTACTGCAAAACAATGTAGTATTCTCCAATAGATTTTAAAGATCATGACGACGAAATAGAGATGGTTTTGCTATCTTTTTACAGGTTGACCGATATTTTAATTCCTAGTCGTTTAGTGAAATGCTAGTGCAGCGCTTTCAAAATTACAGGTGCATGATGTCTTCTATGATCTATATGTCCTAATTTTTAAATTATTAGAATTATTAATCTCAATCATTTATTGTATTATTTTTTCTAAAAAATTCTTTCTCAATATTTAATCCAAATATAATGAATGACTGAGATTAGTTAGGACTTAGGACAAACAATACATATATACATATGTATATTTCTTTTTCTTTTTTAAATGGAAAATCAATTTAATAATTTGTAATTATCTTGACATCTATGAGATATTATTCATTAATATAGGGGATTCATTAATATATGGGACTGCTATCTCATATTATATTATTTTGATGGTATGATTATTTAATAATAGATTGTGACATAGCAAATTTAAAAATTTAAAATATTATATGAGTACTTTAATGGCGTTTAATATACTTTGATGATATTTTTAAATGTGATAATTAAAACATATATCTTTGAAATATTTAAATTTTATGTGCCGTTTTTTTTTCTAATATTTAACTTATTTTTCATATTTTATTTAAAAAATCAGAAAAAATATTATTACAATTAAAAGTTTTCAGTTTTTATTTGTAATTGCAGTTCATTCATCTATCATCCATTTAAAGGATTACATCAACACATAATAAATTTTTTTAAATTTTATTAAAAGTGTCTGAAATACATATTATAAAAAAAAAAAAAAATCGTTGAAATATATACATGTATAAGAATTAAAAAATATTACTTCAATTTATTACGTACCTTCTAAATTATTTAGAAAATTAAACAACGTAGTCTATCCTATATGTGAAGTCATCGTATTCTAAAATTTGGTCGCTAAACTATTTGTCACTACACTCGATTAATAAGCTCAATTTAAAATAATGGCACGAATCATGCCAAAGAGACCTATCAAATTTTGTAGGGACAAGCGGAGGTGGCTGCAGCAGAATGTTAGACTTCCGAAAATGTTGAATAGAGAAATCTTTCGAAGTGACAAAGTTTATATAGGATTGCATCATTTTAACCCTTGAATTTATGTTCTTTTGTTTCTATACTTTCCAGGAACAATAATTTTGGAACTTTTACTAAATATGTTAATATTATAAATTTTATTTTAACCATAGGATTTGATATATATATGTGTGTTTTTCTTTTTTTTTTAGGAAAGTTGATATAAGAGATGTTGTAAAATTATCAGAAGCTATGGAAACTAATCACTTGTACTTACGTGATTCAAATATCTATTTTAATTATTGAAAAATATTTACTTGTATAATAAAATGAAAATACTTTCATACATTCTTGTAAATTACATAGAAAGTGCAAAACTTTAATTTTACAATTTTTCATTATTTTCTTTTTGTTTCTTTTTAAGAAATGTGTTTTCAGTAATATTAGACTTTAATTAGAATAAATTATAAAGAACACCATGGTTGTAGTTAGTTATGGTTCCCGTCCAGTTTTATCAATAATAATACTTGTTGTGAGTATATTTCAGGCTACATGAATGAGTTAATAAAAGCTTAGTTGAAGCCCAACAAGCTGATTTAATGAAGCGACTCAAATAAAAACTGGGTCAAAGGCCTAGTCCACCAACACCTAGTCAAGCGAGCTCCGTAGTTCGCAGGGATAAGCTCGCATTGCTACTGCTACTCTCAGGTCGTTAGCCAGCATTATTCAACTCGCTATATGCACAGCTCGTTATTCTGAGTGAGATTTAGCTAGAGATCGCTGAAGATAGGTTCTAGCTCACACAATGAACAGCTCGATAAAGAAATCTACCAAAAAAGCAATTACTTAAATTGATCGTGATTCTGCAACCAGAATTAGAAATAAATTCAAATTCAAATGTTGATAAATTTGATCCCTTATTTATCAGAATCGACTCCCGATTTGGTGCAAACTGATTTGGAAGGTGTAATTAATGTGGGATTCTTTCTAGTTTTATTTTCATTCAAATTGTAACGCCACTCCTTATAAATAGGGGTTGAAATTCATTATAACAGAGACTGAAGCAATAATATACTGTTACTCTGCAGAAATTATAAAGAGAACAATTGTGGACGTAGACACACTTGTTTAACCACGTAAAAAACTCTTTGTGCATTATTTTTCCTCTCTGTTTTTTATTTTTCTTTTGTTTTCTTGCTCTGTTTTCCATTAATTGCAGGAATTAGGCTTTGAACCGTAGTCGACCAGATTTCACCGTTGACATTTTGGTACTAGAGGAAGGGCCCAGACTGCAATTTTCTTGATTGTAACTCTTTTGAATTTTTTGACAGTCATGGCAAGAGGGAGAACAACTAGGAATTCTGACGTGGCAGCTAATATACCAGAAAGTTAGATAAACTAACAGCAACGTAATTTTCAACCAGTGAAGGATGCATCAATGCCCACAGCAGACACATCCCATGTCCTGGTAATCAGCGTTGCTAAGGGCATGCCCCCGTTGACCCATCGCCAACCAACACCAATGGTGCCAGCGGTAGATGGATTTCAAGCGTGGCATCAGAGTTAAGAGGCGTTAGAGAACACAGTCAGGCAACTTGCAGACGCGGTTAATGCATTGGTACAGGCCTAGGCACAAAACGTGCCCAGATTTGAGGCTGTTATTCCGAGACAAGCCTATCAGCAGCGTGAAGAGGGAGTGCCAGCACCAAAAAGACCATTAAGAGAGGTGTCGCGACCTACCGGTTCAGCTCGCTTCTCTAACTCGGATTTTAAAGCTGGAGGTCACCAAGCTCATGAAGAGAGAGAAGTTGTGCGTCCTGCTTGATAACAAGGGTTAGTCAGGATGGAAGTTGTCGTGTGGAAGCTGGTCATGATAAAGTCTGAGCTGCATCTCGGTATGAGAAAGATGAGGTAGATAATCAGTGACATGCAAGGTCGCACTGGGTAGGTGGCTCGCTCAGGGAAAGTCAAAGGTATGTGTCAGATCGCTGCTCCCTAGGTCACGATCATAGGAGGGACAGAGACCCCAGGATCCACAAATAGAAGAGCTCATTCAGAGGGTACAATAGCTCAAAGCGAGACCTGGCGCCCCAGACTAGTGTGACCATTATGGAAAAAAGACTTCTTTCACTAGCAAGATCGAGACACAGTCTCTCCTTTCCAAATTCAAGGTCCCTAGCATTCCTCAGTACAATGGAGACAGTGATCTCTACAACCACCTGGATGCATTCAATGTCTAGATGGATCTTTAGACAGACAACCCGTTGGTTAAATGTCGCATCTTCCCAGCCACCTTAAGGGATATTCCGCGAACTTGGTTCAAAATTCTTCCAATTCGCAATATAGAAAGTTAGGAGGATTGCTAGCAGAAATTTGTCAGCCAATATAGGGCTTTGAGGAGGCAGCTCACACCATCCTGTCATCTGGCCACTATTTTCCAGTGTTTAAATGAATCGCTGAATAATTATATTACCAAGTTTAGACGTGAGGTCGCCAATGTGGAGAACCCATCGGACGAAAGTGTCTTAACTACGATTTCAGTCGGCCTTCGTAAAAATGAGAAATTATACGAGAGTATTTATAAGTCTCCAGTAAGGGACCTAGCAGAGTTTTATGAGCGAGTTGCGAAGGAAATCAAGTGGGTGGAAACCTTCTGCCCTAAGAAGTCCAATCAAAAGGGTGAAACGAGCAGTTCCAACTAGCCAAAGAAGATAAGCAATGACAAGAACGAAGGTGAAGGTCGAGGCAGTGGCTTGAGCAATTAGATCGCCAAAAAGGCTAACAGAGAGCCCAAGAATAAGCGACCTCAGCATCAGGATCGCTATGACAACTACAACATCCTATCATATTCACAGGATAGGATTTTTACAACAGAAAGGAACAGGGAAGACTTTGAAAAGCCCTCGTTAAACAGAGAGATAAGAGTAAGTTTTGTGCTTATCATAACGAGATCGGACACAATACTTCGGATTGCTGGGTGTTAAAGGACGCCATTGAAAAACTGATTAAAAGAGGTAGCTTGAGAGATTATGTAATGAGACCAGCAGACTCGTGACCTCCACGACAACGATCTCAACAGCAACAATAACTAGCTTCTGCTCCACAAGCAGATCCGACTCCTATTTCCACCTCGTAAATAGATTTAGCTCCTACTCCTGCCTCGCAAATAGATCCAGCTCCTACTCCCTGACGAGCCTAAAGATGGTGAAGCTTCCCCTTAAAAAGGCTCATCCGAAGTGACCTATCAAGCCTCCAGCCCCTCCAGCCACTGCTTCTAAACGTCTTATTAAGACTAAGGCCCCTTCAGTAGTAGCCCCAAGGAGCTCTCGAGCAGGAACATGAACCTATAGTAAGAACAATTTTTACTATCCATGGTGGCCCCTATATCATAGGTATATCAAACATGTCGCACGAACGGTATATACGGGAAGCGAACTATGCCTTGCTCGTAAGCTATGGTGGACTGGAAGGACCTGTAAAGAAAGCAAGGATGACCTCGGATGATATTGTGTTCACTAAGGAAAACGAGAGAGGTGTATATTGGTCTCATAATGATGCACTTGTCATCCGAGCAAAAATCAGCAACATAAAGGTAATCTGGTCATTATTGTTATAAAGTAATGCTTTTCTATGGGCCTGATAATGAGCTAATATGATGAAACTTGCTAGCTTAGTAACTCATAAAATTTGGAGAATAATATATAAAAAGCAATCACTCAATAATATAAGTAATATGAGAAATCTGGAGCCTTTATTAACTTTGAAATAATTGAATTACAAATTGAGCACATGCATTCAAAAAGTTACCGAAAGTATGGGCGAAGATGCTCAGCGTTCTAGGCTCGAGAGACTTCATCTCCATTCATATTTGCTAGACGGTAGGCTTAATTTCCCAAGTTTTCTTTGACGACATAGGGGCCTTCCCCGTTTGGTCATAAGGATCCATCGTTGACCTTGCGAGCTCCAGATAAAATAAGACGTAACACGAGATCATCCATGTTAAAACTTCAAACTCGAGCTTTTTTGTTGTAGTACCTCGCAATCCTTTGTTGACAGACTGTTACTTTCAACCGTGATACTTCTTTTGCCTCTTCAAATGGGTTTAGATTTGTAGCGAGCAATCGATCGTTGTGTTCTAAATTGAAGGTTGCTCTCCGTTACGAGGTCACTTCTAGTTCTTTTGGAATTATGGCTTCTGATTCGTACACCATTGAAAAGGGGGCTTCGCTTGTAATGTTGCGAGTTGTGGTTTTATAGGCCTATAGTACCTTATGTAGCTTGTCCACCCATACTCTTTTCTTCGGTTCCAATTTTGTCTTCAAGGTCTGCTTTATAATTTTATTCACCGTTTCAACTTGGCCATTGGCTTGTGGATGATCTACTGTTGAGAAACTTTTAACGATCTTCAGGTCGTTGCAAAACTTGATAAACTGGTCATTGTTGAACCGGGTCCTGTTATCTGTCACGATTTACTGAGGAATCTCGAACCTGCAAATGATGTTATTCCACATAATTTTTTTTTTTTTTTATCTTTGTCGTGAAAATCTCTGCCAGCTCTTTAACTTCTCTCCATTTAGTGAAATAGTCTATAGCGACCACGACATGTTTGCACCTTTCGCGAGCTGTTGGTAGAGGCCCAATCAAATTCATTCCTCATATCGCAAAAGGCCCCGGACTCACAATTTGTTAGAGTTAGGTTGGTGGAGCTCGTGGAACCTGGGCAAACCTTTGACACTTGTCACACCTTTTGACCAGGTTACTGGTGTCCTATTTAATAGTAGGCCAATAGAATCCCTGTCGGAGTGCTTTCTGAGCTAGAAATAGCCCCTCAACATGATTTCCATAGTGACTTTCATGTATTTGCTTCATCACAGTCTCGCTAATCTTTGTTTCATCCGAAGAGGGCACCTCGCTGGAGACAACAGTTGAAGAGGCTTTGGTCTTAACAGGACATTTAGAAGTAGTGGTTGGAGAGCTGCGGGCTTGACAGGTCGCTTCGGAGGAGATTTTTTAAGAAGAAGCTTCACCATCTTTAGGGCTCGTTGAGGAGTAAGAGTTCGATATGTTTGCGAGGCAGAAGCAGAAGCTGGATCTGTTTGCGAGGTGGAAGCAAGAGTTGGAACTGTGTGGGGAGCGAGGGCGGTCTCTTCTTTACTATTAGCTTAAAACACGGAAGCGAGCTTGAACTCTCCCCTATATCCTATGTCCCTTTCACTATCCATTAGCTCGCTGTTAAGAGGAGGAGCTAACCCATGGGTCTTGAGGAGGTCATTATCCAGCGCGTTGCTAAGAGTTGCATCGTTTGAATCTATAAGCACCTTGAGGATTTCTTCCTCCTCATTACTGAGGATGGGTTTATCCCCTTTCAAGTCTGCAAAACGAAGAATGTCAGCTTGCAAAAAAAAAAAAAAAATGATGAGATTAAAAAGAAGATTTCAGCTCGCAAATGTTTTCCCTTCTATCTACTTGGACTCAGAACAAAAGAGAAGTTGTTAAGCTGCTTGAGGGAAGGACAAGAAATATAAAACCAGCTCGATTTGTAGTTTTTTACATTGGACTTGCCCTTTGCATCGCCTCGAGGTAGGAGACTCTTATAATCTGATTGACGAGCTGCGATAGTAGATTCCTTCTCACATTCCGTCTTTTATGCCATCGGCAACTTTGATGTTATAGAGGTAGCTTAGAATTTTTGGAGTTGGGGGAGGAATACCATTTCTAAGGAAAACTAAGGCCAAAGAGGTAAGCTACGAGTATGAGTTCAGTTAAAAGGGAGAAAGTTTAAGCCTATTCAAGAACTCGATTAGGTAAGCAAGGATTGGAAATCTGAGCCCATGCTTAAGATGGTGAGTGCTGATGGCGATATACCCCTTGGGAGGGTAACACGTATGATTGTTAGGAGCAGGAGACATCACGCGGTGTCCTTTAGGAATGTGGTACTACAAAACAATTCACCCAAACTCGTTGTAATTTATCTTTGAGACGTGCTGTATAAACACTTCGCGAGCTTGCCGCTCCTCAGCGGCCTGACGAGCTATAATAGAGTCTGTTCGAGCTACGAACTGCTCTGCAATCTCACCACTTTGAAAGTCACCTTATCGGTGGTGTGAGCTTCCCCCGGATTAAGCTCTTCCGAGCTGGATGATTCATTATCTCCTACTCTGTGTGATCGGAGATTGCGACCTAAAACCATCTACACATAAAGATGGTATAATTAGGTCGCTGCACGTAGATCATGCCTAAATATCTATGTTCCTACTAAGGAAATTCCATACTCTACAGATCACAAACGCCACACAGATCACTAATATAATGAGGGACTTGACTTATGGGAAAGCAACCTACGAACTAACAACTTATGAACTAGCGACCTATAGGTATCTCATCCTACAGTTCATATGCATGAGTCATAAATAGTAATCAAGTCGCAGATAGACAAGCAACATAATCAAACCAACAGAAAATGAAGAGTCATAATCAACAAGAAACACAAAGTCGTAAGCACTCAATATCAAGAATACGAAGCACTCAGAGTGATTTAAAATCCAAAAAACACAATGCAATACAAGCATAATGAAAGCAAGCCAACAAATCAAAAGTTCGAAGTTAGAAATAAAAACTTACTATGAATCCTTGCCGAGAGATGAGGAATCTGATGATCCAGGATGTAGAATCTGAGAAGAATCGGTGCAATGAAGTGGAATGAAGTGAAAAGAAGAGAGAGTAACACGGCGGTTGGAATCAAAAGTGATAGAGTAAAAAGAAAAATGAAAGGGCTCCACATATTTATAAGGGCGTCGGAGTTCGCACCCCAACTGCTAAATTTGAGAGCAGCTTAACCGCTTCAACGAGACGTGCGAGTGGTACTATCGCCCTAAGCATCGCCATGTGTCGAAGTGACGGGATGGAATTTGAAGAAGTGTGGGAAGACAGGATATGACGTGTCAGCTTTTACCAGCGAGTTCGAGCTCCCAGTTCGTAAAATGCACTGAGAGCTGGGGGACTGATGTTATGGGTATATTTCAGGCTACATGAATGGGCTGATAAAAGCTTAGTTGAAGCCCAACAAGCTGATCCAATGAAGCGACCCAGCAGATGAAAGCCAAAAGCCCAGTCCACTAACACTTAGCCCACACGAGCTTTGCAATTCGTGGGGATAAGCTCGCATTACTACTGCTACTCTCAGGTCGTTAGCCAACATTATTCAACTTGCTATATGCACAGCTCGTTACTCTGAGTGAGATCTAGCTCAAGATCACTGAAGACAGGTTTTAGCTCACACAATGAACAACTCGATAAGAAAATCTACCAGAAAAACAATAATTCAAATTGATCGTGATTCTGCCACCAGAATTAGAAATAAATTCAAATTTAAATGTTGATAAATTTGATCTCTGATTTATCGAAACTGACTCCCGATTTGGTGCAAATTGATTTGGAAGGTGTAATTAATGTATGATTCTTTCCAGTTTTATTTTCACTCAAATTGTAACGCCCCTCCCTATAAAGAGGGGCTGAAATTCATTGTAATAGAGACTGAAGCAATAATATATTGTTACTATACAGAAATTATCAGAGGAGCAGTCGTGGATGTAGACACACTTGCTGAACCACATAAAAAACTCTTTATGCATTGTTCTTCCTCTCTGTTTTTTATTTTTCTCTTGTTTTCTTGCTTTGTTTTCCATTAATTGCAGGTATTAGACTTTGAACCGTAGTCGACCAGATTTCATCGTCGACAATACTTTTTTAAGTTTTCTTTAAGAACTTTTGAGTTTCTTGGTTATGATAACCATTCTCTGTTATCAATTTAAAGTATACAAAATATTTCCAAAATAAAGTTATTATTATAAAAACAGGTGTTAACATATAACAAATCTCATATATATGTGTTTTAAATATTATAGTTAAACATTTATTAATTTATTAAGATTTTAATTGATTTAGAGAGACATATCTCTTATATCTGAATTTCTTGTTAGCAATTATCTAATATGTGTCTGATATTCTCCATTTCTCTATGCACGTCGCATATATATTTCATCTATCCATGTTTTGGACCCTTATCATCATGATTAAAGAATTTATCATCGAGGTTGCCATTCCAAATTTGGGCAAACTTTTTAAACATCAAGCAAAAGTATATTATCATAAACATAATTAATCAAACATTCAAATAAAGAAGGAAAAGAAAAAGGATTATTTGCAAATTTAAACGGCAGAAAGCTAACAATTTATTTTGATTGCTCAGCAAATTTTGTTGACTATAACATTTATGTAGGTCATTGTTGTTCAAATAGAACTTTTCTTCTATTGAGAGTTCCCATGTAATCAACATTATGACCACATAACAGGTCAGCCCTGAGATCTCAAATCTAGAATTTAATTATTTTTTACCAACAATCACTACTGTCGTCATAAAAATTAAGATAAAGACTTTTTCTTTATTTTGATAAAACATTTTAAATACTTTGAAAAAATGTGTTGCCGACCATTTCAATTAGTGTGGCGGCTAGAATCTGAAAACTTCCAGGCATGAAACTGAAAACATCTTCAAAAGCGTCTAAGACTCAACATTTGATGTGAGTTTTTCTTTAATTCAATTATTGTTTAATTGTTTTTGTCTTACTATAGAAACCAGTTGTGGTCTTTCTATTTAAGGCCTTTTTGTGTTTTCTGTCTGGAAACAATCTTGTGAATTCATATTCTCACTTTGTTCAAAACCTGTAACTAAAAGTCTTACGTCAAAATTTCTTTGAATATTTAAGTTAATACATTATAGGGATAATACTAAGGACTGCCCTGTTGTTTGACTAAATCGTTAAAGACCGTCTTGTAGTTTAACATAATCTCATTTTCCTCATTCTGTTAATTCTGTTATTAAAAAATATGTCTAAGAAGTGATAGTGCATAAAAAGACGATATTACCTCTCATGTTGATAAAAAAAATTGTTAAAAGATTTATAAAATAATTAATAGATAAAATAAAAAAATATTAAAAATTTATTTTAATCTCCACCGTTCATCATAAAGATGGACGATAGAGATTAAATTCCAAAATAATTAAAAAAAAAAACTTAAAATAAAAAAAAAATCCAGCGGCCGAAAACCTTGGATTTTCGGCAACTGAAAACCCATATTCCAGAAAAGCTGGGTTTCTAGCCATAGAACCCCACATCTTTCTGGGCTTACTTCAATCCAATCTTCAACAAAAATATCAAATGCACAAATTTAGAAACACATAGAAACACAAACACTTGATCACCAAAAACATCAAACATCATCACCAAGACACCAACACAAACACAAACATCAACTTCTTCAGAAAAAGAAACACAAACATCAACATCATCACCAACACATAATCACCACCATCATCACCACATAAACCTTCATCAACAATAAATCAGCCTATAAACCTTCATTAACACAAAAATCAGACTAAGTTAAAAAAATAGACACAAACACATAAACACCATAAATCAAACTAAGTTAAAAAAAAAAAAATGTAAATGGATAACATTAGGTCTCCTTCGTTGGAGACTGAGGGCTGTTCAGCAAAGGAGACCAAATGGTCTCTATCGCATGAAGACCAGAACTAGTCTTCATGCGATAGGGACCAGAATTGGTCTCCATCGTATAGAGATCAGCTCTAGTTTCCACGCGATGGAGACCATTTTGTCTCCTTTGTTGAATACCCCCATAAATTTCCGTAAATTTTATGTAAATTTCTGTCGATATCGATATTTTCGTCGATATTTTCACCGAATCGTAGTACCGATATTTTTATCGATATCGATATTTTCAACATTGAGTGCTTGTCATCTAGAGGAGCTCTAAGAAGATAAAAAGGTGGGCACTCAATCATGCAGGGGCTATCAATCAGGCATGCAGCTACGTCCTTATCTTAAATGAAATGTCCTTTTCATGGTGTTGTACTTTAAGGTACATATATCCTCTTCCTCTAATGCGGCTGTCTTTCACATTGGCCCCCTTTTTCGCCTTATTTATTTGAAAATAGAAAATGACCTCGCTCCTCTTCATTTGTTTTTTGTTTCCTTTTTAAATTCAGGAAGCTTTCAAACTCTTCTGCTTTTGTATAATTTTTATTAATTCGAATCTAAACCTTTGATTGAATACCATTTTTTTTTTCCTTTTTCAATTCAAGAAGCTTCCAAGCTCTTGTGTTTTGTATAATTTTTATTAATTCAATTCTAGACCTTTGATTGAACATATATATATATATTTATACATATATATATTAATGGTGAGGAATGAGGATTAAATTCAGAGAAAACTACTAATACTTTGGGTTTTTATGATAAAAATGCGACTTAGAGGTCGTTTATTTTTTTATCTAAAAACTGAACAGTACGGTTGAAAACTGAAGACTGAATAGTGACTGAAATCTGAAATCTGAATAACATGTTTGTTTTTTTCTGTCTTACCTTTGAATATATTATAAAATTATTTGTTTTTTAAATCTAAAATTACATGAAAACTAGTAAGTTGACATTTATACTTCTTTTATTATTTATTGTTATGTAATTTTAATTAATTTAATACAAACATTTGGAAATAAATAATTTAATAAATTCTAAAATATTTTTATATACATATTAATAATATTTTATTTATAATTAAAATATGATTAAAAATATAGTAATATTAACCATATTTATATTTAAATATATTAATATATTTAAGAAAACAACTAACAAAATAAACACTTAAATTACAAATTAAAATATATTAGTTCAATTCTAAGATAATTTGAGATGAGATGTATTTAAGTTTTATTTTTCAAATTATTTTTGGTAAGTATCAAGAAACAAAAAAGAAAAGAAAATTTGAGTAATATAAAATTAGAATAAATTTGAAATTATATTATGTTGAAAATGATAGATTTGGAATAAAAATTTTGAAATGTGATTAAGTGATTTGCAATTAAGTGAAAAGTTAAAAATTCTTACTTAATGTTTTAAGTTGTTTTTTTTTAGTTTTAAGTGGTTTGACCACTTAAAAAAATAAACGAAAACAACTTAATAGGTGCAATTCAGCACTATTAAGTTTTAAGTGGGAAAAACAAACGACCCCTTAAATTCTTAACCTTGTAGGATCAAAGGAAGTGTTTAACCACCCTTATTAACGGGTGGTGTGTATTTGATTGAATACTATATTGTCTAATCCTATACTATTATATTTAATGGTTGAATATTAATTATACCCAAATTTTATTGAAATTGTAATATCCATATTAGATTGTTACTCTTATCTTTAGGCATATATAATCTTCAAGATTTTTATCTTGGTATTAGAATTTTTAGTGTTGTATATTAAAATCAAACTCTGATATTCATATACCAACTGTTTTATTTTATTCTTTTAAAAGTAATGCTATAATATTTGTTATAAAACAGTGATTCTTTAACATTTTATAATTTTATACAAACTTGAAGACAAAATGGTGAATAGTGATCCTCCAACAATTTACATTAGAAGCTGTGATGACTCTTTGTGAGTAATTTTACGGTGGCGTACGTGTGACAAGGTTTTGTCCAAAAAAATTGGAGAAAATTAAATAAAAAAAACTGTTGAAAGAGTAAAGTCAAGAGAGTACTGTAAGATGATTTTAAATGATATGGGCTGCTTTAAGGTGGAGGTAAATAACATGGGCTGTTTGTAAGTGGGGTTTTGTTGAAAAATAACCCATTTGGGTTGACCTATTTGGGAACTACGCCTTTTGTTTTAAAGCACAAGACATTGACATTTTGAGGATGAAAATGCCCTCGACTTTGGATTGTGTGTGGGTGTGTCGCTCTCAACCAAACGGTGACTCTGTGTCTCTCTATTCCCAACGTGTGCCTTGTCTGTGTGTTGTTGAAAACGAAGCAACCTTTGAAACCGAAGCAACGTCTCCTCACCGGCGCATATCTACCATAGCGGACCTCAACCCTCGTTCCGAGCGATGCACCCATTGCGACAAGGCAAAGGCGACGTACGCACCCGCGTGCCGACCGATGCACCCACCAGTTTTTGTGTCTTTTGCCGTGAAAGAAACTCCATTTCGAACCATCATGCTTCAGACCACATCACAGTCCCTTGTCAGCAATTGACGCCCACCACACATGACCTAAATCCCAATCTCGACCCACCCAATGGTCATTTACTCTCTCTGTCGAAGAAACTAACATACCGAAAGTAGAAGAAGAAGCAGAAGACGGAAGAAGAAGGAAGAAGTACTTGAGGGAAGTTGAGGGAAGAAGAGGGACAAAGGTGAAGGAAGAAAAGGCAACAAGTTGAACGTCAATGAGAGACGCGGGATGCCTGTCAAAACTCCACGGTAAAAACACATTGCATTTAGTTGATGTTTTTATTCTATTAGTGGTTGAATGTTATTTGCAGCATAAAATGTTTTTCGTTATTAAGATTGTTGTGTTTCTGCTATAAATGCTGGACACGATTGGTTGCATGGTGTCGTTTATAGGTATGGTCAACAGGTGAGTGAATTAGAGACAATGGGTTTAGTTTATGATGGATACTTGCGTGGTTATGTTGGTTTCCATAATAGGGATAGTAGTCAGTTGTAAACAACCCCACCATTGGGACTCCAATTTTAAGGTTTGGAATCGTAACTTGGAGGTGGGGATTCCTAACTTGCATGTTGAGATTTGCAATCATTAGATTAGAATACTAATGTAGTTAAAGTTGAAATGAACCTCAAAGGTGGGATTCCAAACCTTCAAGTTGGGTTTGTCAATCTCTTGGTTGAGATTCTCAATCTTATTCGGGATTCCCAACCTGGAGGTTGGGAATCCCGGCCTAAGGTGAACATAAATTTGAAAGTGGGGGTTGAAACCGAACTTGCAAGTTGGGATTTATAACCTTTGGGTTAATATATTATATTATTGCGGACTTAAGTTGAAACCACAGGGAGAGGTTGGGAAGATAGAGTTTGGGATTCCCAACCTCTATCTTCGACCTAACTTGCTTTACATTAGGAGTTCCAACCTATTCTCAACCTGGATGTTGGAATCTTATCTGTGAAGTTTGGATTCCCAACCTTGAAGTTGGGATCACAACTTCCAGATTGGGATGTCCAACCTTAAGAGTGGGATTCCTAATTTCCATCTTCAGTTTCAGAACCTATAGGTTGGGATTCGTAATGTGGAAATCAGAATTCTCAACCTTAAGGTTGGGAAACTTGTAGGCTCTCAACCTGCAGGTTGGGAATCCTCCATGTTCCCAACCTAAAAGGTTGGGTTGAGAATCCCAGCCTTTCCAACATTCAAAATGAGAGTACCAACATTCCCAACCTCAAGGTTGGGATGCAATTTGGGTCCAAGTCATATGGTGAGGATGCGGAGGTTTAGGTTGAAACCCCAACCTCCACTTTTTTGTTGCATGGTATTTATCCTTGTTAGGGTTGTGGTTATGGATATGGTATCAATACAATATATGTTGTATTAGAGTTTAGGCATTATTGTTTTGGTAATAAAACTCAAATGGGTTGTTTGATAATTGCAGGTTGAGGGTGATGGATTCTGCAGTTGCATTCAAGATAATGGACTCCGAGCATTTTTCTTCAAAAGTTACATGCTTTTCGAAGGTCGGAGCCGTAAAAGTGATAGAGGAAAAGTTAAATGAAGCGCAAATGGAGATGTTCAGGAGGTCATGCTTTGGTAAACTGCTGCACATGAAGGACTTGAAGTTTGCTGGGTAGTTAGTGCATAACTTGCTTCTCCGACAAGTGGATTGTGATGATTCGGAGGAGCTGTGGTTTGCACTCCCAAATGACAATGTCATTCGATTCTCAATGCAGGAGTTTTGCCTCTTCACAGGGCTTTATTGTGGTCCATACCTATTAAAAGATGGGTCCGTTGATGAATGTACATCTAGTGAGAATTTCAGCCAGCGAATGTTTCCCGGTAGTGGCAAAATTTCGAACAAAAGTGTGGACATCACTTTCAGGGTTGCTTCTTCGAACAATGATGAGGACATCGTAAAACTTGCGTTGCTGTACTTTTTAGAGATAGTGTTACTTGGGAAGGATCCGAAGAACCAGATTCTAAGGGAGCATATTCGACTGTTGGATGATATCAATGCATTCAACAAATACCCTTGGGTCGATGCTGCTACGAGATGACGTTGCGTGGCATGAAAAAAGATTTTAAGAAAATGGCTGCTAAGGTTGGAAACCGAAATAAAGGGCAAAAGGACAAGAACAAGAGAGACGCTGCATTCTATTCGTTGTCTACTTTCCCATATGCATTTCAGGTATATGTATGTTGTTATTTTACTTTATGATGCTTCGTAATGGTATACGACGTTTGGCAATAAGATTGAGTTTTATATTCTGCACTCATAGGTATGGGCTTGTGAAGCAATTCCGAGAATTGCACAACAATTTGCACTGAAATCCAGCCATTTGCTGCCCCGTATAGTCAATTGGAGTTTTACGGCAATCCCAAAGTCAGGAGAAATTGTTACGTTGTTTCATCGCTCTGATGTATGTAAATATGTTACCGAGTTTCGTAAGTCAATATATTACTGAGTTTAATTGAAATTGTACATTAAAGTTGGTGGTTTGAACATTTGTTTTCAACTGACCTTCTAGTTTGAAGCTGCCTCTATGTTGGAGCCGACACATACTGAGGAAAGAGAGGATTATTGGCAACATTTCCGCAACAAGGAGGAGGGTACAGCCCAGGTGGGTTTTGATAGTAGGGCCTCTGATAGTGCTGCCACTGGCGAGAAGGACAACAGTGGCAACGCAACTCGGGTCCCATTTCTGAAGGCACATACTAGGGGAAGACGAGCACATTCTCAGGTACTTTCGCTGTTTGCTTTTATGTGTGCTGTTAGTCACATTATGCAAGTAAACCACCTCACTTCACATGTCCACTGAATTTTGTACAGGCTGCCAAGGATAGCAGTAGTAGTCATAGTGAACAATTAAAATCCATCCATAAACAGGTGGAGCAGGTTGGGAAAGACATGATGAAACAACTGCAACATACAAACAAGAACTTAGAAGGAACGAAGTTGAAGGTACAGGAAACGTTTGATATCATCTACGAAACAAACAAGAAGGTCAATATGATTATGGACTTGTTGTTTACAAACAATGCTGATCGAACACGTCCGGAAACACCTGCAGCGAAGGTACATTCCATATATGCCTAGTGTAGGAACTGAGTTTCGTATATGAACATGTACTGATGTCATTGGAATTTCGATTCGCAGGACAATGATGAGCAACATCGTGAACGTAATAGAGACAGTATTGGAGTCGAAGGATCAGTGCCAGTGGGGGTGGAGACGCCTGCAACTGGTACTCATGAGGAGGTGGACAGTTTCGGGGAAAAAATGGCGTTCACCCCAATCGTACCAACAAAAGCATGGGTACTATCGCCTGCAGGTGCTTCTGATGCATCCGTCAAGATTGTACCACAATCCCAAAGTCACAGCATAAAGCAAGACAAGGGTGCACAGGTGTCCGACCCTTTTTCAAGGTTCAAAGGTGCCCAACTAAAAAGGTCAGAAAGGTTGTTGCGTAATCGGGCAGAGGGCAGTGCGGAAGTGAGACATCATTGGGCAGACAGTTTCAGGGGGAAAATTATCTTGGACCCTATCCTGCCCTGGCAACCAATACTAGGGTCGCCTTCGGGTGGTTCGGACACAAGTTTGAAGATTATACCGGAAACAAAATTTTTCAGAAGAAAGAGAAAAAATGGTCCACAAATTTCGTCTCCATTTCAGCAAATCCAAGTTGTTCCAAGAAAGCGGGCCAAGTTCAATCCAACTTCTCAACGTTCCGATACAGAACTGCAAGCATTTAAAGCATGGCGCGATGACCATTCACCGACCGAGTTGTATGGTTCTGACCTTGTTACTGCATTGGTTTTTTTTCCATACTGTTAGTTTGGTATCTATTTAACCACTTGTCAACAATGGGGTTGTCACTGCAGAACAATGGTGCGTTTGCCAACAGGAGACTGCAATCGGCAGTGGTTTAGGGAGTTGTGCAAACCTAGTGAGTGGTTGCAAGATTCGGTGCGTATAAAAAATATGGCAAGTAGCTATGTCAGACATAAATACGGACTGTGGGGTCTAACGGTATGCATTTTCACTGTTTCCAGCATCTGGATGCTGCTTTCTGTTACGTTCGGTGGAAGGCGATGCAGTCCCCTACTAGCAAGATGGAAGCCTTCACAACGACAGATATTTTGTTTGGGGTAAATAAAAGGTTTCTTCAAAAGTAAACGAAGTTATAAACCTTGAAACGTTTATCACTTTGTAATGACATTTTTTGTTCCATTTTATGTAGCAACACTTGGTAGGTAAATGGGAGGCGTATAGCAAGAAGAAAGCTCTTTGGGCTGATGATGACATATGCGTACGATATGCAAGGGGGGAGGTGGCCGGCAGAAGACACGGTTCATGGGAGGTGGCCTGTCGTCCGTGGGCAGGACTTGCGACGGTATACTCGTTAATTGGTTGCTTCGCATTTGTTTGAACTAACTGTTATGTTACAAACTGAAACTGATTTGTGGTTCTGTTCCGCTTGTCGTGTCGGTAGCTGTACATGCCATTTAATTACAGGGGTGTACATTGGGTCCTCGTGAAAGTACACTTCAAGGAACGAACGATAACCCTATTTGACTCATTCAGCACCTACGTCCATAATTGGAAACAGTTTTTGCTTCCCATACAAACAATACTGCCACAGCTCCTTCAGAAGACTGATCACTACGGAGCAGAGGCGCACATGACTGCAGAATGGTATACGAGGGAGGGATGGTCCGTGTCCCGGTGCGACGACACGCCACAACAAGATCCAGGGTCAGAGCTGTACCACATGCAGCAGTTTCAAAAGAGCATTTATATGTACGTCATGCGCTAACCTGTTACGTTGTCTTCTTTTATGTAGGAGTGGTGATTGCGGGATGTTCGTAATCAAGTTGGCCGAACACATGGCGCACGGTCTGCCGGTGAACTCATTCGACAAATCCCATATACCAAGTTTCTGGGAGCAGCTAGCGCTTGACCTGTGGAAGTGGTCGCAGCAGTTTTTGGGGGTAAGTTGAATATGATTCCTAGTACACTGTTGACTTTGGCAGTGTGGGTTGCAAGGGTAAGATATCATAAAGCATGGGTAAGAACACGTTGCAGTATATGGTTGCCATAACCGCTTGACAATACAGCAATCATAACTTCTTGAAACGTTTCAGCCTATACTATTGCTTTCCCGTTATGGTCAATGATGATGTTTTCATAGCTGCTATAAATCGTTGCATGCAGGTTGTGTAACTCTGACCAACCTCACCTGAAACTTTGAGGCAAAACAGTGCAAACAGATGCCATTCACATGAGTTGATGTCCTCCCACGCAGAATTTGCCTTTTGTTGACGGGTTCATGGACTAGTTGTGTTGTTCCACATTTTTTCTGCCTGTTATATGTATAAAGGTAAGATGCTAATGCCTGAATGTGGACTTTGATGCAGCAATTCAGTTCTTAGAAGTTTCAATGTACCAGCAGTGCAACGGGTACCACATATTTCCTGTTCAGGCTGTGTCACAGTGAAAGCCTGGCTGCAGTAGGGGATTACCCTTTTTGTCTTTATCACGAGCTACCATATCTCGTTGCTTCGAAGTTTTATGTACTGTAGAGTTAGACAAATTGTAATGATAGCACTGCTGGATGTAATACAGGTTGGAGCTGTTGTTGTTTTGTTGCATGAGCTGAACCAGGATGCTGCAAATACAATTGCAACATTTACGTGCATCATGTTGTATAAATGACATAATGAAATTCTATAAAATTTCATCAAGTTGGAAGTCCTTGAAGAATTGGTTTCTTGTTATGAACAAAAATTTATTATGTATTGTTGTAGGTAAGATCATAATAAATGTGATGTGAGTTCATTTTCCTTGCTAAATGGATGGGACAGTGGAGGTGGGGGAGAATACGGATAGAGACTATAAGAGATCTTCTTCTACATTATCTTATGAATTAAGTTAGTTTTTGTTATTGTAGCGTGGTGGGGCAGTATTTCCTCAGAGATATGACCGGTCCGCGGCTGTATTGACACGACCTGAAACACAACCTCTATCTTGGTTTCCACAAAGTTGACGAAATCTTGAGAATCAGCAAGAAGCAGCTGAGTCTTGTGTTCAGGCTGAGTTCCCAACTTTGAGGTATGTATGTGATTATGTGTTGTTTTTTTTTTAAAGCTAACTTTGTAATGCATCCTATCATCAATTTCGCTTTATGGTAGATGGTTAATTGCTTTATTTAATTATTTAATATATAATTTATGTAATTTTCTTTAGTTGCCTATGATATATGATATATCTTTTATATATCTATAAAGTTGTTTTTTTCGCCATGGTTATCCTGGATATATATTGTTTTTTTGGTTGTAGAGCCAATCATTTGATGCTTACTGACATAGTTTGTAGCCTATTGTTGTTGATGTGACAGAATGACATGAACTTATGTGTTTGTATATCTAATTGCAATACAGTGGGTCCGTAGGTGCGTATGGTTGGATGTATTATTTCTTGTTTTTCTTGTTCAGAACTGGAGCAGTAATTTGAGTCGGATCAGTGTTGTGTGAGAATTTGAATGAGAACTAATTGCTTTTGATAATCCTTGACAGTTGCATACATGGCAGTCATTATTCTTCACCCGAATTTTTGCAATTATTTGCACTTGTAATTCTTTTTGTTGTGCAATTATTTTTTCTCTGCATATTGCAATCTGAAGTTCTTGACGAATTTGCATGTTGGGCAATCTTTGCTTCAACTGTGACGGGTTAAGGCAGCAGGTCATACTTGAGTTCTTGTGCTGTGCCGGACTTACAAGCAAAGAGTGGTACACCTTAATTCGACTTCATCAGTCTTATGCAAAGAGTTGTTTGCATCAATTAGATATGTATGAATGTTGCTTAGTAAGTAGCAATGTTGTTTGACTATTATGGTGCTGATTTCCATGAGTGGTTGGATCACGTTGGTGTCGCTATTGTTTTGCTGCCAACATACTCAAATTATGGGCAAGATGCTTTTTTTTTTTTTTTTCCTTGTAATGAAACAAATATATGGAAAAGAAAATCCCTAAATGTGCTAAACATTATCTGTTGTATGTATAAAGGTAACATGCTAATGCCTCGATGTCGACTTTCATGCAGCAGTTCAGTTCTTAGAAGTATCCATCTAGTTGGAGTGCAAAGGGGACCACATATTTCCTAGTGGAGCTGTGTCACAGTGTCTTCAGGTGGCAGTAGGGGACACCACGCATGTCACTGCGACGAGCTACCACATCTTGAAGCTTGGAATGTTTCTGAACTGTACACTTATAAAAATGGTAATGGTAGCACTGCTGTATGTATTACAGGTTGCAGCTCTTGAGTATGGTATCCGAATGAACAGGGATGCTGCAACCTGTAAGTGCAACATTTACGTGCATCATGTTTTATGTATAAAGTATGAAATTCTATAACAGTAGATCAATTTTGAAGTCCTGGACGAATTGGTTTCTTGTTATGAACCAAAATTGATTGATCAACAGTTGTAGTATATATATTGATATTTATTTAATATAATGTCTAGTTTCTTGACTGTGATTGAATATTGTGATGGGTCATCTTGATTGTATGAAGTTTGATTCGTGGTTGTGGCTGGAATTATTATTCGTGGTTGTGGTTTTATTATTGGAGTCCTTTTATTTATATTTGATATAAGTGTAACTATAAGTTATGCATGTACCTTTTTCCGTAACACATAGTCCCTGTTAATGGCTGAAACCTGATTTGGCAGGGCAGCAAATGGTTGACGAATAAAACTAGAAATTGAGAATACATTGACTCACACTACGGGGCATCTGCAAAGGCTGTACCCATTAAACATATGCATACATGGCAGAAATACATATATTTACAGCAATATGGTATCAGGTGGACAAACTTCGTGAGCATTCATACATTCTTAACGACGCGTATATGCCTTTCCCTTATCACACCACCTACCTGATGTACAATGAATACATTCTTCATACAAAATGCATTTGCCTAATAAAACCACCTACATGATGTACAAAAAATACATTCCACTTGATGTACAAAAAACCCAAAAGAGGAAGAAGGCAAAAAATACTTCCTTCTGGTCAATGTCATCTACAGAACGCAGAGGGTAGACTCCATCTTACATGATGCTGCATTCTGTTGGAGAATGCAGCTGAGTCTTACTGTGTTATTTCTCACATTATCATTCCATTCATCGTACTGTCATATTGGAATTGGTGCGGTACACCTTTGTCGGTTGTGTCCGAAGCCACCACATCTACTGCACTTTGCTTTCTGCTTATCTTCACCTTTGGAAGGTTTTCTTTTTGTAGTAGGTCGACCACGAGGCTTACGACCTTCAAGGGGTAGGACAGTAGGAACTTGAAGACCTTCAGGCAAAATCCAATCATCCGCACAACCCACCGGATGAATGGAAGCTGCATATGCTGCTGCTAATGAATCCCGGGTATAGTATGCAGCACAGTAGTCGTAACATGATAGATGGCGATGACTACAGACAGCCAAAGCATGTGCACAAGGAAGTTGGTCGATCTGAAATTTTTTGCACTCACAACTTCTACTCCGCAAGTTAACAACTGGGTTAAAAAATTCATCGATGACAAGGTACCTATCTTTGTCAATGGGGCGCACAGGATAACGACCAGCTTTCTTCATCCTGTGCCGCAGCTTGTCTTCAACCCATCTTGTCATTGGCGTTGGGGTTATCGCAGCATCCTCACGCCTTTCCCAAAACCATCTTTGAAGTACGCCACGTATATGCTCTATTAACTTCGTGATGGGTAGCTCTCGTGCCTCCTTCAAAATGGCATTCAAACACTCAGCAATGTTTGTTGTCATAATGGAATATCTTCTACCATCAAACTCACATCTGGCCCATTTGGTTGGTTCCGCAACAATCAAATACTCAGCTGCCTGAACATTAAGTCCATGGATTTGGGACATGATGGCATTGAAATCTGAACCACGGTATGCTTTGGCAGCCTTGTAAAACAGCTTTCTGCACATCACCACCTTTACAATTGGCCTTCATGTTTTGCCCTAGGTGATACATACATATTCCATGCAATGCCCCAGGAAACGAATGTGCAACAGCCGTTGCTATACTTGTGTTACGGTCTGAAATGAACACTACATCATCAACTTCTCCAATACACCCATGCAACTTTGTCATAAACCAAATCCATGCATTATCATTTTCTGAGTCTCCCACGCCAAAAGCTAATGGATAGACTTGGTTATTTCCATCCATGCAAGTCGCAATAAAGAGGGTACCTTTATACTTCGATTTGAGGAAAGTGCCATCAACAGCTATAACGGGCCTAATGAAAGATCTAAATCCATGAAGTGAACCTCCTAATGCCATGAAAAAGTACTTGAATCGATTAGATGCATCACATTCAATCTCTGTTATGGTCCCTGGATTTTTTCCTTCCAACATGGCGCAATACAATGGAAGCACCCTATACGACTCTTCGGGTGATCCCCTAGCTAATGTCAGAGCAACCTCTCTAGCCCTCCATGCTTTGTTATAAGTACAAGTCATCCCATACCTTTTCTTCATGTCTTGAATGATGTCGTTTGGACGGTAAGACTGAGAAGCACCCTCATACTTCCATTTGATACAATGGCCAATCAGTTTGCTTGTTACTTGAGCCCGTTGCAAAATGAGCGAATCAAGAGAACAGGTGTGGTGTGGAAGGTATTTTCGCACGCAAAAAGCTTCTGACCCTGCCAGTTTTGTTGCACGAAGCCACCACTTGCAACCTTTCTGCACACAACGAAAACCAATAAGTCTTTGGTGGACTTCTTCACTCTTATGTTGAACTGTCGACCACTAGCTAACATTCTTATATTCAGCTGTAGCTCATCCTTACTACTGAAAATATCACCCCTTCGAACCTCTTTCACACTGTCGAACACACTGTTAGAACGACCACCATCTGCTGATATATGAATCAAAGATGTCGTTCCAACCTCACAATCCCCCTCAACCATTTCAGATTTCAACTTCTTGTCTTTCCAATTGTCACCCGTATCAATTGGTGATGCTTCCGGACAACCTTTTGACGGTGTATAGACATCTGCAACTTCGGAACCAAAATGATCGAATATGTCCTTTCCATAGTTATCATCCCCTCGCACATCTTCATCACTCATTGTGCGTTCAATATTGTATGGCTCTTCACTGTCCAAATACTTCTCTGCAGCAACTTGCACTCCAATAGTATTTAGACAATCTTCCGTACCAACTGACAAGCAACCTATCGAGTCACGTTTACGTTCAACTGAAATGCATAAAGGAGTCCTCGTCATTACATCACTAACTTCGGCGATAAAGAAGTCAACATCAGTATCGTTCAACACTTCAATGGGTGGGGCGGCATCACTCATTTTATATCTGAACTTCATCGTAATTGCATAATCAGAACGTTTTATATCAAGTGCACGACATACAGCGTCCTGTAATTCTTCATACACTATATTCTTTGCCAAAAAAATGCCTTTTGTCTTTCCACCTTCATATAGAAAGTTTCCTTCCTTATTGATCCACGCGCCATCATATCGAACCGCAGCACGAACTGTACCCATTGTGCTCCGACCTGTCAAATTTGTATTCCTAGCGTGGTCAGCATTTATGAAATTCATGAATAAGCAGTATACACTGCGACATACGGCAGTGTATAATGTAACTATAACCCTCCAGACCAGGTGCATTTAATTGAACGACAACAATGACCTGGAAAGCTGTACATGGCAATTTTGTTTACAGGATTTTTCATATCAAATCGTATACAACTCCTCTTACTCAGTTGGAAGAGATGCTGCACACCTGCTTTGCGTGAGACGTGACACAGTCAGAACATCCACGGTGGCAAGACTTGTTCGCCGTCGACAGTGACAGAGTGGACGGCCGGTCAGCGGGAGCACACTGGTCCAGAAGGCGATGCCCGGGCCTGGCTGGTGGGCGGGAGACGCTCCTACGCGGGAAAGGTAACCTGCATGATGAGAGGGGTGAGAACGCTGTTTGTTTCTGTCAATTTAAAGGGCACCATTTAATTAAGGGCATTCTTGTCCATTCACACTCTTTTGTTATGATGTAAAACCACAAGGTTTATAATTACCAAGTTGGAGGTTGGGAATTGAGTACCTAGGTTGGGAAGTTATTCTTCCTTTATGTACTTTCAATCCTTCTTGGATAATGGATGTTAAGAAACTTCGTTCAAGGAGTACCCGGGTTGTATAATGCAGGTTGGGGTTGTCGTTTTCTTCTTCCTTTTCTTTCTACTCTTAGTCATTATATTGATTTCATTGAATAAATGTTGATCCAATGGTTAAAAGCGAACATCATCATGTAAACAATGTATGTAGTCAATCAAAATTTATGCTGGTGCAACAATACAAGTGATGTTGGAAACTTAAAAAGTAATGATAATAAGGCGGAACATGAGCACATTCTTTTCAAAAATAAAAAAAGGAGCATTATTACAATCTTTGCAATGTATAATTTAAGCGTGCTTATAATTTAACTGACGACCTCTATACCAATTGCATTTATTTAAAAAAAAAAAAAGCAATTGTACACATTTCAATCAATTTTTAATTATTTCCGATCAAATGCGTTACCACTCCTTCCATCGATCTGCACACCAAAGCTACCAAACGTTGAATAAACACCATCAATCAACAAATAGATGAAATGTAAAAAGAAACCCAAAAAATACATGATATTAAAGATCTATCAATCAAGGTTGGAAAATGGAAGCTCTAGGTTAGGATTCTTAAGTTAAACGTTACCATTCTCGACTTAGGTGACATTACCAACTTCAAGGTTGGGATTCCCAGGTTAGGAATCGCAACTTCGAAGGTGGGATTATGAACAAGAAACGGAAAATTGATAAAATAATTTAAATAATAGGAAGAGATAACTTATGACCCTAACCTGCATTATCCAATCTGGGTACTCCCAATTAAAAGGGTTGTAACATCCCTTTTTCATGAACTACTGAAAGTACGAAAAAGAGTACTCCCATTCACGAGCTAGGTGCTCAAATTGTAACCTCTGGGTTGGGAATCTCAACTCGAAGGTTGGGAAGGTTAGTTTTGCTAATTAACAAAACTAAAAATTTGAAGGGCAGTTTTGTTAAAAAAAATAATAAGGGCGTTTTTGATAATTTAGAAACCTGGATGTGCAATTCTGTAATTTTAGATAACATTATAGAGGGCGCTTTTTGGGTAGGAAGCGCCCTCTATAATAAAATCTACAATTACGAAACAACCCCTAGAATTTGTTAATTACAAAATATTTGTACCTTTTGAATTGTAAAACTTAATTCGACTCTGATGTTAGCTCAATCTTTTTTTCCAATAACACTAGGAATTGTGCTTGAACATTTAGTATTGCATAATGGTACAATATTTGTTTAGATGCTCGATCACATGGCACACCAATATGATATGCTTAAAGAATTTCGCGAAACTCGCCAACATATGTTATCATATATATATTTGAAATATTTAAGTAACATCTAGTGGATTGCATATCATTGCATAATATATGTAATTTTAGGAGGGTGTATTCAATCTAGATTTCATGACAATTTATAAGAGTTTCTTTTAATGATAAATTTTGATAGATTTTATAAATTTCTTCGATTCCATAGATTTTGTTAGAATTCTAGTTAAGAGTTTGTTGGATTATTTAATGGATAACACATTCAATTTTGTTAGACTTATTAGTTGGTTGGATTTTTTACATAGATTTAAATAAAATTTAATATATTTAAATAAATTGTTAATGATTTTATCTGTATAAAAAAAAATCATATGATGAGTAGTATGCGGCACTTGGCCCAATTTTTATCGCCATATGGTATAAATTATGACTATTATTATATGATTATTTTATTTTTATAAATCACATTAATGAAAATTTTGATATTATAAATGATATTTATTTTTCCACGTCTAATTATTTGTTGAATTTTTTAAAAAAAATTGCTAATATATATGTATCACTTAAGATCACATGGCATCTCTATACATTTTTGAAGAGTGTGTCATGTTCAATAAAGTTGAAAAAAATTAAGTTTATAAATCAATGCAAATCTACAGCCAGCAAAATCTCTTTTTGTATATATGTATGTATGCTTATATATACATATATATAAGATTGATAGTTTCACATTTTCAAAATAACAAACTTTTAGTGCTAATGTTTAACAGGACCAACAGCATATAAATTATAAGTGTAATGTGTCAATAAAATAGGTGGGAGTAATTATCAAAACTTAAAAATATTAATAATATTATTGAGCGTGAAATTGTTGTCTTTCCTTGTGTTATTATTGCATAGGAACCTTAGTTGTCATCGCCTAGTTTTTATCCATTCTTCATTTATACTTATGCAACATTTATCCATTCTCTGTAATTGTTATTGTGCATTATGAAATTCTCATTTGTGAAACCAAGGTCATGATAAATCAAAGCAGAATAAACCTAGATAAATTCAAGAGGTGGGACAATCTTCAAGTGCATCAACTTGTAAAATATCAACAAATAGAGAAATTTGAATGTCCTTTATGAATCTCAGCTACTAGGTTTTGTATAGATTAACATGACATTGTAATTGTTGCTGATCAAAAGATAGAGTTTTTGTAGATTTATGGATTGCATTAGAGAGAAAAAGACTTGTTGATTGTTGACAAATTTGTAGGTTTTGGTGATTTAGTAACTGAAAAAAAAAAAATCCAAGACAAAAAAAAATTGAAGGTATGAAATGTATGAAATCTTTGGGGGTTGGGCAAGATTTCATATGAGTTTTTTATTTATATCTAAGTTCAAACAATCCATTAAAATCCATTAAAATACAATTCTTACAAAATCATTGATTTTTTTAATACACCTACACTTATTTGGATTTCTTAAAAGGTTGAATTGAATACACCAAATTTTCATTGGAATCCTTATAAATCTGGATTGAATATATCTGGATTTTAATGGAATTTTAAAATGTCTAAATTAAATACACCTAGATTTTTAAAATCGTTTGGATTTCAACAAACTCCTAAATTGAATACAACCCTTAATATAATTATAAAGTATTTATTGAATATTTTTCATTTATTACTATTGCATATATATATATTATGTTGAACTGATTATATGATTAAGTATCATATAAAAGTCAATATGCACGTTACACTAACATATAGGTGCACGACTTCAGGACAGAGGATGCTTTTTGTGTATCTATGTTTGACTGCTCAGATCATTTGGTAATTCACAC
Source organism: Litchi chinensis (assembly GCA_019925255.1). Taxonomy (NCBI): domain Eukaryota; kingdom Viridiplantae; phylum Streptophyta; class Magnoliopsida; order Sapindales; family Sapindaceae; genus Litchi; species Litchi chinensis. The sequence goes on along the minus strand of CM034464.1, from coordinate 10,543,258 downwards.
AACTAAAAATTTCAGGGCAGTTGTGTTAAAGAAATAAAAAAAGGGCGTTTTTAAATTTAGAAACCTGACGCAATTCTGTAATTTCATATTTTATTATAGAGGGCTTTTTTGGTAGTTTTTTGGGTAGGAAGCGCCCTCTATAATAAAATCAAAATTACGAAACGAACACAAAATTTTTTAATTACGAAATATCTTTACCTTTTTATTTTTAACACGTAATGCCACTCTGATCTTAGCTCAATCTTTTTTTCATATAAGACTAGGAATTGTGCTTGAACAATGCCTGTTTTACATAATAGTACAATATTTTTTTAGATGCTCGGTCACATGGCACACCAATATGGTATGCTTAAAGAATTTCGCGCAACTCGCCTAGATATGTTATCATATATATAATTGAAATATTTAAGTAACATCTAGTGGATTGCATATATTGCATAATATATGTAATTTGAAAATAATTAAAAGTATTTATGAATATTTTTCATTTATTACTATTGCATATATATATTATGTTGAACTGATTATATGATATAAGTATCATATAAAAGTCAATATGCACGTTACACTAACATATAGGTGCACGACTTCAGGACAGAGGATGTTTTTTGTGTATCTATGTTTGACTGCTTGGATCATTTGGTAATTCACACAACTAAAATTTTGAAGGGCAGTTTTGTTAAAAAAATAATAAGGGCATTTTTAAAAATTTAGAAACATGGACATTAAATTCTGTAATTTTAGATTTTATTATAGAGGGCGCTTTTTGGGTTGGAAGCGCCCTCTATAATAAAATCTAAAATTATGAAACGACCCCAAAGTTTAATTACGAAATATCTGTACCTTTGGATTTTTTAAACATACTGGTTGTGTGTCTATGGAGAAATACACATATAAATTCCAGTGATCGAGTTTAATGTTATATTTATTATTTATATATATATATATATTGGTGGTATATAATGAAATTTTCAACACCTAACTGGTTCATTCTACCATTCATTCGTCTCAGTCTCTCCCTCTTCGCCATATCGACGCCGACAACTCGGCGTGACTCAGTCTAAGCCTCGCCGTGCCCTTCTCCAATCGCTCACACCGTCGTCATCGTCCCCCCCATCAAGTGAGCCTCAAACATTGTCCAAACTGAATCTCGATCGTCTCCCTCTCCATCCAAATCGATGTCGTCGTAACTCCGTCGAAGCTTGGCCGTGCCTGTCTTCGGACAATCGCCGCCGCCGTCTCAATATACCCAGCTGTCACAGCGTCCCACAATCACCGTCGCCTTTGTGTTCTGTTACTTCTGTTCTCCCATTTTCTCCCCTCACTGTCTTGTTTCGACAAATCAGCCTCAACTTCTTCTTATGTCCTTACTGTCTCAGACGGGCTCTTTGCCACCTCACATCAATGTAGGCACACCATTGTCAGCAATGCAATTTTTCTTTTAATTTCATATTTCGTTTAATTTGTTGCCTTCTTGTAATCGAAGCAAGTGAGTAACCGTGATGTCAAATGATAAATTAGGTTTTCTATGGTCTGTCATATGTGAATGTTACTAATGTTTTAAAAAGGGAAAATCAGGTTTCTTGTGCTGCAAAGATTCTGAAATGCGTCTTTTGAGTCTCCAACCACATCCTTTGAGTTCATATGTGGGCACATTTTCATGCAGATTAACACTATGGATCCTTTGGTAAGCAGTAGCGGCAAAGCTTCTGAAAAACAGCAACAAAATAGGAACGAACCTGCTAAAAGAAAGTCAACACAAAGAGGTCGGACTAAGTTAGAAAAAGTGCTCAAATTAAAAAGTAAGGGAGAAATGATAAGGGTAGATGGAGAGAAATCTGCTTCTGCTACATTAGGAAGTTTTATAGGCGTAGCGATAAGACAACAAATATCTATAAAATATGAAAGTTGGGATGTTGTGCCTGCGGAACTTAAGGACAAAGTATGGACTTCCATTCAGGTATAAACTTTACTTATTTGTCAACACCCTTCGTATTTATAATATTTGTATGTCGTATGAATGATTAATGTTTACTTGCAGGAATTGTTTGTCATTGACAACGAATGGAAGAAGAAGATTATGGTTGTAGCCGGTAAGAGATGGAGAAATTTTCGGTCCATGCTGACTACGAAGTTTGTAATTCCTAAGTTGAGCAATGAAGAAGCTCTAAACTCTCCACCAGAAATGTACGACTTCATAACGCAAGAAGATTGGAGTATCTTTGTAAACTCCAGAAGAGATGAGAATTTTTTGGTACGTTCATCTAAGTTTGGTCGTTGTGTTAAGATATTATTACTGTTAGAATTCATGCATATTCACTACCATTACTTTTTTAGGAACGAAGGAAGAAACAAATAGAAAATAGTAGAAAGAATGAACACCCCAGCCGTCTCTCACGTATGGGATACGATAGCTTGAAGGAAAGATTGGTATGTTTTATATAAAATTAAGCTGTTTCATTCAATGGTATTATATTTAGTCACAATTATAAGCATTTCTTTGCAGCAAAGTGAACTTCACACCCAAGAGATTGACCGTTCTGTCTTATGGATAAAAGGACGTGAAAAGTCTGGAGTATTTCTCAAGGACTCGACCAAAAAATGTGCAGACAAAATAGTAAGTTGCATACATGAAGTAATGGTACAACTTTTATATTGAAATATAGAATTATATTGTATCCATTTTCTTTTTCCTTAAAACGGGAGTACAAATTTATGTATTTCTTGTTGATAAAATATGCAGGAAAAAATCACTGAAAAAGTTAAAAGTGGTGAAGTTCAGGTTGAGGGAACTAATGATATTCTTACCATTGCCTTAGAAAAACCAGAGCCTTCAGGACGGGTTAGAGGGCTGGGACAATATGCAAGGCGAAAGGAATCGTTTAACCTGACAAAAAAACATAGCTCTTGTGTTCCTGCAAAGAAAGATGGATTCTACAAGAAGAAGCTTCTTGTCCTAGATGTTAATGGCATTCTTGCAGATGTGGACAAGCGGCCACATTGGAAAAGTGGGGCAGATGTGTATGAGCCAACAGATTTGGAACACAACAAAGAGGCATTCACATTACCAAACTCTCAGATAGGTATAAATTTGTATAGTTATTTATAGTTGATGTGCTTGGATTATTAAGTTTAATGCAAATCTCAAATTCTACTTTCAGTATATAAGAGGCCTTACTGCAAGGAATTTCTACAGTTTTGCCTTGAGAAATTCGAGGTTGGAATTTGGTCGTCAAGAATCTTGTATGAAACCATCTATGCTTTTTTTCCCTCTTTTTATTACTATGCATTTTGGCCTATATTTCTTTTATAAATATTTGCTTAAGTTTGCCATAGAAAATCTTGTGTTTCTATATGGTTGGCATTTTTGTGTTACTATATGCAATCTTAATGTCTTGCAGGTGTAACTTAGATCCAATAGTCAACTTCATTACAGAGGACCTTAGACCCAAACTTTGTTTTGTTTGGGTAAGTTAGTTATTAATTTCGTGTCGTTTTCAATGATTTTAAAATCAATATTAGATTATATTTACATACATAGTATATTGCTTATATGCAGGATCAGTCATATTGCGATAAAGTTGATCGCGGACTGGAAAACCCATATTTTAAAATTTAGAAAAGTTGTGGAATTCTAGTTTCCCTTTTGTGCGATGGAAGAAGGGAGATTATGACACAACAAACACCTTGTTGATTGATGATTCACTAGAGAAAGCTGTCAATAATCCGGTACGTTTTTGCAATTTTTAAACGAAATGTATAATCAATCACTATGTTAGTTCTCATATGTACGACTTTCATTATTTTAGGTACATAACGGAATATTTCCATATCCATACAATCACTGTGATGCTGCTACTGATTCTTTTCTGGGTAAGCACATGTCCAACACTTTCAGTTCCTATTTGTATGCTTCTATTTTATTATAATTGTTCATGTGGTCTACAACAGGACTCGATAGTGAACTTTGTAGATATTTGGAAGGGTTGGAGAGAGCAGTAGATGTACAAAAATACGTAGAAGACCATCAAATCGATCAACAACGTCAGCGTCAACATCATCAAGGCGACTATGTTTCATCATACTCATGGCATGCTCAAGCGCTCCAAAGTCGTGATCCTAGAAGTATCACTGGCGTGAGGCACCGCTAAAATAGAGCCAATGCAATCAGGCCAGAAACAGAGCAACGTAAACAGGACCCCTAGAACGCTTGTTAATGGGAACCAACCCGACAAAAGTACTCTGACCATCGACCGTGTGACAGCTGGTATAGAATTTAGTCAACCAATCAGGCCAATGTAGAGTGGGACTGCAGGACTAATTTTTCAGGTACTTTACTAGAACTGTTGTTTTTTGTGTCCAATAGATAAAATGTAGCAGTTGCCAGAATTAGTAAGGTGGTATAGCTGAATATTGGGTTTGACATTTATTGAACTAGTGAAAAGGCAGCTATGTAGAACACTTATGAGAAAATTGTGGAATATTTCTATTGTTATTTATTTATTCTTTGTTAGTGGTTACTAAATAACCAAATTGGAGGGTGTTTAGCTATTAAATGATCTAATTGGTGCTCTTTATAATGTTGCAAAACTTTGCTCTGTGTTTTGCTTAGGTTTCTTCAAAAAGTTATGCGTGAAACATTGTTACCTTTGTGTTAAATGTAAATTGTGACTTCAGGGTGTATTTTTTCATAACAGCATGCTGCTGCCCAGGATGAAAAAGGGAATCCTATTATCAGAGACTTCTATAATAGTCCTCTTATTGCTGGGTATGCCTCCTTGAACCTAAATATTCATTACTTTGCTTGTTATTTGTTAATTGGTTGCAAGGATGCAGTTATGTTCCATGTGATTGTTCTTAGTCTTCTACTTTGTTAACTTTTGTGTTGTGCAGTGGCAAGACCTAAGATGATATGTTACTTGCTAAATTTGAGAGTGTCTACACTGGTTCTCGTGATCATGGGTCTTCAATGGTTAGTGATTTATAATCTTCTATGCTTTTTTTATCTACTGTGACTATGGACTCTCATTTTGGTTGACTGTGCAGTTT